>CM053789.1:154825776-155203276 GCA_028749045.1 Cupressus sempervirens
TTGAAGTACAAATTTGGATACCCTTTTTGGTAAACTTTTGAGATCCAAGAAAAAAATTCATTAGAGCAATGCAGATGAAGGCTAAGTTTTTTAGGTAAGATTATGCTTGAGGTAAGATTGTGCCTTGCTGTCTGGGTCAAGTTTGACCTACCATCAGAAGGACAAAAGTTTTATAGGTTTTCTCCATCTTGACATTTCTATTCTAAAGCGAGTTGCATAATTCCTGAAACTTTGCATAGACATCAAAAATCATCATTTTCCTATTTTTCTCTACCTTAAGTTTGGTATTTTTCTTCTATCCTTACCTCCTTCTATTCATTTTGGTGAACCCGGCATGCTTATCATGTTTTCTTTTATCAAATTAGATGCCCTATTATGTTTTGTGGTGTTATATTTCTTTTTATATTATCATGTTGGTGATAGATTTATATTTTATACAAAATATTGCATGCTAATTTTATTTCTTGCATCTATATTTCAAAATTACAAAATCTCTTTCAAATTACAAAAATATTTATGCTTTATAGTTGAGTTTATTTTCATTGCATTGGCTTATGATCTTTACTACTTCTAGTCCTACTTTTATTATATTAGTTAGATGAAGTTGTAGACTTATGGGTTCCATTGATCCTAAATCATCTTCTCTTTATATTAGGGTTATAGATGATTATTTGATTAATCATGATTTAAATCCTATTATGGAGAAAAATTCTTCTCACTCATCTCATGATGAGGATGATGCTTTAAGAGTTCCTCCTAAACAAGTCCAAATTTTTTTAATCAAACTTGATAAAATGGGTAATTGGCTTATGCAAGAAAACCATAATCAAGATTCTATTCAAATTATAGAGGCTTTTAATAAATTTCTTCATGATAGTGATTAGGTTGTTAACCTCTTATGTGTTATTATTCACCTTATATATTCAAATGTTAAACCTTTATCCCAAGAAGCTCAACAATTAGGGTTAATTCATCTTGTTACTAGTGTAGAACCTTCTTTTTTTCCTTTACCTATTATTTCTACCTATACTCATTCTTTGGTGATTGCGATGGTTCATTCTATTCCTATGAGTGTTCCTTCTATGTCCCTTATTACATCACATCCTTCTTATCACATTGTTCATTTTACTTATTCTAAGCCTATGCCAGTTATAGTTCTTAGTGTTCCTCTAGTTGTGTCTTCCACTCCTATAGCTTCATACACTTTACCTAGTGTTTCTAATGTTTCTATTCCTCAAATTTTTTCTCATGATTCAACAATTCTCAGTTTAACTCAAATTGTGTCATATTTACAACAATAACTTACATCCTTGTGTCAAAAAATGTTTAGTATTTATACATGTGACATGGAAGTCCTTTGTCCCAGGATATCATTCATATTCCTATTCGTTAGGAAGCTAATATGCCTCATCTTTAGACTTACAATGGTAAGGGTGACCCTATTGATCATGTTAAAACATTTCAAATCCTTTGTAGTGATTATGCTCATGACCATAGGATTTTAGCCAAAAAGTTTGCTAAAATATTTCGTGATAAAGCCTTACAATGGTTTTGTTCTTTTATTTCTTATTTTATTGATTAATTTCCACAACTTTCCAATGCTTTCATTCAACAATTTAAAAAAAACATTGGCCCAAAAGTGTCTTTGACTAATTTGATGAATTGCAAACAAAGTACTAAGGAGAAATTGATTAAATTTATTGGTAGTTTTAAGCATTTAGACACTTAGATTTATTATCTTGTTCCTAATATTGATACTCAACATATATTTATTTCAAATTTACAAAATGATATTAGAGATAAGATTCTTATTATTGAATTTACCTCTTTTTAACAACTTTATGCAATGCTTCATCATTATCAATTACAAGTGAGCTAATTTGAGAGAAACACACCAATGGTTCTTGTTCCTAGTGATAAAAGTGATGCAGCTTCTAACCCAAATAAAAGTAAAAAATTCAACAACCATGTCAAGATAAACAAACAAGAAAGCACAATTGTTGATCAAGTTGTTGTTTCATCTTACAATGCCACCTCTATATCCATTGCTTCTTGATTAAATTGTACACTTAATCCTCTTTTTGAATATTTACATTCTATTATGAATAGGTTGTCAACTACTAATATGATTACTTTACCTCCTATTTGACCTTTTTTATCTATTACAATTACATCTAAATCCTTTTATTCTGAAGATTTTTTCCAATATCATCATCAAAATCATCATGATATTGGGAAATGTTATTTTTTAAAACATAAGGGTCAAGATTTAATCAACTCTAATGCCTTATCTATTAATAATTTTGATGGTAGTGGGAATAAATTTGTTTCTTCCCTTAATAAAAATCTTCAAATCTAGATGAATCCTTTACCTCAACATGATACTAATACCATTAGTCAACTATCTTCTATGGATATTATGTATGATTCAAAGATGGATGATCTTAATCACATTGTTAATCAAGTAGAACATGTTCATTTTGTATCCCCACCTCAGCCTCAACCTCAACTTCAATCTCAATTTTCAGTTCAACCTCAACGAAAACCTAAGCCTCAATTGAAGACTCAACCTAAACCTCAATAAAAACCTAAGAATAAAAGACCTTGGGAAATTTTTTATTAACTTTAATGATTCTGAGACTATTAAAGCTCTTGATGGTCCCCTTTATATTTATTCTAGGATTTATCACTTACCTACTTGTGATTTTCTTGTTGATCCTACATCCTTATTTAATGTTATTATTGAAGAATTTTTTTTAATAAAAATATTACAATATGATTCTTATGATACATCGAATGTGTGGATTCAAACTTGTAGTGGTTTCTTTATCCATCATTTGGTTCTATTAATTTACTGGTTGAACTTTGTAGAAAATTTGTGAGCACTACCTTTATTGTTGTTCCTACTTATGATTTGTTTTAAGTTAAGCTTACTTTACCATGGTTAAATTTCATCCATGATGTTACTTCACCTACTCATAAATATATTAAACTTTTTCATGATTAAGAAATAAAGATGGTTAATCATAGTTTAGATCACCCTTCTAGGCCCAAAGATTATATTTCCTTGACTTCTGCTGGCCATTATTATCTAATTGATGTCCTTCTTGACTTGATAATCTTTTCCACTCATATCAAGCCTATAAGAATCATAAGATTCTTGAGTTAAGCATACCTCTGATGGATGTTAATCATGGTCTTTTGCCTATACCTTTCATACCTCCTTTATCTATGGCTTCTACATTTGTTAATCAAGATCCTACTATTTCTTGTTCATCTACTAATAATCTAGTTAATCCTCCTATAGAACCTATGACATATCTAGTAATTGTTCCTCCTAGTTCTCAACACATTTCAAACAAAAAAAACATAATCAATCTTCTAATTAATGTCATAAGAAGCATCATGCTCAAGCTAAAGCTCGTAATTTCATTCTTTAAAAATATTTAACTTCTCTGGATACAAATATGCATGATGTGTTAGAAGAAGTGCTTGCTAATATGGATGTTAAGATGCATGATTATCATATTTTAATTAATTTGGATGAAGAAGATCCTCTTGATATTATTGATGATGCTAATGATGAATATGAAACTATTGACATTTTCATTTATTTACCTAATATGATTTTATCAAAATTGACACTTACACCTACTATCAAACATGATGATTCTCAAGAGGATCCTTGTGTGGAATTTGCTATCATTCCTAATATGTTGGATATAGTCCCTCTTCTGAGTTACCCACCTTCCCTAAATGATATATAACAATATAGGAAGAATAGGACGTACAATTTATTGGCTTGTCCTTTAAAATAGCATTTTTGTGTGTTTGTCTATTGTAATATGATTCTCCCATGATGTGTTTTCTAAATGTTTCTATATTCTTTTATATGATCCTTGTTACTATGTTGGCGCAAGGTGATCAAGGAATCAAACTTGTAGTACTATTCTTCTATATGTATCACTATTCTTCCATATGTGGTTTCATGTTATGTTGTATCTATGCTATTGTTCAGAAATGTTTCCTTGTGTAATCTTCTCGTATCCATGACTTGGTAGCACTATTTTTTTTTGTCTCTAGGTCATGGTCTAAAAAGATTCTTCTTCATATCTCATATGTGACCTTCCTCCTTTGTGATTGTAGTTCTACTTTCTTTGGGGAAAGATATAAATTCATTTGCAATTATATATATATATATATATATATATATATATATATATATATATATATATATATATATATATATATATATATATATATATATATATATATATATATATATATATATATATATATATATATATATATATATATATATATATATATATATATATATATATATATAATCTTATGATCATATCGACCCCACAATAGGTAGATCCCTTTTGTGTTATTTCTATGTTTATGTGGTATTTCCCTTTATTTGTCCATTTTCAAGAGGCATCTTGTATTGGAAATGTAATTAGTAGAGTTTCTTATATTTTTGTTAAAGTCATTTCTCTTATTAAAGTATTAGCAATGATTTTAAGATGGGAGCATACACTCTACTCACCTATTGCAATATATATATATAATTTTCCATGATACCTTTTCTCCCTTTTTGGATTAGTGACTAATCCTTAAAGCATGGATTTATATTTTAGGATGTATTGATCCTTCCAATTTCAAAAAATTTGATCCCTTAAGGTCAAAGGTGTCCTTGAGATTGGATCTCTTTTTCTTTTTTCTTTCACTCTTATTGAATAGAATATTCTTGAGGGTGAATCCTTGAAGGGTTTATTAGTGAGAAACCACATTCACTAGGTGATTCAATTCCATCTTTATAGTTTGGTTGTTTCCTTATGTTGTTCACAATGAGACCTAAGTTCTTATTGTGTAAGGTAATGACACTCCATATCTCTTTCTTTCTCTTTTTCTAGAGATGTCTCTCTTATTGTGATCTTGCAGTTGACAAAGACTTGAGTCCCTAGGGACTTGAGGATTCCTTTGTCCCTTTTTATTTTAAAAATATTATCATTTAATTAAAATATCCTTTACAAAGAGTTTGCATCGAGTCCATACTTTTACTAAACTAAGAGATTAATGTATCATCGTAAAATAGAAAGCACTTCCATGTTAAGAGCACTTAGCCCTCTGAGTAAGTGGTTTGGGATCATTTCAAGGACCTTTAATAGGTCTTTTTCATGGATCTATTTGTTTCCCCCCTTTTTTTCTTTTCTTCCCTTGTTTCCAGCCTTTTTTTTTTGACAACTTTCTCTAAGAAACTATAGACTTTGACTTTCTAGGTCAATGACAAACAGAAGGGTCCAAGTTGATCTCAACCACAAATTATGTCAAGGATAAGCTTGAGCCTAAACTATGGTAGAATAGACCTGATTCTAACCCTAGGTACAAATTTGAAGTTCGATAGGTTTCGGGATGTTGGGCTTTGGAAAGTTTCATTTTCCCACTTCTTGGTTAGTTGGTTTGAATTTTAGAATGGTAAAATCTTAAATTAAATTTAATTTATGTCCATTTCTAGGGTTTAATGTTAATTTGGATTTAATTCTCCAATGTTAGCCTCTCTAGAGGTTTGTACCCTATATAGCTATATTGGAAAATCCAATATCTATTCAAGTATACACCCACATACGATGACATTTTGATTCACTTTCACGAGCATTCAAGTATTCAAGTATTCAAGCATTAAAGAATTCAAGCATCCAATTCATCAAGGAGATCCATTCTTAGCCATTCAATGATTCAATCTCTATGGAGCCCTCTTGTTGAAGATTTTTCCATCCACATTCACTCAATCCTCTTTCTATGCTAAGATATTTTCAAGATTGGTGTTGAAGATCCAATGGCATTAACTTGAGACATCCTGCACACAATTCAAAATTCATTTGAAACACCCACATTTGTGGATTCAAGGGTTTGAATGCTCCACAAGGATTTCAATGTAAGAAAGGTCAATAGTTCCATTTACTTTGTTTGTTCATATTTCAATTACAATTACGTTTAAAGGTTGATTAAAAATTGGGGTTTTACAACGCAAAACCCCTCATCTAAATGAAAAAATATTTTTTTCTTGTAGATATAGGTATAGAATGATAAATTGAAGTACATATTTGGATACCCTTGTCTGTGAACTTTTGAGATCCATGAATAGAATTTTTGTCAGAGTAGTGCAAGTTGAGGTTGACTTTTTGGGGTAAGATTGTGCCCCAAGGTAAGAATGTGCCCCACTATTTGGGTCAAGATCAAGCTACCCTTTGAAGGACAAAAGTTTTATGGGTTTTCTCTATCTTGATATTTCCAATCTGAAGTAGGTTGAATTTTTTTCTAAAACTATGCACATACATCATAAATCATCATTTTCAAGATTTTACCTACATTAAGGTTAATATTTTTCTTCTATCCACATCTCTTTCTATTTAGTTTCATGGTAGAAGAAATGCCAATAATATTATTATGAAAATGTTGATGCTGATTACAATGATACTTGAAGCTATAGAGACAATGCAAATAATGGGTGTACATCTTGAAGATTTTAGTGATGATGAAGAAACACTAAATGTTAGCATGGAATATGACGTTAAAGAAGATGAAGATAGCATTTTCAGAGTTTTTTTTAGGGGTAATATTAGAACTATCATTGAAGTTTCTTGTTATGATGGAATACTTGAGACTAATCTTGTATTGGATTGGATTGCTCAGATGGATAAATACTTAGAGCATTAAGGTACTACTGATAATAAGAATGAAAATAGAACTCATAAAATTGAAGGGTCATGCTTCACCTTGGTGAGTTCATTTAAAAATTGAGGGAACAAAAAGGGGAAAAGAAAAGATCAAGACCTGGATGAAGATGATTGGAAAGATGAAAAAGATTTTTTTCCTACAAACTACCTAGTTAATTTTTTGAGGAAAATAGAAAATTTGAGGCAAAGTACATGAGTGTGAAGATATATACTAAGGAAGTGTATAGATTGAATATCATTTTTGGACATGTGGATGATGAAGTTGAGAAAGTGGTGAGATGTATAAATGATTTAAGGATATCAATTACTAATGAGATCAATTGTATTAAGATGGATATGTTGGAAATATTTCTAAGTAGGATTAGTTAGTTTTCATTTATGTTAGCATATATCCCAAGATGAGAAGGCATAATGTATAGATAAATATCTCATAGTTGGTATGAGAAAATTGTCTAAGTATTAGACATTTTCACTGGCATCACATGAATCACTTTTCTAATTTTAGATGATATAGAAATAGTTATAACATGTATAGTTAAGGAAACCTAGCATGAAGTGTCATGATGACATATCTAAGTGAGCAAACATTTATGGGTAGTACGAAAGACGCTATGAAATAAACACTAGTAATGGAAGTAAATAGAGCGTAACCATAAAATGCATATTACATGATAGGGAATTATTTGACTTATGAAATAATTTCTTAACTTATTAGGGATGACATTCTAGATGTTAACCCTAAGAGGGAAAGAGTTATTTTTATACTATACCAAGTGTGTGAATGCTTGAAGGCTGACAAGGAAAGTTTTGTTAAAAAGAAAGGTATGCATAAAAGATCAAGATATCCAAAGTAGAAAAATAATTGTGATATATGATATGTGAAGCATTATGTGAAATATAGGACAAGAAATAATGTATTATCTAAAGGTTGTGAAGTAAAATAGACAACAGTAAGAGGTTTTTATATCTATCTCTTTTGTATATAATAACTACATTGTATAATTTCATGTTTGGGAAGTGGGCTCATCTTGCATACACATTGTTATCAACTCCAAATAGGGTTGAGGATTTTAATAGGGTCTAGTCCTATGAAAAGGAATGAGAAACTTTATGTATTTCATAGACTCCTATCAATGTCAAAATCCTTAATAGGATACTTTTGTTTAGTGGATCATTTTGTGTGTACCATTCACACCAATGTACTCCCTTGGCCAAGGTTTCCTTAGTTAACAAAAGATGGTGTTATAAGTTCTCTTTATGTATGGAGTTATTTACTATTCAAAATTTTTGGTCTACTTTCATAAGCATGTTATAAAGTAATTAGCAATATACATTTGTGGGAAAAATTTTGTAGATTATTGATTCAACCGCCTTGCCTCTATTTACCTATTTCTAATAATTTGTATCATAGTTGAGTTACTCAAAAGAGGCTTTACATCTTGATTAAGATTCATTTGAATATGAAAAAATTCAAGAGGAATCTTGAAGAAGCCCTTGAGAAGATTGATTTTCTTACTAAAGAAGGAGACAACCTGAAAGAGATGTATAAAGATACTAAAGATGACATTGAGAAACTGAGAGATAAGATTGATCATCTCAAATATAGTAAAGAACCTAGAGAGAAAATTAGTGATAGTAATGAGGTAGAAACCTTAAAGAAAGAAAATGAGAGTTTGAAACATGAGTTTAAGATTCTTGAATTAAAATTGAGTATGAAAAAGGATGATAGAAACACATAATCATAAACATAATTTCCACATCAAGTCAAATTGTGATATTACTATGAGGATTTAACTATGTAGTTTTTGAGTTAAAATCATTGGCCCATGTTTCATGAGTAGTGATTCGACATGAATCCATCTCTCATGAGAATAAATAGAACACTTAGCACTCATTAGATCTAGGTGATGCTCATAGAGGTGAAGCACCTAGACTTCTTGGTAAGTCACCCATCCTAGTGTATATGAGAAATGTTAGTATGCTAATAGAAACCAAATTTAAATAAAGCTTCTACAAACTAAACAAAATTCATAAACTTCAAGATAGACTAAGATGAGCTCTTAATTGAGAATATGAGCCATTAATGGACTCTCTCAATAAGAAGCTCTCTTGTTGAGTAGCTTTGTCTAAATGGATAGGATGTATGCTCAATATGCTTCCAAAGGCTTCAATGGATGATTGTGGATTTTTGGTGTGGATAGATGGCTTTAGTATGGATTTGGCTCTCAAAATAGAATTATAACTTTACTTCATGGATTGTGTTATTTTGCAAAGGGGAAGGATCCAATTTATAGGCAAGAGGCTTGAGGGATTGAGGGCTAAGATGCAAGGATGGGAAAAAGCTCATGGAGGGCTTAGATTGCATGAGAGGAGAGCACATGGATTGTGCTTCCTTACAACTAATCAAGGAGTGACACATGTCACATGGTGAGAGGATGGAGAAAAGGGGAAGGATGAGTCAAAAAAGGAGGCTCAAGGGATAAAATCTTCATAAAGACCCTCATAGTGACTTGTAAGAGTCATTTATGACCTAGTGGACTTCATAAAGTTTTATGGTTGAGATATTTTGAGGGTGATGAGAGAAAATTCAACTTGGAATTGATTAGGAAGGTTTTAAGCTTGCTTAGGCTTGTGCAAATGATTAGAGGATGGATTAGGATGGTTTAGGATTAGCTTAGGGATAGGCAAGTGGATGGCATTTAATGAGGGTGGGTGAAGGAAGAGATATTTGTTAACTTTGGCTTGGGTTAGTAAGTCTTAACCCATGTTTAGGGAATGTGACAAGGTTAGGAGGGGATTAGGATTAGGTTTAAAGACATCTTCTAGAAGAGTCTAGATTTTGGATGAGGATAAAGACTTTCTAGAATAGTCTAGAATTTCCTAGGATGAGGATGAAGACTTTCTAGAAGAGTATAGAACTTCTTAGGGTGAGGATAAATTAGATTTTTAGGAAATAAATAAAGTTTTATTTATTTCAAGGGTTTGGGTTGAGGAGATATTTATTAAAACTTTTTTAATAAACAAAAGGATTAATATTTAATTTTAATTAAATATTTTGAGTTGGGGGTTAGGGGTAGGAAATGATGGGTTTAGCCTTTAATTGAAATTAAAGAAGGATTAGAAGATTTTGGAAGAGGTTATTGGTCATAAGGAAATTGGCCAAGTTTTGGGCAAAAAATAAATTTTTTATTTATTTTAGGATTTTTGGTCAATTTATTAATTAAATAATTAATAAATAAGGAAATAATGTTTAAATAAGATTTAAACATTTTTGGGAAGGATTCCTTAATTAAATATTTTTAATTAAGATAAAGGGATTTAATGGCATGAAAATTAATTAATTAATTAAATAATTAATTAATTAATAAATGATGATGTCATCAGGACTTTTTCAGAAAATAAAAATACTTTATTTTCTAAAGGTTTTTAGGTGTCTACATTTTGCCCCTCTTTGATGTGATGCCGCAAGTGGCATGGCATCAAAGATAAGAAAATAAGATGCCCAAGGCTAGAGCAGAAGAGGAGAGAATGGACTGTGAGATGCCCCCTCAAGAAGGCAGCGGGGAGAGAAAGCGAGGCTCGGTGGCTTCTTGAAAAATACAAGAATCTGGGATGAGCAAGGAGACTCAAATTTGCTTAAGAGAAGAGGTTTGGTTAGCTCAAACTCTCACTACGGGAGAATGATAAAGGGAGAATTAGAGGCACAAGAGGAAGGAAGCTTAAGATCTCAGTGATTGTGGAGAATGAAGGAGCAGAGCGCTATAAAAGGAATCTAGGATGGGGAGATGGATGAGGGGATTAAAAAAGCTGATGCAACAGAATTTCAAAGAGTCAGATTGGCGAAAGATGGGTTTCAGAGATCCCTAGGACTAGGATTGTGGATCTCGAAAGATGAGGCTTGGTGGATTGATTTGGATTGGTGGATCTCTAAGACTAGGATTGTGGATCCGTAAAGCTAAGAGTGATGAGTGATTCAAAGAGATACTGATGCATAAGTTGGGGTAGGAGAGACAGATGCTGGATATGGATGGGGGATAATGGAGATGAAGGAAAACCATTGAAGCTTTTTGAGCGGGGGGATACTTCAGAGAGAAGTACCACCATGTAGTTGAGCACTAGATTTGCTATAGGACTATTGGTTAATTGCCAAGGTTACCAAGAACATCAAGGCATTTTCACCAACTATCCAGAGGACTGACAGACTGACTTAAAACAAACACACAAGGATTGCCCCAGCATCACACACGAATCTTGAAAGAATCAGAGTGGAACCGACAATGGGTAACCCACAAGCAGAAAAGAAAAACAAACAAAAGACTTGATCAAGACCTTACGCTCTGATTGCTCCATTCATAGTATACCATGATATGGAAGATCATGGAAACCTTGAGGAGGGAACAAGGAGATTTCTTGGAAAAGATATTTGAAGACCCAATAGGGAAGAGTCCAAATCAAAAGAAAGCAAAAATCCAAAAGAGAACCGTTTGCCAACGAGATGGATAGGACGAGGTACTAACGGACCAAGATCAGACATGAGGAAAGCTATATCCTGCAAGGACCTATTGGAGAGCACCTAAGCAGGTGGATTTGGATGAGTGATGCATCTGGCAAGTTGAACTAAGAAAGATAACACTTTGGTGATAGGAAACCTAGCTAAAGGATGCATTGGAATAGCTAACCAAGATGTGCAATGGGTGCAAGATGCTGATCAAGGATAAACTGACACGAACACTGGATAGATACAGTGGTACTAAGCTAAAGAGGATGTATAGGTTGACCGACCAAGATATGTTACAAATGTACAAGTTTGTTCATGTTTTGGCTTTTTGTGAGATGGAAATGTTTGTGAAGGATGGGATGTCTATAATTGTTGATAGGTGGATAGGTAGATGGTTTGCGAAAAGCTTAAGGAAAATGGAATTCTTTGGGTGCATGTGATAGGATACAAGATTATCTACAATTTGGAGCATGGTACAAGCTTTGGACAAGATTTGGATATACAAGGTATGGTACGAGATTTACAAGGTATAATACAAGCTTTGGTACAAGATTTTACAAGCTGTACAGGAGGTATTTACAAGCTTCATCAGATTTTGGATATTTGGTTGGAACATCAAGGGAACAAGCAAGTGTGTCTAATGGGATGGTGGGTGAATGGATGAGGGATAAGATAGTGATAGATAATGGATTAGTCTTTAGTACACAAGGTGCCTGAATTACCAAGTTTTCACCAAGGTACCTATCCAAGGCGCTTGAATTGCCAAGTTTTCACCATTGGACGCTTATTTCTCTTTACTATTTTTTTTTTTTTTTTGTATTTTTCAAAAGCTGGCTATACCAAGGATCTTCAAGCATAGAACTTCTTAAGATGAATGATTTTGGTAGGATCATTCAAGAGTTCTCCTTCTGGTGTAGATAGCTGATAAGCTCCGGAGCCAAAGGAAGTAGTGACAACATAAGGACCAAGCCATGTAGGTTCAAACTTGCCTTTCTTTTCTCGATCTGCTTGGACTTTCATGTTTTCTTTAAGGACCATGTCACCTGGCTGAAAGTGTCGTGGAAGCACCTTCTTGTTGAAATTCCTTTTGAGATGAGTTTGATAGACTGTGAGATGATCATAGGCTTGTTGTCGCTTCTCGTCTAAGAGATCTAGCTCGGTGAGCCGAGCTACTCTATATTCTTCATCTGATATTTGCCCTTGCAAAGATATGTGCAAGGAGGGAAGTTCAACCTCTATAGGTAGCACTGCTTTGGCACCATAGACTAGGGAGTATGGAGTTGTGCCTGTGGATGTATGGAAGGAAGTTCGATAGGCCCATAGGGCTGGATTTATTTGTAGGTGCCAATCACGGCCGGAATCATTGACAACTTTCTTTAGAATTTTGAGGAGGGTTTTGTTAGTTGCCTCTGCCTGGTCGTTACCTTGTAGGAAATATGGGCTAGAAAAGTAGTCATGGATGTGGAGGGAAGTGCATAATTCTTCCATGTTGAGATTTTCAAAGTTACCTCCGTGGTCAATGAAGATGGTGGATGGGATGCCGAAGTGGCAAACAATGTGGTACAAGATGAACTTGGAGACCTGAACTCCTGTAGCTGAGACTAGGGGGACTGCTTCCACCCATTTAGTGAAATAGTCTGTAGCTGTTATTATCCATTTATGTCCATCAGATGAGAGGGGTGTGATAGTTCCAACTAGATCAAGGCCCCAACAAGCGAAAGGCCAAGGTGGTGCAATAGGCTGTAGATCCTGTGCTGGAGCATGCATAAGATTTGCATGCTGCTGACATGGGAGACACTTTCTGACAAAGTCACAGGAGTCTTCTTCAATGGTAGGCCAATAGTAGCTTGCTCTAAGGATTTGTCGCGCTAGGACAATACCACTCGTGTGGGCACCACAAAGTCCAGAGTGTACTTCCTTTAACACAATCGCAGCCTCATTTTGGTCTAAACATCGAGAGAGAGTATCGTGATAACCCCGACGATATAGGGTATTGGCTATGATAACATAGAGGGATGATTTTTGGATGAGGTTTTGGCATTGGGTACGTGTGAGGTGAGGGGATATGATACCATCGTTAAGGTAAGCGTGAATCTCATGGTACCAAGGGGATTGGGGACCAACCAAGATACAAACACGGTTTGAATCCTCATTCACATAGGCGGGTGTGAGGAGCTGCTCCATTTAAAACTCATACTATGTAGCTGCTTGGGGAATTTCCAAGAGCGAGCCTATAGTAGCCATAGCATCTGCTACTTTGTTCTGTATTGGAGGCACTTGTGTAAACTGAAGCTTTGTAAAATGTTGGGTTAGCTGATCAACTAGCTCTTTGTAGGGTAATAGCTTTTCATCTTTGGTTTGATATTCATTTAGGGCTTGCTTGATGATGAGCTGAGAATCGCCAAAGATTTGTAGCTCAACAATGTTCCATTATGCATCTATCTTTAATCCTGCTATGAGGGCCTCATATTCAGCTATATTGTTGGTGCTAGGGAATTGTAGCTTGAAGGCTTTTGGAATGTAATCTCCTTGAGGTGTGACCAACAATATTCCTGCCCCTGATCCATGAGATGTGTATGAGCCATCAAAATAAAGTTTCCATGGGGGTTGTTCTTCAATTAGACAGATATGCTCATCTGGAAATTCTGTGATCAATGGATAAGCATCTATTAGAGGTGCATCAGCTAGGTGATCTGCTATAGCTTGCCCTTTGATTTCCTTTCTATCCACATACTGGATGTCAAATTCACTAAGGAGCATAACCCATTTGGCCAAACGGCCTGTAAGTGCTGTTTTAGAGAGCATATACTTGAGAGGGTCAATCTTGGAGACTAGTTGGATGGTATGACTTAGCATGTAATGGCGAAGCTTTTGAGTTGAGAAAACAACTGCCAAACAAGCTTTTTCCATAGGAGTGTAATTGAGTTCATAACCAACTAGGGTTCTACTGATGTAGTAGATGGCTCTTTCTCTGTTGTAGTCATCAAGCTGTGCTAGAAGTGCCCCTAGAGCAGTAGGTGTTGCTAATATGTACAAAATCAGGGGACGACCAGGAATTGGTGGAACCAAGATAGGGGGATTGATGAGATACTGCTTGAGATGGTCGAAGCTGCGCTGACATAAAGGATCCCACTTGAAGTTCTCATCCTTCTTTAGTAAATGTGAAAATGGTGTACACTTATCTGCAAGCTGGGAGATGAAGCGTCGAACAGATTGGAGCTTTCCTTGAAGAGAGAAAAGTTGTCGCAGTGTCTGGGGAGGAGGCATGTCTAAGATAGCCTTGACCTCCTTGGGGTTGATCTCTATACCTCATTTAGAAACTATGAAGCCTAGAAGCTTGCCAGATGTGACCCCAAAGACACATTTCTTGGGATTCAGCATGAGATGATATTTGGCTAACCTGTCAAAGACTTTCTCCAAGTCAGCAAGATGATCCATGAAGGTATGAGACTTGACCAAGATATCATCCACATAATCCTCCAAAATGCTATGGATGAGATCATGAAAAATGGCTGTCATAGCTCTTTGATAGGTAGCCCCAGCATTCTTTAGGCCAAAAGGCATCATGCTGTAGCAAAAGGTTCCCCAAGGGGTAGTGAATGATGTCTTATGCTGATCCTCTTCTGCACTCTTGATTTGATTATACCCAGAAAATCCATCCATGAGGGACAAAATTTCATGTCTAGCTGTAAGATCTACAATCATATCTATGTTGGGCAAGGGAAAATCATCTTTTGGACAAGCTTTGTTAAGATCTCTAAAATCAGTGCAGATTCTGATGTCATCGTAAGGTTTAGTGACAGGGACCATGTTGGAGATCCACTCTGAGTAGTCAATAGGTCGGATAACCTTAGCAGCTAACATTCTTTGTAATTCAGCTTTGACCAATAATGCCACCTTGGGGTGCATTTTTCTAAGCTTTTGTCTGACGGGCTTGATCTTTGGATCAACTGCAAGATGATGAACTACAAGCTTTGGATCAAGTCCTGGCATGTCCTGATATGACCATGAAAATCGGCCAATATTCTCTCTTAAGACCTCAAAGAGGAGGTCATCTTGGTCTTGTGATAGGGATGCAGCAATGTGAACAAGTCTGGGGATCTCTGAAGAACCAATGTTGACTTCTTGAGTATCCTCAATTAGAATAGAAGACACCTCTGGTCGATTATCTTGAGGAGGCAATGCTAAATCCTCATGTTCTTCTTGTGGCTCTAGATTTTCTTGCTGAGGGGTTCTCTTCGTTGCCTTAGCTAGTCTCAGATTCACCTTAGTTCTAGTTTTGGGTGTATCGGAACTAGGTTGGGGATTTTCTCCAAAATACCCCTTGGGATCTAGCTTGTAGATATAGGCAGAATCTGGCTTTGTTTTCTTGTGAGGAGTTTCAGCTCCCATGAATCTTAGAAGTGCCTCCTCTAATGTGAACTCATCGATGTGCATGACATTTGGTTGGTCCCAATCTATGAGTTGTGGATGGGCGAGTGGTAGGTCAATGAGGTGGATGGATAGTTCTTGGAGAACAGAGTCTTCGAGGGAGATTTGGTCTAGGATATCGTCGTAGGCTCTCTTTTCAACTTCCTCAAGAATGTTTTTGATTTCGACAAGGCTGCGGTGAATGTTCAAAAAAGTGTGACTGTTCTCATTCGTGCCCCCAGTTGTGGGTATGCCAAAGCCAAGACCTGACTTCGATTCCCACTTGTGTGCGTCGATGGGGCACTGCATGCCTCTTTCTTCTAGTCCTAGACCACCACCTTGATAGTTCCATTTGTCAGTGATGAGCTTATGTTCTTGGGGATACTATTGGTTGAAGTGATCAAGGCGTGCTTGATTTCTTTGAGGTGCATCCTTATGTAACCATTTGTTGATATCTGGAGTGAGCTCCTCATGAAGAGGGATTTTCGAGGATACAAAGGTTGTTGGGCCAAACTGTTTGTATCGAGGAGGTGGAATTTCCTTAGCTTTGTGATATGTTGGTCGTCCATGGGTATGTGGATCAAGTGGGAGTGCCCCGATAGCAAATGCATCTGACAGACTATACTCTTCACAACCTTTGTTATTGATCTTCACGGTAGACAGGGTAGAGGCAAGGATGGTTTCTGGGTCATTATAAGTGTGGGATGAGTTGGCGATGGATGTGCCGATATCAATTCCAGGGCAATGGTTTGTATATAAAGCTTCAACCGCATTGCAGTAAGCAAAGGGTTCTAGATCGGCATGGATGGTTACCTCAGTGCCTTGATGCGAAAATTTGATGCACTGATGGTAAGTGGATGGAACGGCTTTCATGGCATGAATCCATGGGCGATCGAGGAGGATGTTAAATGGTAGGTTTAGATCAATAACATGGCAGAGTGTCTCTTGGATGACTAGCCCAACCTTGATTGGCAGCAAAATAGTTCCTTCTGTGGTTCTTTCCAAGTTGTCATAAGCTTTGATGGTGATAACCTCACTGATGATATCTGCCTCAGTATACCCAGCTTGTTTTATGAATTTTAGGGTGCAAATATTCAAGGCTGATCCATTATCTATCATTACTCTTTTTACAGCAAAGTTGGATACCATGATGGCTATGCAAAGCGGAAGGGTGTGATCTGGGTCGACCACGGGTATGTCGGTGGATTTGAACGATAGGGCACATGAGGATGAGAGGTGTCCAACAAGATTACGAAAATCAGTAGCATTGATATCAGAAGGGACACGAGATTCTATGAGAGCACTGTCAAGGATGTTCTTGTACACAAGACTAGTGCGAAGAAGGTCTAAAATGGAGATTTGGGCTGGCATGTTCCCAAGGTGTTCCAAGATATTGTACTGGCTTTTTGATGGAGCTGATGGTGTTGGTGTAACAGGTGGGCCTGCGATGTTAAATTGTGCTCTTCGAGTGGTGACTGCAAACTCATTGTTTGGTCCTTAGATATTGATAACATTGACGGAAGGCTCTTTCTTGGATATACAAACTATAAGGCTACCATAGTCTATATAGGATGAAGTGTGGTCATTGTTCTTCCCATGCTGTTGGTTTGGCTGATGGTTGTTGGTGTTGTTGTTGTTGGTTTGGATAGGTGCTTTTCCAGGATTATGGTTGTGGTGTGGAGGAAAAGCATTTTGATAGATCTGTAAGCCTGCATTGGGAGAGGTTTGGGCACCAACAGTGATTTCCTTTCGATCAATGAGGTCCTGCACATAGTCTTTCAGTTTCATGCATCTGAGGGTAGTGTGACCTTTACCCTATGAAATTTGCAGTACTCATTATCTTTGTACCATGCAGCTTTGGATTGGCTTGGGTCAATTTGCTGGGTAGGAGGAAATTTGATGAGGTTTTCTTTGACTAATTTCTCAAAAATGACATCCAATGGCTCACCAAGGGGTGTATAGTTTCTAGGTGTAGGTTGGAATTTAGGCTTTTGTCCTGCAGCTACATTGATGGCATTAGCTTGATTGCTAGACCCTTGGAAGTTGGGTCTTGGATTGTGGTTTTGATAGCTTTGGTTATTCTGTTGTTGGTAGTTGATAGCTTGTTGATTTTTTGGTTGATATGGTGGGTTGGACTGGTTGTGAGAAGGACCAACAATATTCACATGTCTGGTGTCAGTGACACCATCTGTTGCAACGTGCTTGTTTTTGTTCCAATACCTAGACTTGTCATTGGAATGTGATTGATTTTGGTTAGCTTCCTTGTAAAGCTTGACCACACCATCTTTAATGAGTCCTTGCTCAAGGATCATTCCTTTCTCATTGATATCTTTGTAGGTTTGCAAACAGTTCATGGTCATGTGGTGAGCCAAGCTAGGATGGGCATTATCAATAAACATTTTCACCACATGGCGTTCTGGCAAGGTGCAGGATATGCGGGTGGTAAGGGTTTGCCATCTTTGCAAGTATTCGGCAAGGCTTTCTCCACCTTTTTGCTTGGTGTGGACAAGATCAACTATTGATAGCTCTGTTTCAACAAGATGGGCATATTGGGCTACAAATGCCTCAGATAATTCAGAAAAGTTTTTAATTGTGCCATAGGGGATTCTATAAAACCATTCAAGATCTGGTCTAGCTAAGCTTTTGGGAAAAAGGTGCAAGAGGAAGACATCATTGTATGCTACGTCCTGGCAGTGCATGTAAAATTCTTTGATATGTGTGACAAGGTCTCCTTTTCCTCTGAATTTGTCAAATTTGGGTACCTCAAAGTGTTTGGGAAATAGTGTCATGGTAATGGCTCTGTCAAATGGGTAAGAACACACATTCTCAAACTTGAATGTCTTCGGATCATTCCCTTCTTGGATGGCTTTCAGAGCTATCTTCATTTGCTCCCATTCTGAATTGATAGGTGATGGCTGGGGTGCCCCCAATGTAGGAGTGCCTTGAGGTAGGTATGTGCTGGATGGGGCCACTGAATATGGATGGCTATGAGGGATTTGCTGATAGGGATTGTACATTGTTTGGACAGCTGCATGGTGGATGATAGGTTGCTGAGGGGGAGGTGGCGCATATTGTTGCATGTGCTGCCAGGCTTGCTGTTGATATGGGATTTGAGGTTGGGATTGAGGAACATAAGCTGGCTGTGGGATAAATGGATTGCTTTGTGGAGGTAAGGTATAAGATGGTTGAGAGGCTTGGGGAAAGGATTGGGGGGCTTGTGGGGTTTGACCAATATATGTGGGTTGTGCCCCCATATCGGATGGTATCTGCAAATAATTGGTGGTTGGCTGGGGTGGTGGATTACCTCCTAGAAGTGGCATTGAAAAGTAGTTGGTAATTGGAGGTAATGGATTAGTTGGTGGTGGAGGTGGTGGGAATTGAAAGCTTGGGAATGGAACTGATGGGGTTTGATAGCTTTGTGGTTGGATTTGGAAGCTTGGTAGAGTGGTGGCAGGGGCTGGGGTCACTTGAGAGCTTGGTAGAAAATTGGTAGTAGCTTGTGGGATTTGATAGCTTTGTGGAGTGAGGGTAGTAGCTTGTAGATTTGTGGCTAATGGTATTGAGCTCCCAAGACCTAATGGAAATGATGGGATTGTGTGTTGGGCTACAGTGAACAAGCTGGGGGTGATGAAAGATTGATTACTTGGCCCCATGGGTGGCATCCCTGTTGTATATTGCTGAGGTTGGCCAAAGATGCTAGCACTAATTTGGGAGATTGGTGGATTTGGAAGGCTGGGTTGAGGAGCAGCAGCAGCAATAGTGAAGGGGGTGAACGGTGAGCTGTTTTGGGTAAAGGGGGTTTGGAGCGGAGAGGTATGAACCAAGGATGGAGTGTTGGTGGCTGGGTTGGCTTGCGGCATGGAGATTTCAACTTGGGTGGATGATGGTATGTTTGGGTCTGTTGGATCATATGGATTAGCTGGAGGCTCTTCTTTTGGCATATATTGAGGATAATTTGGATCATAAGAGCCTATGGGTGGTGGTAGCTACCCAAACAATGGGTGAGATGGATCTGATAATGGAGGGGGTCTTCCAAAGTCAAAGGTTTCTACATTTTCCCTTTGAAAATTAGCCATGATTGTCTCTTTGTTCTTGTCTATAATGACATTTACCAACACTGCATTTCCTGGTTGGTTCATGAAAGCTTCAGTGTCAGTACATGATGGCATAGCTTTCTCTGGGCTGAAGGATGGCTGAGTGCTCAAGGGGGGTGAGGTTGTTCGATCCAAATGATAGGGCTCCATTGTTTCATCCAAATGATAGGGCTCCATTGTTTCTTTCTTCTTGGCTAAGCGAGTGACGGGTGGCATGAAAAATGATCCTAGGGATGAGATGCAATAATGCTGATGGATGCAAAAGGGGGAAGGCTTCTCTATGCAAATGATTTCCTAGGTTAAGGCAAAGCTATACGAAAAAACCTAAGGAGGATTGGGTTGGAGATTCTAACTTCAAAGATATGTTGCCAAAGCACGAAAGGTCTGCTTTCCTATGTGTAAGCTTGGTGGTGATTGTGTCAACTTAAGGATAGACTGATGATCCTTTAAGAAGAACACGAGATTGACCACTTGTGGATCCCAACCTTTAGCTCAAGGTGATGAGGGATAACAAGTGACAAAGCTGGATCACCCTAGACAAAGCTCTGTCAAAGGGATAACCTTGGTGAGATTGATGGATTTGGAAGATATTAGGAGTGGCAAACTTTTGGCAAAAGTGACAACAATTTTTAAGGCTTGGATGTGAGGTTTTGATTGCTGGCTAGATGGTTTGATTCTAAATGAGATGGATGAGCTAATAATGCTTAAGGGGGTAACCTAAGATGGCTGGCTTTTCTACAAAAATGACTCTAAAGTGAAGCTTATCCAAGAAGATGTAGAGAAACAAGGGTGTCTAATCATAGAAATCATGCCTAGTTGGTAAGGCATAAGTAGGATTAACTCCTGGATGTTGGCTAAATTTGATGGTGCGCTCTAACCAGGCCTCTTGAAGTGCTTCGTCGGTAGCTTTGTCCTCTACTTTGTGGAGTTTGGAAATTCGTGGGCTTGGTGTTATTTCTTTTCTCTTGGCTGAAAGTTCTTGGTATGCTAGAGATGGTTTGAGTTTAACTTTGTGGAAATTCTGTTTGGGTTTGGGTTGCTCTGACATCAATTTCTGAATCTGCTTGGCTTTGAGAGATCTTGGTTGTTTTGCTTCAACTCGTTCAACTTCTGGAATAGGCAGTGACTACGCTAAGTATGCCCTAAGCTAGGATTGACCAAGTTTGGCAAACATTCATTCAACAAATAAAAGATCAAGCAATAGATAGAAACAACCAGATAGAAGTTTTTGATTCTCAGAAAGTGACACTTGTGCCAAGGAGTGTGTATGTTCTACAAATGTTTCGATCAGTCACCTCAAACACATTAACATCCTAGATGGTTGTCTACAAGGCTGATAGTTGGTTTAGCTAAGGAGTCCTCGATATACCCAAGGTACGTGAGGCCCAAATCCGTAGATGAGATCAAAAAGATGTCACACAGCCGAGAGGAGCGGTAACCCACTTCTCCTCTTTCACTTCTCAAGGGTATAAATTTCCTTGAGGCTTAGCCCGAGTGACAAAATCTTGATCCCAAGAGAGGTGTCTTTTGATTCACCTTCCGATTCTTATACTCCGCCAGAACGCTGGAGTTGAGGTCATCCAAGGGGTGATGAAATCCCCAAGCAGGCCTCCTAAAAAGAAACAAGGTTTTGGATCCTAATCTTATGCACCCAAGATGGCCTCGAAAGACGACAAGGGGAGAGAAGACTTGGATGACCTTGGGCTAAAAAGCTCGCTTGTTCTTTTACCAAATGACGCTTAAGTTTTTTGATCTAGACTTTGCAAGCACTCATGTTTAAGATACAATGTTTATTCCAACTTGAAGCGCCAACAAAAGTAAATCGATCGAAGAATGCAAACAATAAGAGGAGTTAGGGTCAACAAAAGAAAACTCGCGCGCCCAGAGGCCCTCCATGTCAAGTATCGATTAATTTTCTTAAAGGCATTCAAGATTGAGTGTGAGTTTGTTTTAAGCCCAAAACAAAAGTGTGTGAGATTCGATTTCAAGCGCGCGCCTGGAGGCTCTCCACATCAGTTTTTGTTCAATTTTAGTGCCCAAACTTGAAGTGTGATCAATTTAATCTAGAGTTTTGATCATTTAAGAATTTTGATAAAGTTAAAGCAAAAATTCAAAGACCAAGTGAGTGAGTTAGTTTGTGGAACATTTAACACCTTTTTCAAGTAGACCCATCCCCATAAATGGCGCTGAGATTGCAACCAATGGTTAATATTTGATGGGTGATTAGAAAAGAGGTGAGTCCAAGGAACTACTCAAATTGATTTTTGCAAATTTGTATTTTAACTTAACAAGGTTTCTTAAATGTCCAAAAATCAAACTTTACCTAGATTGCATGTGGAAAAGAGATTTGTTTTGTTCAATTTTTAGAAGCTCCAAATGAAGTGTTTGATATTGCAATAGTTAATTGATCCTTAGAATTCAAGATTGGATTTGTTGTTTTAACCATGCATTCAAGGAAAATTTGATTTTAATCCATGGCATTCAAGAGTGATTTTAGCAACATGCATTCAAAGAAAAGTGGTTAAACATTCAAGTGTTTTCTTTTGAGCATTCAAGATTGAGATTTTGTGTGTTGTTTTAAGAACTTTGAAGTGCTTTGTTTTAACCTTAGATCATTCAAGATTGTTTTGGACTCAAAAGTGAAAATGACTCTTTGGACTTTGGTTTTCATTCAAGATTTTGTGTTCTAGTTTGCATATTTTAAGCCCAAAAATGATATTCCTAGATTGTTTTGATGCATGAAAATCCTAAGAAACATTCAAGATTTTGCAATAAGACATTTGTTTGGAACAAATAACAAAGCTTTTAGGACAATTTTTGGCAACCATTTAGGACTCTTAGTTTTCATGAGATTTTTTAAAAGAACTTTAGTGTGCACTTAGTGTTGATTTTGAACCTTTTGAAATGGAAACTTGAAGTTCTTTTTAAATTCCCAAAAATGAAGTGTTCCTAATTTTGCATGAATGTATCTAAAACCTTGATGTTGCAAGGATGCAAATGATTAGATTGTTTTAGTTTCACTTGTTAAAAGATTTTTTCTTTTTTGCAAATTTTTAATTTTTCAATGGATTTAAGTATGATTTGGGGGTTCATTTTAAGCACTAAAAAGAAGTGTGTATGATTTTGCTTCCTTAAAAAAAAAAGGCCAAGATCTCCCACAAGAAGAAGAAGAAGAAGTAGATGGAATAAGAAGAATATAGACAAGAAGAAGAAGAAGAATTTCAAGTTCTTTGTCCACCTATAAGCTTGAAAAATCTGCAAACACTATGAGATAGATTATGAGTTCCTTTGTCTTCTTCATGCTCATGTGGACCTACAAAACCAATTTATACAATCCTACCAATCACAAAAACAAGAAAAATTAGCCAAAATCAGCAAATGACATACAAAACTTGACTAAAAAAGCTAATGAAGATGACCCATGCGGGGTCCCACCGGGCGTGCCAAAATGTATATGAGCAATGTTAGTATGCTAATAGAAACCAAATTTAAATAAAGCTTCTACAAACTAAAAAAAATTCATAAACTTCAAGATAGACTAAGATGAGCTCTCAATTGAGAATATGAGCCATTAATGGACTCTCTCAATAAGAAGCTCTCTTGTTGAGTAGCTTTATCTAAATGGATAGGATGTATGCTCAATATGCTTCCAAAGGCTTCAATGGATGATTGTGGATTTTTGGTGTGGATAGATGGCTTTAGTATGGATTTGGCTCTCAAAATAGCATTATAACTTTACTTCATGGATTGTGTTATTTTGCAAAGGGGAAGGATCCAATTTATAGGCAAGAGGCTTGAGGGATTGAGGGCTAAGATGCAAGGATGGGAAAAAGCTCATGGAGGGCTTAGATTGCATGAGAGGAGAGCACATGGATTGTGCTTCCTTACAACCAATCAAGGAGTGACACATGTCACATGGTGAGAGGATGGAGAAAAGGGGAAGGATGAGTCAAAAAAGGAGGCTCAAGGGATAAAATCTTCATAAAGACCCTCATAATGACTTGTAAGAGCAATAAAAGGGCTTGTAAGAGTCATTTATGACCTAGTGGACTTCATAAAGTTTTATGGTTGAGATATTTTGAGGGTGATGAGAGCAAATTCGAATTGGACTTGATTAGGAAGGTTTTAAGCTTGCTTAGGCTTGTGCAAATGATTAGAGTATGGATTAGGATGGTTTAGGATTAGCTTAGGGATAGGCAAGTGGATGGCATTTAATGAGGGTGGGTGAAGGAGGAGATATTTGTTAACTTTGGCTTGGGTTAGTAAGTCTTAACCCATGTTTAGGGAATGTGACAAGGTTAGGAGGGGATTAGGATTAGGTTTAAAGACATCTTCTAGAAGACTCTAGATTTTGGATGAGGATAAAGACTTTCTAGAATAGTCTAGAATTTCCTAGGATGAGGATGAAGACTTTCTAGAAGAGTCTAGAACTTCTTAGGGTGAGGATAAATTAGATTTTTAGGAAATAAATAAAGTTTTATTTATTTCAAGGGTTTGGGTTGAGGAGATATTTATTAAAACTTTTTTAATAAACATGAGGATTAATATTTAATTTTAATTAAATATTTTGAGTTGGGGGTTAGGGGTAGGAAATGATGGGTTTAGCCTTTAATTGAAATTAAAGAAGGATTAGAAGATTTTGGAAGAGGTTATTGGTCATAAGGAAATTGGCCAAGTTTTGGGCAAAAAATAAATTTTTTATTTATTTTAGGATTTTTGGTCAATTTATTAATTAAATAATTAATAAATAAGGAAATAATGTTTAAATAAGATTTAAACATTTTTGGGAAGGATTCCTTAATTAAATATTTTTAATTAAGATAAAGGGATTTAATGGCATGAAAATTAATTAATTAATTAAATAATTAATTAATTAATAAATGATGATGTCATCAGAACTTTTTCAGAAAATAAAAATACTTTATTTTCTAAAGGTTTTTAGGTGTCTACACCTAGTACTACTCTAGCTCAAGCATGTTTAACTATAGAGTTTCCTCCATGGTTAAACGAACTCTTCCTATAAGAAGAGTGGGTTTAACCATGGAGGAAAATCCATAGTCAAGTGCACTTGAGCTTGAGTACTACTAGAATAGGTGACCTCTCAGGAAGTCATGGCACTTCACCTCTATGAGCATCACCTAGATCCAATGAGTGCTAAGTATTCCATTTATTCTCATGAGAGATGGATGCATGTTGAATCACTATTCATGAGACATGGGTCAATAATCTTGACTCAAAAACTACACAATTAAATCCTAATAGAAATACCACAATCAGATCTAAAATCTAAGAATGTAGATCTAAGATCCTATCTTACAAAAGTGATATTTGAACTTGATTCTATCAAAATAGAGAATGTAAAACTAAAGAAGTATAATATTATTGTGAAAGGAGAATTTACCTAGGAAAAAAAATAGTCAGAGAGGATATATTCCAGTAGTGGAAAATTGATAAACAACTCATCTTGGATATCTCATTGGAGAAAAATTAGCAAAGAAATCAAAAACTAGAAATGAACTAGATCTTATTGCTGAAACACCTCAGCCTAAGAAAAGTAATAGTAATGAAATTGAGTCAAGCAATTCTAAAGAAGTTTCTTAAGAAGTTTTTCAAGTAAATCAACCTGATAAATGTGATGAAACCAAGAAAACATAGCAAGTTGAACTGCATAAAGAGTTAATATATGAATTCAAAGGTAGATGTTTTATTTGTAATGAAATTGGTCATATGAAGAGAGATTGCATAGGTAAGTCTTTAAAACCTATTACCAATTTTTATTGTTATATTTGTCATGGTTTTGATCATAAAGAAGTTGATTTTAGGAAACCTAAATTTGATAGTAATAGTAGGAATATTAGAATTTTTAGGGATACTAACCCTATAGATAATGAAAGAATGAGACCCTAAAGAAGATCTAGTGATGTAGAAGGAACTAATCGAACAAGGAGAAATATTGAGTGTTACAAATGTAAAAACCTTGGACACATTACAAGAAATTTTCAGATTTGGCTACAGCCAACATTAGATGAAGTTGTGCTTCCCAAGCATATAATGAATGAGGTGCTATGTCAAATGTTCACTTTGAACTCACACTCAGTCAGTTCAGCCATTCGATGCATCATTGGTGAAGAGCTTCTCTATCCCTTGGCACTTGTGTTTTTATATCCCTCCTAGGTCATATCTATTTTCCTTTCCAATGCCATGGACCTTCTACAATCTCCGCCATTACTTCAAGGATTGGCTCGTAAGGTAATTTTGCCACATTTGTTACTAGATTATAAGTTGGAGATGGCCATGCAGAAATATGATTTATGGAATGGTATGGCTTTGGTTGGTGGTATGTTTCCACATTTTCAAATTCTGCAAAAACATGAATTTTATATTTTTTTTAGGCAATTAAGAAAACCATAGATAACGGAAATATCAATTATTTGAAACAATCTTTTCCTTTTGATCCATGGTTATTGGGTCAGCGGGTGGTGGAAAGAATCTTGTCAGTTGGAATGGCCATGTTTTAATTGCTATTGGATCATAATGCTTCATCCCCCACTCAGCTAAATGCATTGGCAGTAACTCCACAACCACTGGAACAAAATATTTGGGATTCTACCGGTGTGCCAAATTCTGATTTAGATTGGCTAGTTCATATTCAATTTCATGATTTGGCTATTGAATTCCCTTTGTTGGTCTCTAGCATCTTTGTTTGTGTTCTTACAGATTGGGCAGATTTTCAAAGCATTGTTTTAAGGGTTCATCTCAGAATTACCCTTCTTTCAATTGGGGGTATCTCTTATGTTGCTGCTCTAATTCTATTTTCTACCAAACCTTTTTGTATTTGTATTATGCAGAAGCTTAGAGTGAGTTATCTTCAGATGGGTGATAACCCTTTGTAATTTTTTTGCTATTTATATATACATACATGTAGACTTTAGAGATGATACTGGGTTTTCTTCATTGATTCTTTCCTAATTGACCTCATTGAATCAAATTAATAAATATTATAGTGGCTTGCCACTTTTCCTTAAAAGAAACAAAAGAAATTTCAATGTAACAGTTAATTAGAATGGACCTAATCAAAGAAGAAGTATACCTTATATGTCAGTTATGCAATAAATGTGGTCACATATAAAGGTTTTGTAGAATGAATATGAGGAATATCAACAAGAACCCAAAATTCAGAAGGAATAGCAACAAAAATAATAGAAGGAATACCAACAACAATAGTAGTAAAAAAGAAGCACTCAAATAACATGTTGAATAATTCAAGAAACTATTTGTGAAGGCAAAAAGATCCTTCAAGTTCACATATAGAATTATAAGAACAATATTTTGATGTATCTGATGATAGATTGAAGTCAACCATTGTGTGTGATTTATCCTATTTGAATCAAGCACATTTCTTATTACAAAAAGAATACCAAAAATTTATAAAAAAAGTTAGAGATCAAATTAGAAGCTAAAAAGTTTGGAGAAAGAACAATAGATTGTAACAAAGCACTGGTTAAGAGAGAAAGTCATTTGGAGATTGCATGAGGTTGCATGAATGAAAACAAATTTACTAATTAACATATAACATCTTCTACAAATAGAGTAGTTACACAATCAATGCCAAGATTTTTATGGAAAGATAAAAATTGTGTGAGCATGATTCTAGGTATCTTTAAGCTATGTGAAGAGCTAATGATATATCAAGAGTGACTTGAGAGTTATTTGAAAGAGATTTGAAGAGTTTTCAAGTACGAAGAATAGAAAGACCTAGTTATTTGTTTCATAAAGGTATTTCACTTCCAAATCTATGATTTGTTTAAATAATTTAATTCTAAAGATGTATCTAAGTCTTTTATTCATAAGCTGGAAGATGTAGCAAGACCTAAATTTAAGGTTAACCCTATATAAAATGTTAGTGATGACAATAGTTCTGCTTGTCAAGAATGCTAACAAATGTCATCCACCTATAAGATCTTAGTAGCTATTTGAGAAGTTTGAGAATGTAGTTGAGTTTCACTTATCCAAGGAACTTGATAATATCTAAACTTAGGGTATGAGCTACAAATAAGGATTTGAGTATTTGTAGGATAATCACCTAATCAAGTTTCTTTTCTATTATGAGTTTGATAATGAAGAATGGATAGGGATAATATTAAGTAGAATTCATGATGGAAAGTTATAATTAGGAGATAACATGGTATAAATTTCTTCTAGTCTAATTCATGAGGTTACTAGACTATGTAATGAAGGTAGCATACCAATTGTATGAATCTGCCTTAGGGAAAAATTCACCTAAGACCAAGGAACTCAAAACACAAGCACAAATTAGACCAGAGTATGATTAGAATAATTGTATAGTATTTTATACAATGTACAAGTACACTAGGAGTTCCTAAATATAAAGGCCTCTAAGAGGCATCTAGAATGCCTCAAAATCAACATCATAATAAGTCATACAACTAGGCACATGTCCACCAGATATGGGTTATCCTTCATTAAGAACAGAAGTAAGTGCAATGATGAGAGGATAAGTCTACAATGGTGTGACATGAAAATTAGCGTTGTAAACAACATGTGCTAAATTAGGAGTGTGAATAACTATGTTTTCTAGATGAAAAGTCAGTGAACGATGCAAACTCTAGGGTTGTAGACACCATGTGCATAATTAGAGTTGTGTATTTCTATGTTATCAACACGATAACTCAAAAAGGTGCACAAAATCCTAAGTGTCTCATTAAAATAAATAATAAAACATTTCCTATTCATATATCTGCTCCTGCCTTTACACAGTTGGATACCAAATTTTCAATCTTTGAAATAGGGATTAAAGTGGTGGATCTTTTAGCTCCTTATTACCATGGGGGAAAAATTGGATTATTCGGGGGAGCTGGAGTAGGTAAAAAAGTCTTGATTATGGAATTAATCAACAACATTGCTAAGGCTCATGGAGGGGTTTCTATGTTTGGTGGAGTAGGAGAACGTACCCATGAAGGAAATGATCTTTACAAGGAGATGAAAGAATCAGGAGTCATTAATGAACAAAATATATCCGAATCCACTAACCTAAATAAACTTAAGTAAAGTGTAAATATTAAATACCTATTTAGACCAACACCCCACTTATGTGCAACTTAGGGGTATGCGCTTAAGCTTACAAATGCATGATGGGTCCTAGCTATGCGGCCATGTTAGGTAGCCATTTAAAAAAGAAATGCTAGAATGATGAAATGCAATCTCTCATAAAGCAAAGAAAGAGGGAAAACCTCATGGAGAAAACCATCGTCCAAAAAGAGAGATAATTAAAATAAAGAAGATGAGAGAAAAGAATACCTCAGAAGAGGAAAATATCCCTCCTAGAAGAAGAAGAAGAGAGGTGCCAAGGGGCTCCCCTTTCTATAACATCCTGCACCCACAACAGATCTTGTAAATGAGTATAGTTGAGCTTGGTGAAGGCTTTGGTGAAGATATCAATGAATTTCTCTATTGTAGGACAATATTGTAGTGCAATGATATACTCATGTATAAGCTCTTTGATATAGTGCATATGAACCTCAGTTTGCTTTGTCCACTGATGCTAAACTAGATGCTTAGAGATTTCAATGGTACCTTGATTGTCACAATGAATGATTGTAGGCCTAGGTAGATCAAATCTAAACTCCCCTAGGATGTGCTATAACCAAAGAGCCTCTATAGTTAGATTAACAACTCATCGATACTTAGCCTCTATGGAAGAAAGAGAAACATTATTCTGCTTCTTACATTTCCAACAAATAGGGCTTGAACTAAGGTGAAAGATGTACCTTGAAGTGGACTTGCAAGAATCTAAGTCTCCTACATAGTCTGAGTTTGTGTATCCAACCAACTAAAGCCCTATACCTACTAAATAATGTATTCCATGTGTATGCGTACCCTTGATGTAGTGCAAAATTCACTTGGCAGCCTTACAATGAAACTCATGTGGTTCTTGCATAAAGTGTGAAACCATGCTAATTGCAAAAGCAATATTAGGGTGTGTATGTGTCAAGTAGAAAAAGCTACCAACTAACTAGCTATATAATGTAGTATCAACAAGTGGAGTGATACACTTTGCCTCTAGCATCACACCTGATAGAAAGGGAGTAGGAATAGGCTTGCAATCACTCATGTGAAATTGAGAAAGCAAGTCAAGAGAATAATTGGGTTGTGAAAGTGACATCCCTGCTAAAGACTGTGTGATCTCAATGCCACGGATGTAATGTAGCAAACCCAAGTCTATCATAGCAAATCTATCTTGTAGAGAGGTCTTAACACTGGTTATTATGGATGAAGTGCTCCCTATAATGATCAAGTCATCTACATAAAGCACTAGGATCAAGTGTGAGTCATCTTTTTGAAGAATGTAGACAATCAAATCATAGTGATATCTAGTGAAACTTGCTAAGAGTAGGAAGGAATACATTTTGGCATACCAAGCTTGAGGAACCTATTTAGGACCATAACTAGACTTCTTCAATCTACAAACCATAGTATAACAATATACAAACCCCTATGGTTGCTCCATATAAATTTCCTCATGAAGATCACCATTCAAGCAAGTGCTCTTAACATCCATCTAGTGTACAACCCAACCTTGAGCTATAGAAATTGCTAGTGTTAGGTGAATGGAGTTCATCTTGGTAACTGGTGCAAAAGTCTTTGTATAGTCAATACTTGGAACCTGGGAGAAACCTTCGGCAACTAGTCTAGCCTTATTTTTATCAACACTTCCATCCACTACAAATTTGGTTTGATAGATCCACTTACATGGAACCTGTTTTCTTCCCTTAGGAAGGGGAACTAAGTCCCAAGTGTTTTTTTTCATCAAGGATTTAAATTCTTCCTCCATAGCTTTGTCCCATTCTGGAATCCCTGATGCTTCCTTAAAGGACTATAAATCTAAAGAAATGGCTATATGTGCATGTGGAAATGACTTGTGTTGTGACCTAGTCCTTCAAGTGTCTGAAGGATTTTCCACCAATGATCTTGCTACATCAAGGGTTTGTTGTGCCCAACAAGGTTTAGTGGAAGAAGAAAAAAGAATGTCCTCAACTATTTGTTAACCCTATGAAGCTAGTGTCCTGTGAGTTAAAATTGGAGGAATCTCATCTTCTGAGTCACTTTCATCATTATGATCATTATCCATGAAGGAGGAGGAAGGAGGAGTTGAAGAAGCCTAACTTGAACATGTTTCTTTAGAATGAGCACTCCTCCCATAAAAGATTTCATGAGTCTCTATATCCATTAGTTTGTATGCCTTGAGATGGTCAAGATATCCAAAAAATATGCATGGTTTTCTTTGTGGTTCAAATGTCTTTCACTTTTGTGGAGGTATCCTTGCTCATGTTTGATAACCAAAAAATTTCAAGTGTTTGACACTTGGTTTTCTACCATACCATGCCTCAAAAGGTGTTATTCCATCTAAGGCCTTATGCAAACTTTTATTTTGGATGTAGTTGGCACAACACATGGCTTCAACCCAAAACACTTGATCTAGGGACTTGTGTTGAAGCATACAAGTAGTCATTTCCTTAAGGGTTCTATTCTTTCTTTCAGCTACACTATTCTACTATGGTGTGTATGCAACTGAATGTTGAAGAACTATACCCTCATGTGTGCAAAAGTCTATGACCCTGGAATTGACATATTCTTTGCCATTATCTATTCTTAGGATCTTGATGGCTTTCCCTAATTTTTTCTCAACTTGAGCTTTGAAGGTGATAAAGTTATCAAATACTTCACTCTTATGAGTTAGGAAAAAGACCCAAGTGTACCTTGAAAAGTCATCAATAAATGTGAGAACATAGCAGGCCTTACCAAATGATGGTACTAGAAATGGGCTAGCTACATCACTATGAACTAATTCTAGAATAGTAGTTACCTTCTAAGACTTCACCTTGTCTGCCTACTTCACAATCTAGACATAAACCCTCTGAATATTTTACTTGAAGTAGACTAATGACCATTTCCTTGATGCTGAGTTGTTATAGCTAGTGATAATTAAGATGTCCAAATCTCTCATGCCATAGTTTACTTTGTGTGTTTGAATGAGTCAACAAGGCAAGAGAAGTGGACTTAGGCACAAAATTTGAGAAAGAATAAAGTCTTGTCTCATGATTTGCCTTTCCAACTACCACCATTGAATCATCTTTGAGATTCTTCACAACAACTGTATAGGGGAGGAACTCTACTTTGTTTCCACATCCATAGTGAGTTATCTAATAAATGGAGAGAAGGTTTGTGATAAGGTTTGCAACATGAAGTACATCCTTGAAGATGTCATTTTTCAACTCAACATTGCCTTTGCCTTCTACTTCAACTTGAGAATCATTTCCCACATAGGTGTAAGGTACATTTGATGATTTCAAAGAGGAAAACAACTGCCTTGAAGCACCCATATGATGTGTTTCTCCCAAATCAAAAACCCATTCCTCAACATTATTTGTACTAGCTACCAAAGCTTCTCCCTTACCCTTTGAAGTGGATGAAGATCCCTTGTCCTTATACAAATTTGGTACATCAATTTTGTATTTCCTAATAATGTTGACCAATTCATTAATTTTCTTATATTTGCACTCATGTTCATCATGACCATTCCTCTTACACTAGGAAGAAGATTGATTTGAGGAAGATTGTTGTTTTGAGGAGGGTTATTACATGTCATCCTGTGGCTTTGCCTCCCACTACTTCTACTTCTTATTGGAGTTTTTACCACTTGAATTATCTTCATTTTCTACTAAGGCTTTGGTCTTGGAAGACTTGAGAATTCCCATACCTAATAGATTGTCATGTTCTAAGATCAACATTTCTAAGAATTTCTCAAATGAAGGCTTAACATAGGCACTACCCATTGTTAATTTGTGTGTATTAAAGCTAAAAACAAAATGAACATATTTAGGTAGAGGATGAGTCATGATGTGTTTGATCATCTTTCCATCCTTAATGGGTTCACCACAATCCTTAAGCTATGCCCTATAAATTTCTACTTGGGTAAGATAGTCCTTGATGTTGTTGAAATTTCTAGGATCCAACTTGAGAAGTTTATCATCTATGGTGTAAGCCATATCTTCATCTACTATCCATTAAAAGCTTCAAGTTTAGCCCAGACCTCTATTGGATTGGTAAGCTTCCTAATGTAGAATTTGATAAGATCAGAGATATTTTTCAACAAGGTTCCTAGGGCCATCTCTTGTTTGGATTCCTAGTCTTCTATCTGAGCTTCATCAACATCAATAGGAGGTTTCTTGGCTACACCAGTGACATAATGCAATAAACCTTTTTCTACCAATGGTTTCTTAATGTTTTCTTTACAAGTAGCATAATTATGAGGAGTTAACTTTGAAAAAGAACCCATAATCCAAGAACACAAGATTAAGGAGACATAGTACATAGTACACAACTGCCCTTTTCACTCAATCATAAAATCCCCCCCCCTCCAAACGAATGATTTTGGCTCTTTATATATAGTGTGTTTACAATAGGTCACTTGTCAAAATGGACAAAGTCATCTTTTTAATTTTTCTGATTACAACCTGTATATAGAGTACAAATTTGGCCCTTTACAATGTAGCTCAAAAATGCAACAATTGTGAAGCAATACAATGCAAAACAAGACATATCTCTAAAAGTGATACTTTTGTCCACACAAGACTACAATCTATTTGTAGATCTAAAAAATAGATGAAAAAATATGTACTTCCAAAAAAAATGAAACCTGTAAAGGAGTCCAGATGAGCATGTACGATGAATTTGAAGTTGCAAAATGCAGGATTAGATAGGTACAATTGCTTGAAAATGCTAATTCTGCCAAATCTATGTACCAAAACTAAAAAATAGCTAGACCACTAAAAAGCTCAAAAAAATTTACCCAAAACCAAAAAAAATTTCTCTTGGTTTGGAGTCTAGATGACCAAGTTATGGTAATTTGAAGTCAGGCTACCAAATCAAAATTGCATCTGAAGAAGGGTTTGGAGAGGAAAACACTATGTTAAATTTGATGGTCAAATGACCATCATAGCAGTTCTAAAATGACTTGGAATGATAGTTAGATGATCATCAAATTTAGGCTCATTGATTGCTGATGTGGCATTAACATCACTCGTATAGTTGCTAACATTAGCCATATGGCATTGTACGGCCTTGTATAGAAACTATGCAAAAAAGAATGATGTGTGCTATTGATATGTCATATAGAATCAGTGACTAGGCACTGACTCTACATTCACATACATGTACGGTTTGCTATATGGAGGTTTACTTGTTTGACAATTGGCACTAACTAGATTGTGCAAGAGGGTGACATGACGTGTAGTGTCAGATCCCTACTGGTAGTCATGTTAGGTGTAGGCATGGTAGAGGTTACAGCATGGACAAATCTATGATCTTCATGTGGTAGATAACAAAGTTGGTGCATTGGCAATGACTACAGCTATAGATGCATGGAATTACCCTAGCATGCCATGTGGTTTGTTCTTTATTGAACCATGTGGCAATGCTGTAGAGGTGTCCATGCAAGGGTTTCAATTTTTTGATGCCAAGATATTCCTTCATTTTCCATGGGTTTAATGCCACATTGGTGGTGAGATGGCTCCATGTGCAGTTTAAAAGGAAGCTCATGCAAAGTGTAAATCAAAGCAGTTGCCACCAAGTTATTTGAAATTCTTGGCCAGTGTATTGTGTGCGTGGCTAGAATTTGAATACCACCAACTGGTAAAAATTTGCGATGCTTGTTGTTATGCTGAAAAATAATTAATTCACTTGTGAATAAAAATAGACCTACAAAATATTTTGCACTACACGGGGCCGAGGTGTGACTTCCTCATGCATATGCTAAAAATAATTTCCTTGCTTGAACGAAAAAATAATTTTGAAAAATATAGAGAATTATAGATATGAAAATAAATTAATTAGACTGATAAAAGACCATACCCAACTATGCAAATTAGGCCTTTAGGTTTTGATTTGCAAAAAAAGTTTGCCTCCTAGTTGACTATGGCATAAAATAGGAAAATTTATAGTCGATCTTCACTGAATCATCACTTCAAACATAATGGAAAGGTCCGCTTTGGCTCTAGACACTCCCAATTACTATTGATGATTCGGATCTGAATCGAGTTCCTTTGAGAGATGAAGTAATGAGGTCTCCAATGGCTATGTGATCAGTATCTCCCTCAGCTTTTATACTATGTAATAATTTTCCTTTGGGTAGAATTCACCCAAGACCAAGGATCTCAAAAAATAAGCACAAATTAGACTAGAGTATGATTAGAATAATTGTATAGTATTCAATATAATGTACAAGTGAACTAGGAGTGCCTGAATATAAAGGCCTCTGAGATACATCTAGAATACCTCAAAATCAATATCAAAATAAGTCATACAACCAAGAACATGTCCACCAGATATGGGTTATCATCCATTAAGCATGAAAATAAGTGCAATGATGAGAGGATAAGCCTACAATGGGGTGACATGCAAATCAATGTTGTAGACAACATGTGCTAAACTAGGAGTGCAAATAACTATGTTGTCTACATGACAACTCAATGAATGATGCAAACTCTAGTGTTGTAGAACCATGTGCATTATTAGAGTTGTGTAATTTTATGTTGTCAACATAAAAAATCAAAAAGGTGCACAAACTCCTAAGTGTCTCATAAAAATAAATAATAAAATAATGCACTAACCTAAGTAAACTTAAGTAAAGTGTAAATAGTAAATACCTATTTACACCAACACCAATCAATAAAAATATTGTGAAGAAGTTAGTAATGGAAATTACTAAGTAAGTTTATAATAGAAGATGAATTGTTATAAGAAAAATTAAGAAACATGATGTTAGATTCTTAAGTAGAATCATTGTTGCGAGAATGTGTTACAACTCTAGAGGTGATGACATGGTAGCTCATGTTACACAAGTAGCATATAAGATCTATTTTGACAAGGAGAAGGTCAAATTGTGTGAAATTATGAGACCATAGTTGATAGAGAACTTGGACAAGATAAAGAATGTAAAGAGTAGTTAGTTCAGATTTCAGTCTTTGATCACACATATGTTCTTTCATTTGATCAAAAGATTTTCATTTATGAAAACATCTACAATAAAAAGTAGTGACAGATGCACAATGGAAAGGATTTCAAAAGTTTATAATAGACACCTTATTGAGAAGGTGAATGATAGCGTAAATTTGATAATGAAGACTTGTCAGACAGATATGATAGAAAGATTCAAAATCCAACCCTCTATGTTAGACAAATAAAAGGGGGATATTTTCTTTATGATAGATACTGACTTCACATATATTGAAGTAGTTGAACCAAGAATGTTGTATATTAAACCCTTGGGATTTGAAATAATAGAAGCATAAATAGAAGGATATGCTCAATAAATCCTTGAAGTAGATAACTATGAAGAGTTTGATATATTTAGGATAGATGAGGAACTGATACAATTAGCTCATCAAACACAATTGGAAAAATATTACAAGATGAAGGTAGAAGTAATCATGAAGAAATCATTAGAGCAAGCAAGAATGAGAGTTAAGGTAGAAATCATGGTGAGGGAAACCATCATAGGGATGAAGAAAATTAGTTAGCAAGGGATGATGTACATTCAACCTTTGGAATTAGCTAGAACAACTGAAAAAGTAACCATGGTTGCACCTCCTAATGCAACACCTAGTGTTCCCTATGCAATAGTTTCACAACAATAGGCATGTATCACATCTTCCATTCCATGCACTAGGGAATCAAAGGAGAAATATGTAGAAGAAATTGGAACTAAGAGGGAATTAATCAGACTTTCTAAAATAAAGTAGTTGTCACTTGATTCTCCTAAGAAAATAATGAAGGCAATGACGTTAGACCTAGAAAAGAGACAAAAAGAAATCATGCCAAACTCGCCAAGCAAGAAGATGCAAGGTTAGATAGAGCCTCAAAAGAGTACTAAGATGAAACCATAGAGTGCATAAAAATGAAGGAAGGTATGGAAAAAGGTAAATAATGCAATCATAAATGATGGATATTTTGTGCAATTGAAAAAGTTTTATCATTTGTATGTTGGCATTGATAAGCTAGAGTTAGAAAATATGGTTATAAGACATTATTTTGTCCAATAAGAAATTTGAGGATGTGAAGGATGAAATTCCTAAAGACCTCTATGAAAGGATGACAAATAGGAGATAGAGAGTTTTGAAAGAAGATTAAAATACCAGACAAAATCAATTTAAAAAACTATGTCAAATTGTTAGTAATGAACATATGGCTAGTTTAATGAAAAATCTAGAGCCGTAGTGACAATGGGAGGTAAGTATAAAGAAGTCAGGGAAGAATCTAAGAAGGTGATTGTACAAATAATGAGAGATCTAAATAAAGTAAAAGAAAAAATACCCCAAATCAAAATTAGAATTGACACCATGCAGATTATTGCCACCAACATTATAGTTGACACTACTAAAGATCCTTTCAAGGGTCATGGGCCATAGATTATTGGCAATATCTCCATTGATTCCATCTCAAAAGAAGAAAGAGATAAAGAAGTAGATAAAATAAAGAAATAAGAGGAGAAGAACAAAAAGAAGAACAAAGAAAGAATAAGTTAACAGAAGAGGAAGAAAAGAAAAAGGAGAAAGAAAATAAAAATAAAGAGGAAGAAGAGAAGAAGAGGAAAGAAGAAGAAGAGAAGAAAAAAGAAGAAAAGAAGAAAAAGAAAGAGGAATAAGAGAAGAGGAGAAAAGAGGAAGAAGAAATCAAAAGGACGGAAGATGAGAAGGAGGAGGAGGAGGAAGAAGAAGAAAAGAAGAAAAAGGAAGAATAATTTTTTTTTTAAAAGAAGTAGAGGAATAGAAGAAGAAAGAGGATGGGGAAAAGAAAATAGAAGAAGAAAAACAAATGAAGAATAAGGAAGAGGAGGATAAGAAGAAAAGTGCACCTAGTACATCTTTCACCCTTGCAAGACTAATAGGTTCATATGAGGGTGATCAAGTAGAGTTGATATTGTCTCTCAACAAGATATCAACAAGAAAAAAAAAGTGAAGAGTTTACAAAAAACTCTTATGGATGCAACTAAAAAGTTACAAAGCACGTTGATAATAAGTTCATCAGATCCTAATCTAGAGGACAGAGCTAAAGTAGTAATTCAAGCATTTGATGTTGAAGTCAAAAACTTTTAAGAGGTAGCAATGGCTTACATGCAAGAAAAGCATTATGCTTAGATGTTTGATATTGTATGTCAAAACATCAAGAATGACTTAGGAGTTCTTGATGCATACATCAAGGAGTTGAGAAGATGTGAGCTTGATGGAAAGGAATTATATGCGAAATATGTCGTGTCCTTCAATTTCAAAAAGGACATTGAGTAAGGGTGCTCCCCTTAGTACCATAAACACATATAAAAAAAAGGAAACAACAACAAATGAGAGAACAAAATATGTACTTATTATTGCCACAAATACAAAATTATAGAATTCACAAGTACAATATACTAACCCACATGGGTGCTTTCATTACAATAATCTACAAAACTAAGTTGCAAGCAACCACCCAAAGCTATCCTAGACAATGTTTGAGGCTTTCTTAAATAGGAAAATTTATGTCACTCTGGAAGGTTCTAGAAATTGAAATTTAATACCTAGGGCCAAAAGATCCTAACAAAACATATAAAGTCAACCTAATACATCTTTGGCAATTATTTTAGAAATTTTTGTAAGCTCAACTTCAAAAGGCTATAACTATTAAATTGTTGCTTCCATTGGCTATTATAACCACCTCTCAAAAACACCAAATCTTGATATATAGGCTCAAAATGATACAAGTGCCCTTTTGTTGAGTTTTCAGACCTAATTTGGGCACTCTAAGGCTTCCAATAGTGAGCCTGAAGGTTTTTCTACAAATATTTTCCACCAAAAATATGCAATAGCTTCTCTAATAATTAAGTTGGGGAAATAAATTTTTTATAGTAGGATTATACCTCTAAAATGAATGTTCATATAAAAAATAAGAACATTCTAAGCTCGTATGACAAAATTACTAAGATTAGCAAGTTCTTCGAAATAACAACCCCCTTGTCTACTAGTCCTTATTAAAATAGAAAAGATTGAAAATAAAATATTTTTGGGTGATGCAAGATTTCCCTCACACCCAGGATACTCCTAAATTAGACATTAATGAGGAGCAAATGAAAAAGCATGATGAAGTCAAGGCATTGACCTGAATTAGCTCAACCAACTTGGTGTTGAAATTGAAGAGATTGAAAGATAGGTCACCAAGACTCTTAATGAAATACGTTTTGTTAGAAGTCAGTAAAGAATGGATTATAAAATGGTTCTCACTTCTAAGAGAGAACTTATAAGTGAACTTAAGAAAAAATGACAAGTAGGTAGAGAAATTTGTAGTAGCAAAGACATCATTTGATAAGATCATCTACTCAAACTTGAATGTCGCCAAAATTCCATCTTATGGGCTATGTCCTCTCCTCAACATATCAAAGGAAGTGAGAGACTCATGGGAGAAGAACTTGAAGAGTCTAATATTAGTCTTTTAAGACTATATATCTCATCTAACACACTAGTGAATAGGTAATGAACCAAAAATTTGACATGTATATAAGTTATGAAATATTTGTCATTGATGTCAAATGACAAGATAATTACATGAAGATTGTATAGAATATAATGCAAGGGAGAGTAATAGTAATACACTGGGGGGGATTGGCTAGTATTATACAGTAATAGGAGATATAAAGAAAGATGGATAGAAATGTAATAATCCACAAGTTTTGGATTTTGAATATTTTGTAAACTTTTGAAGGCCAATTTTGAAGGAAATTTTTGTACAACATTTTGGGACTTAGCCAATTTTCCTATATATTCACATTAATTCCAAATGGGGATATTGTTTCAAATATGGTTAAGTAGGATTAGTTAGAGTTTTTTTTTATGGCAACATATATCTCAGGATGAGAATGGATAATGTACAAATAAAGATCTCACAGTTGGATGGAGAAAATTATCTAAGTATAAAACAATTTCATTGGCAACACAAGAATAGTTTTTTTTCTAATTTCAAATGAAATAAAAATAGTTGAAATGTATGTAGTTTAATAAAAATATCATGAAGTTTCATGATGATGTATCTAATTTTCCAGGCCTGTGTGGATATTACGGGAGAAGTTAGGCACTAGACAATAGTAAAGGTAGTGAATAGAGAAGAAAAAAAATAATAGTACAATGCAAATTGTATGTTAAGAAATTATTTTCATTACAAAATAATTACTTAATTAATTAGGAATGAAATTATATATGTTATCTCAGAGAGGGAAATAGTTTTTTTTGTATTATACCAACGGTGTGAATACTTGAAGGCTGACATGGTAAGTTTTGTAAAAAGGAAAGGTATAAGTAAAAAATCAAGATATGTTAAGTGGAAAAAAAATTTGATATATGATATGCAAAGTATTATGAAAAATATAGGATAAAAAATATAATATATGATTAGAAGAGTGAAAAATAGAGTAAAGAATAGTAAGAGGTTTTTGTATCTATCTCTTTTGTATATAAGAACTACATTGTATAATTGCATGTTTGGGTAGTGGGCTCATCTTGCATACATTTTTAAATACCAGATCCTAATAGGGTTGAGGCTTTTAATAGGTCCTAGTCTATATGTACTTCATAACCTAACAAGGTCAACATCCTTAATAGGATACTTTTTTTTAGTGGATCATTTTTTAGAACCACCCCCACCAAGTTTTTCGCTTGGCTGGGGTTTCCTTAGTGTTATCAAAATATGGTGTTATGAGTTCTCTTTGTGAATTTATTAATTTAATGAACTCAACATTTTTGGTTTAATTTTGTATGCATGTTATAAAATAATTAAAAATATCTAGTTGTGGGTAGATGTTTGTAGAATATTGATTCACCTCCCCGCCCCGCCACCCACATCGCCTTCAGTATTACCTATTTCCAAAAGGATAGTATAGAAGAACCATATGAGTATGATTTTAAATATGAAGAAATATTGGAAAAGATAGATGATTAGAGATAGAAAGATATAGATGGTAGATTTTAGAGATGTACAGGCAAAAGAGAAAGTAGAAGATTTGACAATGTAATACAAGATAAATGAAAACTAGATTGGAAGTAAGAACCTTCTAATAAAAGAGGTAATTATACTAGCGGTATCTCCTTTGGTTACACTAGGAATAAAAATGCTAGAAATGATAGAAAATATTAGGGTTTAAGGGTACTCATTATAAATATGGGTAAGACAGACATAGAGCCTTTGGAATGTACTAAATCTAGAAGGAAGATTGGAGATAATAATAGAACTCTGTCTTGTGAGAAAGTTGTTGAAACAACTAATGAACCTTAAAAATAGTGAGAACCTAATGTTAATATGGATCTTGTAGAATTAGGAAATTGATTGAGAATATTTCTTGAGAAGAATTTTATTTAAAACTAGATGTAGGATAGCAAGAAAATGCTGCTAGATAATCATTGATAATGGAAGTTTTGATAATTTGGCATCTAAAGATTTCTTTAACAAGTTGAAACAACCAAATTTGAGACATCCTAAACTATATCATGCTTCTTGGATCCAAAAGGATCATAAATACCTTCTAGAGGGTAGAAAATTAAAAAATTTGTAGAGGGTGGCAGATCTTAAATCTAACCTCTAGCTTGAGAAATTTTGCATTCTTGTAGGAACTATTGTAAAGGTGGTTTGTGGTAGAGGTAATGTTGACATTTCTATTATGGACATGTTGAGATATATTTTTTTGATGCTTTTGTTGGAAATTTGTTGAGGTCTCCCCTTATGATTCATGATAAGGGCTTAACTGGCTCCTGTGTACTATAAGTTGAATGGTTGTATCAAGCATTGATAGATCGAGCTTTTTGTACAACAACAATCCCACTATATCAATTTTTAAATGATCTTGGTCATACGTTAAAATCCTTAGACGCTTGGCTAGTGTTGAGGGGGAGATTGTTGGAAATTTTTTTAGCACTCCTTTTAGGATTTGAGACAAGGACTTAACTGCTTCCTATGTACTATAAGTTGAATGATTCTATCTAGAATTGATAGATTAGTCTTTTGGTACAATGAATATCCCAATATAATAGCTTGAAGCTATAGTGAAAATACAAAGAAGGGATTTACATATTGAAGATGTTAAGCTAATGAAGAAACATAAATAAATCTTGACCCTAAACCTAAGGTTAAACAAGATGAAGAAAGGATTCTGAGAGTTCTATCTAGGGATAATGTTAGATCTACTATTGAAGTTTCTTTCTATGACGAAACACTTGAGACTAATGTTGTAGAGATGATGAAGAAGTAACACTAAATCTTAACCCTTAACTTAAGGTTGAACAAGATGAAGGAATGTTTCTGAATGTTTTGTTTAGGGCTAATGCTAGACTTTCTAGGATGAAAGAATTGAGACTAATGTTTTATTAGATTGGATTGCTAATATGGATAAATATTTTGAGCATGAAGGTATATAGATAAAAGGAAGGTTAAAATAGAAGTCACAAACTTGAAGGGTTGTGCTCCATCTTGGTTTCTTCATTTGCAAACTGAGAGGCGAAAAAGGGAAAAAGAAAAGGTCAAGACAATGATGAAGATGATTGGAAAGAGGAAAATTAAGTTTCTCCCTACTAACTACCAAGCTAAATTTTTGAAGAAAATAAAAGTAATTGAGGCAAAAAAGTTGAGTTTGAAGGAATATGGTGAGGAACTTTATAGATTGGATATCACATTTGGACACGTGGATGATGATATTGAGAAAATGGCTAGATTTTGGAATGGTTTTAGGACATCAATTTAAGATGATATCAACTATGGTAAGATGGAATGTATACAAGAAGCATATTAGAATACTTTGAAGGTTAAAGAAAGATTGTGAAAGAGACATGACTAGAGACATAGAGGAAGAGGTGGCATATTTTAGAGAAGTAGAGGAAGAACATAAAGTAGTCCAAATTTAACAATACAATACCAAATTTTAAAAAAAATCAAAATGGAAAGAAGAATCTTCTAGAAAAATAGGTAATTACACTAGAGGTATCTATATTGGTTATACTAAGAATAATAATTGCAGAAAATAGATAAAAGATCTTGGATTAATGGTACTTGTTATAAATATGGCAAATAAGGACATAGAGCCTTTGAATGTACCAACACTAGAAAGAAGATTGATGGTAATAATAAAAGCACTTCAGCTTATGAAAAATTTGTTGAAACACCTAATGAATTTGAAAATGGTGAAAAATTGATACTAAGAATGATCTTGTGGAATGAATAAATTGATGGATATCCTATCTTGAGAAGAAGTTTATTCAAAACTAAATGCATGAAAGCTAGGAAAAGGTACAAGGTAATTATTTATAGTAGAATTTCTTATAATTTGGCATCTGAGAAGTTTGTTAACAAGTTGTAGTTTCAGAGGTTGAGATATCCTAAACTGTATCATTTCTCTTGAATCTAGAAGGAGCATAAATTACTTGCAAGTGAGCAATGCCTTGTGAAATTTCAAATTTGGAATTATAATGATGAAATTATCTATCATATTATGCCTATTTATTATTTTCAATTTTTTTTGTAGACCTTGGTAGTATAATAGATGAGATTTTATTAATGGTACATGAATCAATATACTATTTGGATATATGGAAAGAAACAAATATTATTTCCTTTCGTAGAGAAGCCTGGGGAGAATCACTACACCACAATTAGATTATGGTTCATTGAATGTAATAAATTTATTAGAGATATAAATAAAAAAACAAATTTATTCTTCGATTCATAAAATGAGTGAGAAACAAGATGAGTTAGAACATGCATCTAATGTTGAATTTTTGTTAGCAAAGTTTCAAGATATTATTTCTAACAATGTATCTAATGGTTTACCACCTATGAGAAACATAAGTCATTATATGGATTTGACACCTGGAGCACATTTTCCTAATAAAGCACCACATAGATTGACACATAATGAAAAGGATAATTTTATAGAGAAGTGAAAGAATTTATTGAGAAGTTTTTAATTAGAGAAAGTTTGAGTCCTTATGTAGTACATATTGACTTAGCACTAAAAAGAAATGGAGAAATGAGAATGTTATCTTATTATAGACCTATGAACAAGATATTGTACCAAGATTCATTTGGAAAATGACTATCATCAAATCTGAATTAGAGGAGATGAATGGAAAATTACTTTTAAGACTAATCAATGTTTATATTAATGTTTGGTTATGCATTCTTCACTAACAAATGCACCTAGTACTTTTATGAGGCTAATGAATGAGGTTTTCAATTTTATTTTAATAAATTAGTGATTTAATATCTAGATGAAATTTTAATTTTTAGTAAGACTACACAATATTATCTTTAGAATGGTATACATGTATTGCAAAGATTGGAGGAGAAATTGCTGATTAACATGAGTAATTTTTTATTTATGAAGGAACTCATCTGGTATCTTGCTTTTTAAATTTCAATTGATGGTTTAAAGATGGATATTGAAAAGGTGAAATTTATTCTTGATTCACCCACACCTATGAATTTTGGAGAGGTGAGACCATTTCATGGATTAGAAAGTCTTTCTAATAAGTTCATCAGAAATTTTAGTTCTATTTGTAATGTTATGTGTAAGACTTTGAGATGAGATAAAAAGGATTTAAAGTGGACATGTCAAGCACAAAAGAGCTTTGATACATTGAGACATTGAAACAAATGATTGCATAATTTTGTACACTTGCTTTGCCTAATTTCAATAAAAAATTCCAAGTTCAATGTGATCTTAGTGGTAGTGATATAGGATTTCTTTTGAGTCAACATGGAAGAGATGTATATTTCTTTAGTCATAAAATGAATTATGCTAAGAGAAAATATTTAGTTTATGATCAATAATTCTATGCTATTATTCAATATTTAAAGGAATGGAGATATTATTTGATGTCTAAAGATTTTGTATCAAGTATAGTTACCATAAAGTTCTATCATACTTAGGAAGTCATAATAAGGTGAATCAAAGAAATATGACATGGGTTGAGTATTTGTAGAGATTTTCCTTTTCATTTTAACATAAAAGTGGATAGTCAAACAAGGTTATTAATGCTTTTAGCAACATAAGTAATTTTCTAACATAAATGATAGTTGTTGTACTTGGCTTTAATGATTTCAAATATTTGGACAAAATTGATTTTGATTTTGCATAAAATGAGAAAGATTATAAAAAACAAATGGCAAGGGATAAGTAGACTGATTATTTCATTTAGGACATGATATTTTTCTTAGGGGAATTCAATTATGTATACCTAGATCATCTATAAGAGAGAATATTATAAAAGAAAAGCATAATGGTGGACTTTTTGGACAATGTGAGATTGATAAGATAGTGAAATTAATTTACTAATAGGAAATTTTGGCCATAGATTTATAAAGATGAGAAAAAAATGGTGAGAAGTTGTAGAATTTGTCAAACAAAAAAATGAACTAGTCAAAACTTGGGATTTTATTCACCATTATATTTACCTGATTTTCCTTGGGAAGAAATTAGAATAGAATTTATTCTTTGTTTGTCTATAACTCAAAGATTTTATGATTCTATTTCAGTAGTAGTGGACAAAATTTAAAGGATGACTCATTTTTTATCTTGTAAGAAGACATCTGATGTTATAAATGTAGTTGAGTTATTCTTTAAGGAAGTGTTACGACTTCATTATTTTCCTTATACTATTATTTCACAAAGAGATTCTAAGATTAATAGTTATTGTTGAGCTATCATTTTACATCATGCTTAATGACAAAAATCCTTTTGAACTCCTCTCTTGAAACAATGATCTAGGATCAACTCCAAGGTTTTGGGCAATCTTGTGACCTATTGGAGTCCACTCAGTAGAAGATAAATGTGAGTGTTCATGAGGAGGCCTTTGATGGTTTTGATTGATTTGGATAATGTTTTGAATCTTTTTGTTATCTCAAAAGAATAACCACACAAAAAGAATTACATTTTTTCTATTTTTTAATGAATGTAGTTTTAAGTATGTAACTATATGAATTCCTACACTAACCAAGTTTTTGTAAAAGAAAATAATGAACATAGGGTAACAAGAAGTTTAAGAAAATAACTTGAAAAGTAAATCCCTAATGAACATAAGCTACAAAAACAACATGTCTGTGAGTTAAGGTTTTGAATAGATCGTAGGTAACCAATGAAAATGGTAGCAACACTTCCTTAATTTCATTGGTGCAATTGTCTATGGAAACTTAGTAACTATAAGATGTTTTGCTTTTCATCAGATCAAAAGGTGAAAAAAAGTGTGCTCATGTGAGAACAATGAGGTGATCTCTTCTCAAACTATGTATGTTAGTAGAATTTGTAAACCCGTAGCAAACACTAGAATTAAAAGATTTTTCAATCAAAATAACACAATAAAACTATTGGCTCCATTACACTTCATGAACATACATTCAAAAAATATGACACACTTAGGAAAGAATAACTACATCCAAATGATAACAAAAATAGCATATATTATTGCACCAAAATAATGGCCTGGAATACATATTACATTCTTGAATTAATAAGAAATGTTCTCCTCAACTTGTGTTGAGAGTGAGAGATCTCTTTATGAAAACATATGTCTCTAAACTAATAAAACAAATCTATTTATGTACAAACTAACTCTCTAACTAGTGCTAAGTAGGACTACATCCATATTTATATCATTTAATGGATGCATAGGCCTTTACATGTCTTAGAACAAAGAAAACATGAGAAATAAGAAGAAGAAAGTCATCAAATGATGTAGGAATCTCTAGACGTGCCAAAATAGAATCTCAACCTTCTCTTGATGTTTGTAGGAGTTAAACTACCATTAGAATGCATTTTTGATGCATGGAAAGCTCTAAATTTGGAACTAGTAGTTAACTAATAGTACACCTCTAACTTCTTAAATAAAATTTTAGCACACCTCAAAAGAAACGTACCTCATAAGAAGTGTACCTAGTGCACGTCATGCACCTCTGAAGCTTGCATGCCTCAAAAACTCGATCCAAAAAAGACAAAATTTTACCAAGTGTCAATACTAAAATTCTATCTTCTGGGTTTTGTTCCCCTTCATACTAGAGCCATGCCTAGGTATTTCCTCTTTAATTTCTATATAATCTCTATGACTTGGGTTGCATCTAGAAAATATAAAGCTTCATATTTGTCCTTTACTTTTTTCCTATGGTTTCCCACCTCTATGTGAGTCTCTGCAAAATCTCCCAATTTCACTTCCAAATCTAGTAATGCCTCTTTGGTCTTAAATGCTTGTTTGATATCCTCATTAGTGGAAGCTTCTTCAAAAGTCTTTTGAAATTTTTCAAAAAATACTTGTACAATCATTAATTTATCTCTTGAATTATCTTCAAAAATGTCCAAGCAACCATCACTATAACGTGTCTCTGCCTCCAAAATTTTCTATTGGGTTTGATCCTTGAGTTTATGAGTATTTACATGCAATGTTTCCATTACTTTATTTCCATCCACAATCTTCTTTCTCCAATCATCTATCTTATCTAACTCATTTACAATATATACATCCATTAACATATGTTACCTTTCACCCTTTATTGACAGTAATGCTTCTAGGTCTTCACCCTAGGTATGTACTTTTTCATTAACCCAAAATCCTGGTTCAATATAGCAGCCAACTTATCTGCATTATTTTGCATGTGGTATAGTAGTTTAAGATTTCCTTGTATAATTTTCACACCTTTCTCTTCAAAAATTTCCCACCATTGCTTAAAAACCTTCCAAAATGGATCAGATTGTGAATTCTCCTTAGCCATATTATTAAGTATCACATTTAAATTATCCTCAAGATTTTCAGGATCCAACAGACCAACTACTTAATTCAAATACCCTCTTAGGATTTTGTTCTTGTTTTGATGGTTTAACAATTTAGTCTCATCTTATTCTAATTTCCTAAATAGTTCTTTGATTCCTATAGTAACCATCAATTTGGAAATATCCACAGTGGGTTTTCTAAGAATGACCTCTTTGATTTGATAAACTTCGGAGTCAAATCCTCAATATCTATGTGCAGAGGAGGAATAGAAACATGGGGAAAAATTCCTAATTTTGATCACTCATGACAAAGGAAAGTGTTCATGCATCACTTATAGGTGGCTCAAGTTCCTTTGGGGCTTCAATTAATTTTCCCATTCCCTCTTCTTTAGTAGAATATAATTTCCTTTTGTGTGTAACCATCACCTCTTTTCTCAACCATCTTGAACCATCTTCCATCAGAGATTTATCCTTCTAGATGAAAATTGAGCTTACATTGCTATGCTTTTTCCCTTATCACTCCTCTCCAAAATCTTCTCCTTTTGTGAGAGATCGACATTGAGAATCTCTATGTTTGTTGAGTCCATATTTCTCACCTTTGTATCTTGGGAAGCTTTTTGAGGTTCCTAATATATTTTCCCTTCCTCTAACACTTCATCGGCAGGTATTTTTTCTAGGTCTTCTTCCTATTTAGGTTGAACCTATTCTTCATTACTTGTAGGAAGAGGTGTAGCTGAACTTTTATCCAATCAAGATAAATCTTGACTTGATGATGGTGGAGCACTTGAAGGTCTTGGTGAATGATGTGGCAATTGACTCCAATCCTCTTGTGGAGGTTGATTTCTTAGTATATCTTTTATCTTATCACCTACCAACTCAGTGCCTACCAACATGAAATCAAAATATAACATCTAAAAGATATCAACCCCTTTATCCTCTTACTCATTAATCCATTTTTACAACTCATTCTCCAAAGTTGTAGCTTGAATAGGTTGTGTAGGAATAAATGGTGGTGTTATAGTGGAGCTTCTTCTTTACTCTATCTCTATAGCCCTAGCAAGATGAGTCCTTTGACTGAAGGGATGTTTATCTTCATCATCCTCTTCTTCCTCTTTTGGAATAACTTTTGGAACTGATGGAAAATGAATAACCTTTCTTATCACATTTTGTCTCCTTTTAACTAGAGTTTTTATCTTTCTTCTCTTGGGAGCCATTGGGGATTCTTCTTCCTCTTGGGTAGACTAAGACACTTATTGTGCTTTTCTTTTGACTCCTTTCCCTTGTTCTAGTGGTGGCACTAGAGGATTATCTCGAGTTTTGATAATCTCTACATTTTCAACCCTCTTTACATTCTCTACCCCTTGTACATCCTCTGCCCCTTGTTGTTTTGGTGCTTGAGTTGCCTCTTCTCCAGGCTCAACTTATTGAGGGGAAATTGTTTTTCTTTTTTCTTTACCCTTCTACACCTTGAAGTATCCAATGTCTTTATCAAGTTAATGCAATATTTCCAGCCTCACTAGAGACTAAGCTATGAATGTGGGCACTATCACCTTTTCTCCTCTAATTTCACTAGGTAGGTTGTAGCTTAGAAAACTACAATTTTTTAAATAAGATCTAGCTTGAATGATCTTTTAATCTAATCCTTAGTTAATTAGATGGCATGCCTCACCATATGATTAATATCTTTGTTTTCCTCTTTATCAATTTTTGCATTCATAATAGGTTGATTAGATATCTTATCTCTATTGTACAATGGATCTAGGACCTCTTGAGTATCTTGCTATCTTATTTTTTAAAGGGACCTTTGTTTTCAAGGCACTGCCTGCCAAATAGAGAGTCATCCTACAATAATATTTTATTAAAATTTTGTAGTCATCTACTACATTCATCCAATGATCCTCCATGGCATCTTCATGCTAGAATTATTTCCTCTCCAAGTACCAAACTCTTCTAATGTTATCAAAATAGGGACAAGGAGATTTATATTCCACCAAGGGATATTGATCCCACTTAGACTCAAAAGTCACAATATCCTATTTTGGACAATACTAAATGGACCTATAGTGATGGGCCATACATAGGTTTTCTTGTGTGGCTTTATTAATCTCTCATATGCAGGCAAGAGTTTTTGTGCAATCTCCAGCAAAATGAGTCTATCACATAGATACTTAGGGAGTTTCTTTAGATTGACAATCATACTGCTACCCTTAAATAAGTGAATATTTTAAATTGGATGTAATAGGCACCAATTTTTGTAATATTTGTTGCTACCTCATCTAACATCCTTTTCACATAATCTCCCCCAATGAACTAAATAATTGTGAAAATGAAGGCATCATTCACTATTCTATAATTCATACTATGCTCTAAAAGATTTTTCTTTACCAACTAGGGGTATATGATATGAGGCCATGCATTTGCATCTTGCAAGTTTCCTCTTTTGAACAATCCCAGATAATCTATTGCTCTTGTAGCTAATAGTTACACCAAATAATATTTAATATAGAACTTTTGGTTGTTCCTAACTACTACCAGTTGCTCATCTGATTTCTCACTAAGAATTGAAGCCCAATCAATTGGCATCTCTATTGTTTTGATGATCTCAATGAAGTGTACCATCAATATGTTTAGGTTCTAGCTACTGGTAATCTGATGACTCTTCTCAAGAGTACTATAGAATATCTAATATCATCTTTCATATAGCCCCTTTTCATTTCTACTTTTCTTGCTTTTCATCCAAAAGGAGTCTTATCAATGAGATACAAAAATTGGATTATTTCTAATGCTTCCTCTCCATGATCTCTATACCACCTTTCTACTTGATGATATGTTAACCTAATATACTGATCTACTCTCAGAAGATGGAATAGCTTCTCTTTATTCTTGGGTCTCAAATCTAGGATGATCTCTCCAGTCATACTTTTCACAACCCTTTCCTTTGAAACATAGTTCTTTGCCAATGTCACGATCAACTTGGAAGACTATATTGGTACCGAAACTGATGTTACATTTACTAGCCTTGATATGATGAGTGTAGATGCCATTGGAGACCTCTTGGTTGGTTTTTTGCATAAAACTAGAAACGTGTTCCAATCAATATGGTCGAGCTTAGTGTCCTAGATCTCTAAATATTCATCCTTGAAGTGTGACTTTTCTTGAACACCTTGAAATTTGAAGACCACTAGTTTCAGAGCAATCTTTGTAGTGAGGGAAGATGAGGATGAAGCCATTTAATCTACCCAAAACCAACATCCATTAGTTTAAAGGTGAAGAAAAATCAACTTACATAAACCCTAACTATGACAAAAAATGAACCAGAATGTAAAATCCTAAAAAATTGTTACAAAATTACCTAAAACCTAAGAAACCCTCTGGAAGACAAAAATATGGAACACCTTATGTAGCTTGGAGGTGTGCTAGGTGCACCTTCCTATACAAAAAAACTTTTACAATAAGGGTGCACACCTAGCACCTCATGGGGTGCACTAGGTGCACAACCTTATAAAATGCCAATGAGGTTGAAGTATTCAAAGGGGTGTACACTTAGCACACCTTGTGGGGTGCAATAAGTGCACACCCTTTTCCATACTTGATAGGAGGCTTTCCTTTTGAAAGATTTGCATGTTCACATCTTGGATAGGTGTGAACATGTGCACATTCCACTAGGTGATGCTTCATCATCTTAGATTTTAAAGTTTTGTTTAAGTTTTTTATTGTTTTTGAAAAAAAGTGTGCACCTTTACCATGGATGTTTTTAACATATTTGTCTTGTGTGTAGCTAACAGAGAGGGGATTGTGTGCAGCTCAATAGGTGTGGAGGTGTGCTCACCAAAGATCAAGGAGTAAGAATGAAATAAGAAAGGGACGGGGTCTCGAGCTTTATATACCCAGGATTGAGTGCACCTCTTGGAGTTGGGTGGGTGTGCATTTCCAAGAGGGATGTGCTTTTCCCTTAGTGTGACTAGTTCCCTAGTGCACCTTGAGGGGTCCAATAGGTACACTAGTGTGCCCCTTATGGTAAAAAAAACATTTTTCTCCTAAAAATCTCTATTTCTTGGTAACTTGGTTTTCTGGCAGAGAGCCAGACTAGGCTAGAACACTATAAAAAACCCTAAAAAACACTTAGACCCTAGACTAGGGATCTAGAGAGCTAAAAAATATACTATGGGATCCCCATTTCAAGGTGAAATAGGGCATGCATTGTGAAACCAAAAAAGTTATTTGTAGAGGACACTTAGAAAGAAACTTAATAAATAATTAAATTTTAGTTCTACATTTCATCTTAAAATAGATCAAAAATTTGAAGTCATGAATAAAAGTTTTTATAACTTGTTGATATGTTATTTTGGGGAAAAGCCTACTAATTGGGATTTATCATTGGGAAAAGTAGAGTTCACATAAAATAATTTTGTGAATAGGAGCACCAAGATGATGTGTTTTGAAATTGTTAATAGAATGAATACTAAGGGAATTGTACTATGTTGATAGATTTGAACCTTGAAATAAACAAAGTGTTGAAGCTAAGGAATTTGTTGATTTCATGAAGAATTTTCATGAGGGGGCAAAAGCACAAACTTGTGTCACCCTTTTGTAAAGGAAAAGGCTAACAAAACTATAACTATTCATTGTCAATGACATAAAATTGGTATTATTATTTTAAACTTGGAAATGAAGTAACCTAATGAAATGTGTACAAAGGGATGGATTTTAGGATTATAATTTTTAATAATTATTTGGAATAAGAATTGATATATTTTCCTAATTTTTATAGATAATTTTTTAGGTGCTAAAAAATGCTAAAACCTAGGGGTCTAGTTCCCATCACAAAAATATATGGAAATAAACTTATTTCCCTTTGATCTCAGAATATGCTATAGACAACATATATATCAAGAAAAATCACAAGTAAAAATTGGCTTTAGACTTATATTTTCTCTTTTATGAGGGTTGAAATCTCAACTCACCTTAAATAAATAGTTTTTATCTCCCAACACATTTTTTAAAACAAATCTATTCTAATAAGGAGAAAAATTATACATTCTCGAAGAGGACTCTCTCCTCTAGAACATCATATAATTTTTAGATTTTTTTGATATGATCTAATATTTTTTCTTTCTCAAAATTGACATCTTTTCAGGTGTTAAAATACATGGTTGTACAATTTTGTAATTACAATATACTATATCTAATAAAAACACTATAAACTCTAAATGAGAGTACTCTTGAATTTGAAAACTATAAAATGGTGTTTAAATACTATTAAAAAAATATAGAAAATAGTTAAAGTTGTTGAAATGCCACTTTTTCTAAAATAATTGTATTTCTTTACTAATTGAATACAAACTAGTATAAAACATGCATTTAATAGATATTTCCAATTGGAAAAGTGTGAGACCATATACAACTTAGCTAGAATCAATTTATCTAGATCATATATTTTTTATAAAAAATAATTAGATAGAAATACTCAAATTTAGTCATGCTAATAAGTCAGCTTGAAAAGTGACATAACTTTGTACTTCTATGTAAGGAATTAAGTGTTGTAATATAGAGCTTAATCATATTGAAAGGCTTATTTGGTTTTTTTTCACCCTAGATTATTTATATGTGGTTTTGGTGGTAGCACCCCTTGCAAGGTCTTGGGAAAGTGTCCCAGGTGTGCTCATTGTCATAGTACAAGGTGGGGTCAAGGGAAACATAGGCCTATGGGGATTTGCAGGGGAAGCTCAAAACACACTCTACTATTATAAAAGGCATTAGTTGTCATTTTTCAATTGAACAATTTATTTTGATAGCCCTATTTTTGTAAGTGAAAAAATCTTTTATAAAATGGCTTATGGTTAGGGATATCATATTATATGATGAGATTGTAGCTTCTTGTGGTGGTATTGGGCTATGAGATTTTGAAGATTTTAATCACTAGATTATAATAATATTAGACTTATTGTTGGTGGTGTAGCCCATAGATTGAGTTAACCATGTTAAATTCTTGTATTGTATGGTCTCTTCTATGTGATTTGTTATTTCTTTTTATTGGTAATATTTGTATGTAATTGTTAATTCTATTTATAGTTAATTCATAAAAGTGGTATAAGAAAAAGATTACTATAATTTCTTCTAGTTATCCTCTCAAGGAAGGTCTCATGGTTGAGTGAGAGAAATTGCATATAAGAGTAAGTTGTAGGTTGAGAAGATTAATGGGAAGAACTTTTAGTTATGGAAAATGTCAATAGAGGACTATATTTATTACAAGAATTTGTGGTGGCCATTGGAAGAAAATGTCAAGAAACAAGGAATTTTGAAAAATGAGGAGTGAGAAATTTTATATAGAAAGGACTTAGAAGTATTGGATTATGCCTAGCATCATTAGTGATATTTAACATTAGAAAAGTGAAGATGATAGAAGAGTTGATGGAAACCCTAGGAAAGTTCTATGAAAAGCCCTCCACTTGAAAAAAGGTATTTTCCATGAAGTATTTATTTAAGATGAAGTTGATAGAAGGTAGATCTATTGAGAATCAAATGATTTTAATATAGTTACTAGTCAATTATCTTCTATTAATGTTAATTTCGATGAATAAACTAGGGCTCTCTTAATTTTGTCATGGCTAGAATGGCTTGGTCATGGCTATGAGTAATTCTATTTTTGGATATAATACCCTAAAAATTGATGATGTGATTGGTTTTGTTTTGAGTGAGGAAACTCAAAGGAAAACCTTAGGTGGATCTATAATAGAAAGTTCTTTGAATGCAAAAAATAGAGGTAAGAATGAATGAGAGACAACATAATCCTAGCAATCATGGGAAATGAAGAGGAAGATCCATGGGGAAGGTGTATCAATCTAAAGGACCAAGAGATTGATGGTAGTAGATAAAACCCCGGCATAAGAAGAAGGATTTTTGGACTCAAAAGAAAAATAAAGGAAATAACCAAGAAGGGAACAAGGTCACAAATGGGGTAAGTAAAAAATCCAAGGAGGATGCTTTGCTTCTTTCTTTAGAAAGTGTTGATGATTCTTGGGTTTTAGATTTTTTGACTTCATTTCAAGCTATAACCCATAGAGGTTATTTTATGGATTATGTCCAAGGTGATTATGGGCTTATTTATTTGTGAGATAGTGAACCCTATCAGATTGTTGGAAAGGGAAAAGTGAAAATTAAGTTGTAGAATAGGACTGATTGGCTATTACATGAGGTAAGACATGTTCCAAGATTGAGTAAGAATTTAATTTTAGTATGGAAAATTAGTGATGAGGGTTGTTTAGTTACTTTTAATGATAAAAATTGGAAGGTTTCAAAAGGTTCCCTTGTAGTTGAAAAAAGTGTGAAATTAGGCACCTTATATTGTTTCCACTTAACTTGTTTGTAAGAAAAATGAATGTTTAGGAACAATTATTGTTGTTAAGTAGGGATAATAAATAGCTTTTTGTAGATTCTGATATTGTGCTATGGTACAATAGACTTGGGTACATTTGTGAGAAAGGTATGAAGTTAATTTGTTCAAAGAAAGTTTTACCAGATCTAAGATGTGTGAATATGAATTTCTATGAAAGTTATGTGTATGAAAAACAAAAGAGAGTAAGTTTAATGCAGATTGGGAAGGAAAACGAAAATAAGAAATTAGAGCTTGTACATACAAATGTATGGGGACTAGCTCAGGTATATTCCCTTAGTGTGTCTAATTATTATGTTACATTCATTGACGATGCAACTAGAAAAGTATGGGTTTATTTACTTAGTCAAAATTTTGACATATTTCAAACTTTTAAGAAATGGTTGGTTGAAAATGAGACTAGTAAAAGATTCAAATATCTTAGATATGATAATGGTGGTGAGTATTAAACTTACAAACTTGAACATTATTGTTCCTCTAATGGTATTCATAGACATAAAACTATTCCAAGGACTGCATAGGAAAAAATAGAGTAGTTGAATGCATGAATAAGATAATAATGGAGCATGCAAGGAGTATGAGTTTACATGTTGAATTGCCCTTAAATATGTGGTTTGAGGTTGTCAATACTACTGTATATTTGATCAATATAGGTTAGTCTACACCTTTGGGTTGTGGTATTATAGAGCAAGCATTGACTGGTAAGAAGGTGAGATATTATTTTCTCAAAACCTTTGGTTGTGAAGAATTTTCACATATGGGTAAAAGCACAAACCCGTGTCACCCTTTTGTAAAGGAAAAGGCTAACAAAAGTATAACTATACACCTTCAATGACATAAAATTAGTATTATTATTTTGAATTTGAAAATGAAGTAAACTAATGAAATATGTAGAAATGGATGAAGTTTAGGATTATAATTTTTAATAATTATTTGAAATAAGAATTGATACATTTTCCTAATTTTGGTAGATGATTTTTTAGCTGTTAAAAATTAGGGGTCTAGTTGCCACCATAAAATCATATGGAAATAAAATTATTTGGCTTTGATCTCAGACTGTGTTATAGATAATATATATAGCTAGAATAGTCAATAATAAAAATTGACTTTAGACCTATATTTTCTCTTTTAGAATGATTCAAATTTTAACTCTTGTGAAATCAATAGCTTTCATCTCCCATCATATTTTTCAAAACAAATCTATTCAAACCAAGATGAAAATTATATATTCTAGAAGAGGACTCTCTCATTTAGAACGTCATATAATCTTTATATTTATTTGATATGATTTAATATTTTTTTCTTTGTCAAAATCAAAATCTTTTTGAGTGTTAAAATATGTGCTTGTAGAATTTTTCAATGACAATATACTATATCTAATTAAACCACTATAAAATCTATGAGAATGTTCTTGACTCTAAGCTCTATAAAATAGTGTTTATATGTTATTAAAAAAAATCATAAAGAAATAGTAAGAGTTATTGCAACACCTATAATCTGAAATAAATTTTTTTTTTTAGTAATTGGATACAAACTACTATAAAACATGCTTTTAATAGACATTTCCAATTTGATCATATGTTTTATATCTAGATAAATTCATTCTAGCTAGAATGAATTTATCTAGATCATATGTTTGAACAAAATTATTTTTAGATATACATACTCAAATTCAATCAATTTGATAAGTTAGCCTAAAAGGTGACACAACTTTGTACTTTTACCCATATAGATTTTGACAATAGAGCCAAGTTGGAAGCTATGTCAAAGAAATGTGTAATTATTGGATATGGAACTGATGAATCTAGTTATAGGATTTTGAAAATTGCAAAATTGTAAGAAATTGGGATGTCATATTCAATGACAAAGTGTTGTACAAATATCTATTGTAGTGACATGATAAAAAATAAAATGATTGCATAGTGTTGGATGATACTCCAAAAGATGATATTCCAACAATTCCACATGGTATAAAACAACCAAAAGAAAAAATACCACACATCCCAGTGTATGTTTGATGATGAACAAGGATAAGTAGACCTTAAAATGATTTTCCTCTTTGTACGCTATTTTACTGACTAATGTTGGTGAATATGAATGTTTTGATGAAGTTTTGAAGGTGAATACTAAGACTAGATGGGAGTTTGAGATGAAAAATGAAATTGGATCCTTTCTAAAAAATAAAACTTGGGCTTTGTGCAAGTTTCCAATAGCTAAAAGAGATTTATAGAATAAATGGGTTTACAGGTTGAAAGTAGAGGATGGTGGTAAGAAACTATTCAAAGCTATGTTAGTTCTCAAAGGATTTGCAAAGAAAAAGGCCAATTATTTTGATGATATATTTCCTCCTATTGTCAAAATGACTTCTATTCATACTATTTTTAGTATTGTGGGCACTGGAGATTTGCATTTGCAGTTGCTTGTCATTAAAAAAACCTTTCTTCATGGTGATTTGGATGAAGATATATATGGAAAATCCATAAGGATTTTATGTCAAAGGTAAGGAGAATCTAGTGTGAAGATTGATGAAAGGTTTATATGGCTTCAAGCAAGAACCTAAGTAAGCACCTTAGCAATGGTATCTTAAATTTGATAGTGTTATGCATGAGCATTACTGCACTTAATGTCAATATAACCATTGTTTTTATTTTAAAAGGTTAGATGATGAGAGCTACATTATTTTATGTTTATATATTGATGATATGCTTGTAGTTGGGTCTAATATGTACTGCATTAATGTATTGAAATGATAGTTAGTATATTCATTTTCATGAAGGATTTGGGTGTAGAAAAAAAGTCCTTGGTATGAAGATTTGTAGAGGTAGGAAGAGTAGGATAAAATGTCCAAGGTGCCCTATACTTTAGTTGTAGCAAGTTTGATTAATGTCGTGGTATGTACCAGGACAAATATTGCACATGTAGTGCAAGTTATTAGCAGGTATAATAGTCATCCTAGAATTGAGCATTGGAATGCAATCAAATGGATTCTATGATATTTGAGAGGAATATCTAGTAATTATTTCTAGTTTGGGCATTCTACTACTAATTTATAGGGATATGTTACCTCAAATTTGGTAGGGGATATTGATACCAGATGGAGTACTCCAAGTCATGTATTTACTAATGGTAGGGAAACAATGAGTAGGGTTTCTTAGTTACAAAAGGTAAATAATTTATGTAGTATAGAGGCATATTATTTTTCTACTACAAAGGCATCCAAGGAATTCATATGGCTTTAGTTCTTGATGGAAAAATTGGAACACCCATAGAGGGATAATAATTTTTTCATAGATAGCCAGAGTGCCATTCATCTTGTGAATAGTTCTACTCTACATTTAAAGAAAAACCACATATAGTTGTGGTACCATTTTATGTGGTCAATTTTGGATGATGGATAGTTAAAACTCAGAAGATACATACAAATGATAATCCAACATATATGTTTACCAAGGAAGTCATAGGGGAGAAGCTGAAACCTTTTCAACTTCACTTGGTATTCTAGAAAAAATTGAATAATGGAATAATATACTCCAAGGTGGTTTGATATTCTAGTGGACACAACATTTATAGAAATGCCTTGATATATCTCCAAGTGTCATGTTATTATTGTTGAGTTTGATTAGTCTCCAAGTTGGAGATTGTTGTGATGTAGAGCTTAATCAGACTCGATGGTTTATTTGATACAATTTCTATAGATTATTTTTATGGGGGTTTCAGGTAGGGCCCCTTAGAGGGTCTTTAGCCAATTCCCCAAATGCACTCCCTATCATAGGATAGGGTGGGGTTGAGGAGCAATGCCGCTATGGGGGTTTTCAACAGAAGCACCCTTGAAGCTTAAAATGAATCTACTATTGTAAAAGGCATTGACTATTATTTTTCTATTGGAGAATTTATTCTAGCCCTAACTTTGTAAGTGGAAAATCTTGTATAAAATAGCTTAGGGTTAGGGATTTCATAATGTATGATGAGATTGTAGCTACTTGAGGAGGTATTGAGCTATTAAGGATTGAATATTGTAATCACTAGATAATAATAATATTGGACTTGATATTGATGGAAGTAGTCTAGGGATTGGGTGAACAACCTTAAATCCTTATATCTTGTGTTCTCTTCTATGTGATATATTAATTTCTAGTATTGGTTATATTTCTATGTAATCATTATTTATGTTTATGGTTAATTTTAATTATAAGATAAAAATTAGAGGATAGTAATTATGAATACAAATGGAGAGATGTCAAGAGAAATAGACATAAATATTTTTAAGTTGGTAATAAGGTTATGATTCTCTTGAAGAAGAATAGATTTGTAGTTAGTACATACAATAAGCTAAAAATTAAGAAGTTTGGTCCTTGTATGATTTTGAGAAAGTTTGATACTAGAAATTCCTTTGATGTTGAATTATTAGAAGACATTTTTATTTCACCTAGATTCAACAGTGCATATTTCTTTGAGTATTTTGAATCAGATGATGAGTTCAAAAGTAAATTAGATTACCCTAAGAGGAAGACTTATAGAATTGAGAGGATTTTATATAGAAGAAAATAGAAAATCACTAAAGGAAAAGACTACATGAAATACCTAGTCAGTGGAGAGATAAATCAATTGAAGGCATTTCCTAGATTACACAAGTTGAGTTGGATCTTTATGATTCAGGTTAGAATAGTAGCCATACTCTATGTGGTCATTAGCTCTTTATTAACCCTATGTGTTAGTTGTAGGAGCATCTTGTGTCTCTAAGAAATCTTTAATCAACCAAAAATATTTCTTCTTTTCTACACAAATCTACTTTTCACAAAATTGTCAATGCTACTTCAATTTTCATGTTGTGCTTAGTTGTCTTCATATTGAGGAACTATCCTAGATCTTTATCCTAAGAAAATGAGTACTAATGTTCTATATTTCTTGATGTTGGAAATATAAGATGAGTAATTGATAATGGAGGAGTGAATCATTTATTACAAAAATAAATCCTAGATCCCTTAGATGTCAGTACAAAAACAAAACTGATAATTGAATATTGCAGAAGCTCAACAAACACACAGAATGATGTAACTCAATAATAATTGGATTAGCTCAGTAATTGATTAACAAATAAACCTTTAGATGTTATCTATGATTACCATTACTTTAACTTAGTTGCAAACACATAAAAGAAAATAGAATGAACACATTTGAGACCAGGATTTAAAGTGGAAACCCAATTTGGGAATAACCACCAATAGCAACTAGTTACTAATTTTCACTCTTCTGAAGTGAGTCCTATTAGGTACCCAACCTATTAAAGGTTAAAAAACACACTATTTGGTCTGAGCTTGTTAGAGAATTTAATCACCCTATTAGGAGTGGCCTTGTTAGAGATTTTGAGAAAAATTCAATAGAATTGCTACCTTGTTAGAGGATTTTCAAATAAATGTTAAGCCAACTCTGTTAGGAGATTTTAGATCACTGCTACAATGATTAGAGTGTAACAATGAGATGACCTAACTTGAATGCAATTGAATTGTTAATTTTAGATCTTTTTTCTAGCTTGTACTTGATCCTTCCTGATTGAATATGACTTTGGTACTCCACAAGGATATTCTACTTACCCTTCAAATTTTCTTCCTCTATTCATCATCAAATCTTCTATCACATCATCATTTCTTACACTTCCTCACTTTGAAATTAAAATTTGACCTTATACTTATATCTTCCACTATGTCAAGTTAACTCAAATACAACTTAGAATAATCAAGATTCATCACCTTAGTCAGCTGGAATGAATAGATAAATCAATTAAGCTTAATACAACAAAATAAGAAAATCCTTTGTTAGCTGACCTAGATCAATAGACAATAACTCAAAAATGATTTTATTTGTTGACTTATAGAAGCTTGGTTAACACTACAACCTTATGAAAATCCTTTGCGTACTAAGTGAGCTTAGTTAGCACTAGTTACATCCAACTTTCCTTCATTAACCAAGTGAGCTCGGTTAACACTCGCTTTTTGCAACTTTCCCTTTGATGCTCGAGTGAGCTCAGTAGACACTACCTTTTGAACTAGGCAAACACAAGAACACTTGCTAGACACTAAGAACTATCTTCACTGTGTAAGTGAGCTCAGCATATAATGACTAATAATGATATGACATTTTTCTAACATTAAAGACAACACAAAATTAACCAATTGTATCCAACAATCTCCCTCTTTGGCATTGATGGCAACACAAAATGTCATAACACAGTGAAATTTTGAATTTTAGACTTGAAAACTCCCTTTGTTAGTATGTGCTCTTCCTTTCACTAAATTTTGTCTACAACAATTGTTACCAAGTTCATTTACAACATTATCTCTCTTTTAGCAAACTTCTTCTTTGAAAACTTCTCCCTCTTTGGTTCTTTACTTTATTCTGGTCCAAAAAATTTCTCATAGATATGATAGTAAATTTTTCCCTCTTTGACAACACATGCCAAAGACAATAATTCTGAGAATACCAATGTACCTTAAGTACTTATTCATCTAAAATATGCCTTTGGTAATTTTGCACCAACTGATTGATCTTCAATAGGTTTTAGTTGATGCATTCACTAAACTTCATTTAGTGAATTTTAGATAGGGGAATGACCCCTAGCTTACCTCTTAGATATAGAAATGAATCCTTAGGTAATGGCTTGGTGAATATGTCTGCAGTCTATTCCTTTGTATTCACATATTCCAATCTAACTTCTTTATCTTGCACTAACTCTCTTAAGAATTAATATTTTATAGCAATATGCTTTGTTTTGGAGTGCATTACTATATTCTTTGATATATTGATTTCACTGGTGTTATCAAAATATATGACAGTTGGATCTTTAATTTCTACCTTCATTCCTTCCAAGAGTTGTTTGAACTAAACAATGTTAGAATAATTGACTACTACTACTACATATTCTACCTCTACTATGGACTAAGATGTACAATTTTGCTTCATGCTTGTCCAAGATACTAGTCTTTTACCAACAAAGAATGCTCCACCACTAGTGCTTTTTCTATCATCAAGACTTCTTGCCAAATCAACATCAGTAAATACTTTCAAGTCCAAATTGCCTCCAAGTTTATACCATAAATGATAGTCTTCAATACCTTTTAGATGCCTTGTGATTCTATTGATTGCCATCATGTGATTTTCCTTGGGATTTACTAAGAATCTTGCCACTATTCCAAAAACTAGAGCAATATCAGGTCTTGTTTGTACTACATACTACAATTTTCCAATCATTGATCTGTATGTGGTCTTATTTACTTCTTTGGAATTGTCATTTTTGGAGAGATTATGTCCCATAGGTGTAAAAGAACAAAATTGTGTCACCTTTTATAAAGAAACGTGATATTAGAATGTGACAATTCAACATTAATGACAAGAAAAATGGTATTTGTGTTTAAAATATGAAGATGATGCAAACTGATGAAAAGTGTAGAATTGGATGAATTTTATGCCTATAATTTTTATAATTTTTTTTAGTTAGAATTTAATCATTTTATTTTATTTTGAAGTCCCTTTTTAAATTGTAAAAAATATAAGGTGTAGTTCCCGTCAAACAAGTATATGCAAATCATCTTTTTTGTTTTGATTTGAAAATATGTTATAGATGACATGTATAGCTAGTGAAAAAAAAATTATTATTTTTTATGTATATTTTCTTTCTTATAAGTACTCAAGTTTGACCTTATCAGAATCCAACAAGTGTTTCCTGTCATCAAAATTTCCCTATCAAATCTATACCTTCTTTAAAAACAATTAGATATTCATGAAGAGGAGTCTCTCCTCTAGAGGTAAATATAATTTTTTAACTTTTTTGATATGATTTACTATTTTTTTCCTTTTTTGAGGAAGCATCTTCTAAAATGTTGGAATATCAACTTATAATACTTTGAGATTATAACAGATTATAACTAATCAAAACACTAAAATTTGTGTATATTGATGATATTCAATCTAAGATCTATAAAAGGGTATTTTTAGTTTTTGAAAAGAAATGAGTTTGATAGAGAAATAAGATTTGACCAAAACAGGTTTTGGTATCATATACAGTGACATAGGGGTTCCAACTGGTCTTGAATATTCCATTCTAGTTTTCTTTAATATCTGCTTGATATACTTAAATTGAGTGATGTAGATACCATTCTTGTTCTACTATATTTGGAGACCAACAAAGAATTTTGTTTTTTCAAACATAGACATCTCAAATTCTTTACTCATTTCTTCTAAAAATGCTTTGCATAAGTCATCATTTCTTGCAAATAGAATATCATCAATAAATATCTTTGCAAACACAATATTCTTATCTAGTTCTTCCTTGATATACAAACTACTATTGTCATTATTCCTTTGAAAACCAATATATACCAAGTAATTATGTAGTCTTTCATACCAATCTCTAGGAGCTTGCTTGAGACCATATAAAAATTTGTGTAACTTCCAAACCATGTCTCTTTTGCTAGAATATAAAAAACCTTTTAGGTGTTCAACATAGACTTCCTCATCAAGAATTCCATTCAAGAATGTAGATTTGAGATCCATTTCATATACTTTAAATTCTCTATGTGCTGCATATGATAGTAAAGTTCTAACACCTTCCAGTCTTGTATTAGAAGCAAAAGTCTCACTATAGTCAGTACCTTCTTCTTGAGAGTAACCTTTGCACACTAGCCTTGCTTTGTTTCTTGAAACTTTTCCATCTTCATTCATCTTATTTCTAAATACCCACTCTGTACTAATTACATTTTTATCCTTGGGTCTAGGAACAAGAGTCCAAGTTTTATTCTTTTCTATTTTTTTAATTTCTTCATTCATTACTTCAATCCAAATTTCATTTTTTAGAGCATCTTTAACAATTCTAGGTTCAACTTCAGCAAGTAAATGTGTACCTTTTAATTTGTTTCTTATCATTGTTCCATCAAATTTGTCTGAAATGATCTGATCAAGTACATGATGCCTTCTAGCATATCTTGCTAATATAGGCTCCTTGGTCTTTGAATGAGTTTAACCATCTTCTTCTTGAATTTTAGTTTCAAGCTCAGGTCCTTCTGTTTGTGACTTGAGTCCATCAAGCTTGGTTTGAACTAGGTGAGTAGCCTTTGATTATAACTTGGGTCCTTGAAGCTTGGGGTGCATTGTCTACAAATTGCTAACTAAAGGAGTTTCTAAGAACTCAAGAGATTAAGCTTGTTTTCTCTCAAATAGATTTGGCAAAGTATCACATTCATAGAAAACAAATCTTTTGTAATCTTCAGGGTCCTTTTTGCTTTCTTCTTCACTCTTTTCTACAAATTCATCAATTCTGACATGTGCACTTTCTATAATTTTGTGAGTAGACAAATTCAAACATCTATATGCTTTACTTCTGTAGGAGTATCCTAGAAATATGCCTTCATCACCTTTTACATAAAAATTTCCTTTTCTAGATTATTTCAATATATAACATTTGCTGCCAAATACTTTTTAGTAACTTACGTTAGTTTTGTAGCCATACCATAGCTGATAAGATGTCTTGTTTGAATCTTTCTTCAACTAAACTCTATTCAAGGTATGAACTATAGTGTTGATAGCTTCCTTCTAGTATTTGAGAGCAACATTCCTTTCATTCATTAAGGTTCTTGTACAATCCATGATGGATCTATTTCTTCTTCTAGCTATACCATTCTAATGTGGTGTACCAGGGGCTGATCTACTTGTCTTTTGATTCATCTTTCAATGAAAAAATTATTGAATTCATGGGAGATGAATTTGCCACCTTTGTCTGATCTTAAGCATTTCAACTTCTTTCTAGTTTCTTTTTCTACTCTTGCCAAATACCACTTGAATTTTTGAAAGACTTCTGATTTTTCTTTTAGGTACATTACTATTATCATTATAGAATAGTCACCAACAAAAAGAATAAAAAGCTCTTCTCCACTATAGTTTTCTATTCCAATAGGTTCACATAAATCTGTATGAATTGTTTCCAAGACTTTTTCTAACTGATAATCCTCTCTTTTGAAGCTAGTCGTTCCCATCTTACCAATTTGGTAATTCTTGCATAGACCCATGTTAGGTTTCTTCAAACTTGGAATACCTCTAACTCTTTTGTGTTTTCTTATCTTGACCAAAATATCAAAGTTCACATGAAATAGACTTTTGTAAAATAACCAGGTTTCCTCTACTTAAGCAATTAAACATGAACAATCACTAAGATCAAGATAAAATAGATTACTTTTTGTTTGCTTGCCAGATCCAACTAAATTTTGTTTCCCATCTAGTAGTTTGGCCTATCAATTTATGAATTCTACCTTGAATCTAATATTATTTAGTTGTTCCACACTCAATAGATTGTGCTTTAGTCCTTCAAACCAATAAGAACTGTCACATTCAAATTCTTTAGTCAACAAGATACAGGGTACATTGTTTCCAAATCTTACACTAGCTCCATCATTATATTCCATATGCTCACATTTTATTTTGTCACTAGGCATATGATGTGAGTAGCCACTATCAACAATCCATTTATCATTTTTTCTAACATGAGAGATAAGTGCCATCTTATGTCCTTCATCATCAGATTCATCTTTCATAGCAATATATACCATTTCATCTTCATTTTATCAAAATCTTTAGCTATAAAACAAGATTTCTTACCTTTTTCCATGAGGCTCTTGTAGTACTTGAAGTCCTTTTATCCTTTATGCTTATTGCTTTACTTCTCATCCTTAATTTCCTTATTTGGACACTTATAAGCAATGTGACCAATTTCTTCACAAGAAAAGTAGATCATAGGAACTTTACCTTTGTACTTTCCTCTACCTTTGGAATACTTTCATACAAGCTGGGCTTCAACAACTTCAAGATCACGGTCTGAACTTTCTTCTGATGTTCCATCTTCTTCACTTCCTGATTAACTAAATTTTGACTTCTTTCCTTTTCTTTGAGTGTGATTTTGGCTTTAAATGAAAATTTAATATTCTTTGAAGAAAGAACATAGTTATCATAGTTGTCTAATTCAAAACTAGTCAATCTTCTAACTAGAGCATCCAAGCCTATTTTATAATTTGGATCACATCTCATTTATTGAATTGAAGATACTCTAATTGCATAAATAGGAAGAAGAGTTATGAGTACTTTACTTACAATGGTTTCCTCCTTGATGTCTCCTGCAGATGTTTTGATTGCACTTATACTAGCCTTTATCCTTTTGACATTTTTTTAATGTTTTCATCTTCTCTGATCATCATTTGATCAAATTATCCTCTAAGGCTTTCTTCTTTGGCTCTTCTTACATTATCATCTCCTCCATAGATATCTTGCAGTTTGTTCCACATTTCAAAACCTTTTTTGCAATCCTTTACCTCATCAAACTTAGCATAACTGAGAGTAGATGCAATATCAATCATCATGATATTATGATTCCTCTTTTCAGCAATGTCTTCAACTAATAAAGTTATAGTGGCAATCTTGTATTCAACATTAAGATAGTTGCAACCTTAACCACTGATGGTTGCTAGATGTAACCTCATTATTCCTTTCCATGCTGAAAAATTGTCTCTATTTAGCTTGGGAATCTCTCTTTTGTAAGACATCCTAATTTTTAGCTTAAGTCCTTGAAACCTTCTCTACAAGCACCAAAAGCTCTAATACCGATTGTTGGAAATATAAGAGGAGTGTCAGAGAGAAAAGGGGTGAATCAATTACTACATTTAAAATAAATCCTAGATCCCTTACATGTTATTACAAAAAGAAAACTAATAACTAAATACTACATAAGCTTGGAAAACAAAAACAGAATGATGTAACTTGGTATTAACTAGATTAGCTCAGTAAATGATTAACAAATAAACCTTTAGATGTTACCTGTGATTACCATTACTTTAACTTAGTTACAAACGCATAAAATAAAATAACTTTAACACATTTGACACTAGGATTTAATGTGGAAACCTAATTTGGGTAAAACCACCAATAGCAACTAGTTACTGATTTTCACTCTTCTGAAGTGAGCCCTATTAGGAGCCAACCATGTTAAAGGTTACAAAACACACTATTAAGTGTGACCCTGTTAGAGGATTTAATCACCCTATTAAGAGTGGCCTTCTTAGAGGTCTTGAGAATAATTCAATGGAATTACCACCTTGTTAGAGGATTTGCAAATAGTCGTAATGCCAACTCTATTAGGAGATTTTAGATCACTACTACAATGGTTAGAGAGTAAAATTGAGATAACCTAATTTGAATGCAATTGAATTTCTAATTTTAGATCTTTGTTTTGGCTTGTACTTGATCCTTCCTAATCAAATATGACTTTGTTGCTCCATAAGGATATTCTACTTATCCTTCAAAGTTTCTTCCTCTTCTCATCATCAAATCTTCAATCACATCATCATTTCTTACACTTCCTCACTCTTAAATCACAACTTGACCTTATACTTATATCTTCCACCATGTCAAGTCAGCTCAAATACAACATCGAACAATCAATATTCATCACTTTGGTTAGTTGGAATGAATAGATAAATCAATTAAGATTAATACAAAAAAAAAAAAAAAAATCTTTCATTAGCTAACCTAGCTTGGTTTAAACTAGCTCAAAAATTATTTACTTTGTTAACCAATAGAAGCTTGGTTAACACTAGAACCTTACAAAAATCCCCTGGCAACTGAGTGTGCTTGGTTAGCATTGGTTCCATCCAACTTTCCTTCATTAATCAAGTGAGCTTGATTAACACTCACTTTCTCCAACTTTTCCTTCAATGCCCAAGTGAACTTGGTAGAAACTACCTTCTAAACTAGAAAAACACAAGAATGCTTGGTAGACACTTAAAAACTATCTTCACTACCCAAGTGAGCTTGGCATATACTTACTGATAATGATATGACATTTGTGTGACATGAAAGACAACACACAATTAACCAATTGTATCCAACAGTTGAGTTTGGTAACATTCTTTGTTGGCCTTGCTTCCTTCTACTTTCATCTAGTAAAGTGTATTGTTCTAATTGATGTATTTTCTATTGATTATGTGACATCTTCTAGGCTCTAAATCCTAACACATTTATGGACCTACCTTTAAGTATGCACGATGTTATATTTTCCTTTGAGTGGATTTTAATTTACTCTTCCAAAATATGGACATATATTATAATTAAACACTTGACTAATTTACTTGTAGCTTAGATAGCTATCAAATAAGTTTGGATAGTTTTCACAGAGAGAGAGAGAGAGAGATCAGTATTAGAGTATGGAATATAGAGGATGTGAATTGGGGCTCTAAAATTGTAAATTCATTTGTATAAGGCTATAGCTCAAAAAGCCTCATAGTCAAGCATGTTGTGGTTTCTTTTAATGTGAAGTGAAATAATTACACCTACAAAATAGAGTACATCTAGCCTTGTGTTCTCCGTGGTTTCACTAAATTATGCATAGCTTCCATGTGCATCTCTGAGTAGGGTATTGTTCGAAGGTTTAAGTTGATTTTATTCCATGTGTTTTTTATTCCTTCTACTTACCTACATCAATAACCAATCAAAGAAAAATCATTAGTTTTGTAATATAAAATTCCTCCTTCTTTTTTTGTCCCTACAACATAACTGAGTATCCTTTTTCCAACTTTGTCATGTGAGTCTTTTGGTGACCCAATAAATTTTGAGATCAAGCTAACAACATACACAATATCAGGCCTTGTAGCTATGACATACATCAATCTCCCATAATTTTCATGAATATATTTGAATTAACATAGGGCCCAAAGTCATTTTTTCTAAGTTGTGTTCCTATTAAAGCTAGTGTTGGTGTTTGATTAGAGTTCATCATATTGAATGCTTTTAACATGCACTTCTCATAATTTTCATGACAAATAAAAATCCATTTATTTTACCAAACAACTTCAATACCTTCAAAATATCTTGTCAGACCCAACATAGTCATTTCAAAATATTTCATCAAGAAGTTGTTAAATATGTCTATAGAAAAATTTCTCATAAAAATCAAATCATCAAAATATACACATATAATTAAAATATGACCTTCTTTTTTAATCTTTGTGCATAGAATTGGCTCAATAAGACACCAACAAAAACCTTTGGTTGTCATGTATGAGTAAATTCTTCTATACCAAACCCTAAGGACTTGATTAAAACCATAAAAAGCCTTTTTCAATCTACAAACTCTAAATTCTTGTCCATGTATCTCATAACTATGTTATTTTTTAATATAAATTTATTGTTGAAGAGAACCATTCAATAAATCTCATTTCACATCCATTTGAAAAACATTACAACAATTTTGAGTAGCTATAGCTAAAACCATTCTAATTATATTAGGTATTACAATAACATAAAATGTTTCATTATAATCTATACCTTATTGTTTTTTAAAACCCCTTTGCTACCAATCTAGCTTTATGCCTTTCAACTTCATCTTATGCACTAAATTTTGTTTTAAAAACTTATTTATCTAAAATGCAATCCTTACCTTCATATAGATCTACAAGATCCCATGTATCATTTCTTTCAATGGAATTGATTTCTTCATCCATAGATTTGACCCAATGTTCCTCCTTTTAACATCTTCTTCGAAATATAATGTGTCACACAATAAAATTTAAAATTTGAACAAAAAATAACAAACTCTCTTCTCCTTGATCATAAATATCTTTCAAAACTCTTATGTGTTTTTCCCTTTTTTTGTAGAAGGTATATTACTTGCAATAGGAGTGAGCTGATTTTCATGATTTGATAATTAACCTTGTACATGATTTCTTTGTGGACTGCTTGGTCTTAATTGATTTGGCTGACCTACTTGATATTCATGCTCTTCTTCATTATGAATTAGTGATCCAATTGTGATTATATTGTCCACATTTCCATCCCATGCTTATTCATCCTTAAATATGACACCACTTATTGTAATTAGCTCCTTTCAAATAGGGTTATATAATTTGTAAGCTTTTAAATTCCCTCTATAACCAACAAACATATATTTTTCACTCCTGTTATCCAATACTCTTCTTAATTCAGCTAGAACCATAACATATGCAACACAACCAAAAAATTTAAAATGAGATACATAATTCTTCATACTAGTCCATGTTTCTTATGGGATTATTTATTTCACACTTCTTGTAGATATTATATTTAGGATATATAGTGCACATGCAACAACTTCAACCCAAAATTGATTGGCTAAATTCCTTACCTTCAGCAATATTCTTTCCATGTCAATTATGGTTCATTTTTTCCTCTATGCTACACCATTTTAGTCTAGTGTGTGTCCATTTGTAAAATATTTCTTTATCCCATGATATCTCTAAACATCCACGAAGTCATTAGAACTATATTCTCCACCTCTATCCATTTCGAGTACCTTAATGAATAACTCTCTTTCTTTTGCCACCATTGATTTGAACTCCATAAACTGATTGAAGGAATAAAATTTCATCTTTAGAAAATAGATCCAAGTTTTCCTACTAAAATGATCAATGAATGTTAGAAAATGTAAGGTTACTCCCCAAGATGGAGTTTTCATATAACAATATATGTCAATATGAATCAATGCCAAATGATCTCTTGGTCTAGCTAAACTTCCTACTAGAAACATTTGTCTATGTTTTTTATTCTATAGCTTTCACAAAAATTAGAAAGAATTATAATAGGTAGAAAACCTTTAACCATATTCTTCTTTTGCATTATCCTCAAGCCATCAAAATGAAGGTGTCCATATCTCAAATGTCATAACCAAGTTTGATCTAGGGTTTCTGCCTTAAAACTTTCTTCCATGATTCTTTGAATACAAGGGATATGAAGAGGATACATCATGTTCTTTCTCATCTCAACTTTAGGAATCAAATAGTCTCTATAATTTACATCTAAGATTATGAAAACATTATTTTTAAAAACAACTTGATAACCTAATTGAGATAATATACCAATACTCATTAGATTATTTGTTAATACTGGCACATAGTAAACATCAGGACTACATATCTCTTCTCCAATTTTGGCTAATACATGAATAAAACATTTCCCCATTATAGGAACTATACTATTATTTCCCAATTTTATTTCACATTTTATAGAATCATACAAGTTATAGAATAATTATCTATTTCAAGTCATGTGGTCAAGTATCTAAATACTATACAACCTTATAACTTTCATGTGCCACATTTCATGTTATAAACAAACTACCTAATTTTTTATCACATATATCTGAAAAATTTTCATTGAGATTTTATATATCTTCTTTTTTCATCTTACATTCATTATTCAAATGACCATACCTCTTACTATAGTATTATTGGATATTGGATTTATCAAACCTTGATGACTAGTGGTATGTACAATATCCTCTATTATTGAAAATTTGATTAGACTATGTTGTCCTTCCTCCTGGATCTATCCTTACATGTCCAAATCTACCACTTCCACTTCTTGTGTAATTTGATGTAATTTGATCTTCCTCTTCTTATTCCTCTTGATGAAGTTTGAAATCTAAAGGATTTTTTAGAAGATGATTTGTTATTTCTATTTTCTCTAGAGTCATGTGGTGACACATAACCCATTAGCTCATCCACAGACGATATCGATAAGTCTTTTGGCTCTTCCATGGAATCTATAATTGAATCAAACTTACTAGGCAAGCTTATAAGAACCTTTTAATCAACCTCTTCATTCCAAATATCATCCCCATGTGTTCTCAATTGATTAAAATTATTCATTACTCCTGTAAATATATTATCTATATTATCATATACATTAAACTTAAAATTGACAAACTTTGTCCTTAATATTTGTAATCTTACTACTTTCACATTTGTTACACATTGATAAAGAACTTACAAAGTATCCTTTGTTTTTTGGACTTGGATACTTTGGATACTCTCAAAAATAGTGACTCATTGATTGCTTGTTGAGTGAAAACTACAGCCCTAGAATACTTCTTCACCTTCCGCTTTAATGAATATTTTTCTTCTTGTCATAATGTCTCATAGGTTGCATGATCCTATGGTTCTAAAAAAAACTTATCAAAAAAATCACATATATCTTGAGATAAAAATAAAGTCTTCATTTTAAAAGACCAAATATTATAATGCTTAGTAGTAGAAATTGGAATTTGATGCCACGAAATTTTGTTCAATCATTTCCATGTCTTGCGATGTATTTCTCCAATTTCAACTTCATCTTCTTCCTTTCATGCAACCTATTTGACTCCATAATATGCCAAATCTGTTATCAATTTGTTAGATCAAATAAATACCATAATATAAAAATGATCCTCGGTGGGCTCTTTGTGAGCCATTTAACTTCACCAGTAGATCAAGAGCCCATTGACAAAATGAATAATTTTTAGTACACTACTACAAGAAGTTACATGAAAATGAAATTTAAATTTTTTTAATTCATTATCTATGCATGATTACATGGCCTTTACTTGTAATAGCTTTCATACCATCCTTTAGGTGTTACCTATATTATTCCACATAAACCTTACATAAAATTAGGTCACATGTAAAATGAAATATAGGTTGACTGAAATTAATAATGCATTAATTGATCTTAGCGCAGTTCTAACTACGTGCATGATAAATTCTTATTTGATGGATCGGGTCTCTAACTGTGACAAATTTACATTTATAACTCTATGAAAGAATTGATGTTGGAGATCTAATTAAGCATTTCTCCTTATTTCATACGAAGGTAAATGCATTCAATACTCATAATTTCTAATTGTCGCATGATTAGTTTTCCTTCATATTCAGTCCATGTGATTTGAGATAAACTATTGGTTATACCACTACATGAAAGGAATTATAACTTATATCACTTACATAATACCTAAATATTATTGTTCTTGTTCTAAGTTGAATCTACAGTTTAAGGGTCTATTCTATCTATTTCCTTTGCTATAGGGTAAAGTAGTGAACAATGTTCTTCATTTATTAGGTAAGATTAAGAAGAAGTAATGGTAGCTTGGTCTGAAAATCAGGATAATGAGACTGGAGCAGAAAAGGGAAAGGCTTACTAGGAAATGTACCATCCCTAAGGATGCAAAAGTGGAAGATATCAGGGTGACTTGTAAGGATGAGTTTTTCACTATTATAATAACTAAGATAATTATTTCTGAGGTGAGGAAGCCTTGGACTATTAAAATTCCTATTTCTTAGACATGCTTTTCTTTCCTCAATATATGTGTGTTAGAGAAATAATTAGGTCATCCATGCATAACACTAGGCATAGAATGATATGGTTTGTTCCACTAGAGGACTAAGTCTGAGATCCAAAAGACCTCATATTATATCTCTATACAAACCACAATTTAACAATCGCTTGATCAACATGCAGCATGATAGGAGCAGAGTGCCTAGGGTTTCCGAGTTGGGCATTCAAGAGATTGAGATGGAGATGTGGAATTTAAAAAGGATGATCTAGATGGGGGAAGGGGATTCTTAGGGCCTACTTCCTGTGTGTGTGTTACAATGACTTTTGAGATGTGGGTAGCTTCATGTGATGTAGAAGTTTGGTCCCCTATTGCTTTCATGGGCAATCAACTTTTGTGGTGCATGCATTATCTTCCCACATGTTCTCTTAATGTGAGGATTCTTTTTTATTGATACCCACTATGCCCATTGGGTTTAAAATCATAGTTTGCATCACTATCTCTACCTCTTGGAGGTATTTTATGGATGGGCCTCATTTTTTGGAAACACTATGGTTTTATTTTACCGACCTAATGTGTTTGAGGCATCAACATATTCTTGGTTAAGCTCTCCCTTCAATTATATTTTTTGTGTTTATCTAGGTTGGAGGATTGCGGTGAGATTCTTTCCACTTTATTTCTGATTTAGTGGCTTTGAAGACCCATCATGATCTGGGTATTCATGGTTCTCTAAGGATGTAAAAGTTTTATGCCCATGTCTTCTTGTGTGCTCGTTTGTTCCTTGGTTTTTCTCCATGTTTCCAAGTGAATTTTGGTGGTTTCAAAGGGCCCTCTTTGGCTCTTAGTTATATTTGGTTAAGTAAATATTTCTTCTCGGTGATTCTTTCCCATTTTAGATTCATGGGCTTTTTAGTTTTTATTATTTGGTAGACTTTGAAATCTCCTCTAATTTTACCTTTGAAATATTTTTAAGAGGTTAATTTGTTCCTTTGGCATTTGTGACATCTTCATGAGGTTTCCTGGCATGAAGGTTCTCCTCTTATGCTTTGACACTCTCATCCTATGGACGTGGACATATCATCTATTGAGAGGATGATATACTATGTAGGTGAAGTTGTTGGCATAATGGATGTGACCTCTACTAATGCTAGAAACTTTAAAGTGGGGTTGTCTTTTTGGTGGTCTTCTCTATAATTTAGTCCCTCCCTACTTATCCTATCGAGGTGGAATCACTTTCTATGAAGGCGGAAAGGTGATATGAAGGAGAATTGGGTTCTCCCTAGTTTTTTTTTGCTCGACGAGTTGAGATCTATAAAAAAATTTATTGTGTCATGTTAAATTTCATAATTAATATGGAGAGGTTATTCTTCTCAAAGGGATTCAACTAGTTAATGGATATTTACTTTGGTGTTGATGAGTGGTCAAGTGGTTAGAAGAAGCACATATTTTTAATGAGATATGATAGTGAATTATTTGATTGGTGTTTTTGTACCTCTGAGCCACAAATTTTGGCATGGTTTCCCCCTTCACTAGGTAAGTTGTTGCTTGATCAGAAGGCTTCTTTTTCCCTGAAGTATAAGAGAAATATGTGCTCTTATAGATGGTGGATTTTGAGGGATTTCTTTGCTTCCTTTGTGATTTTTTTTTATGGTGAGATTGTCTCCTATAGAGGTGTTGTCGAATCTTGTGATTTTGGTGTGGGAGGTGGTTTGTTCCAAAGGAGATAGTGGTTGGACTACTGGTAAAAATAGCATTAATGTTTGTAAGGTTTAGAAATTTGGTTATGATGGTGAAAGGACATGCTATCTATGGCTTGAGGATGGTCACTGGGATATTTTAGGATGGGTTTGTCTCTCCCTCTTTATTTTTTTTCATGTGACAATTGGTTGTTAGTTTTAAATCTCTCACTTGGTTTCCTTGTTCTTGTTTTTGGTTAAAGAATACAACTAGTATTGGGGCTTGTCCAATGATGATCTTTGAAAATGCAAACCATGCCTAGAGATGTTGCTACATTAAAATCATTTTCTTTGAAAGAAGTAGACCTTAGTTATTTTTTCTTCATATTGTCCAACATTCAATGTTGTTAATGTTTAATAGAGTCCAATAGTCATTGTTTGTTCCATGGGTCAACACCCTCTTGTTGCTTTATTTATCAAAACATGAGGCAAAGACTTTTTTGTACACCACGAGTCTTGATAGATCGATAGGTAAAACATTTATATGTAGTCAAAATTGTAGTGATTGGAGATGTACTTATTGATTCACATTTTGGCTTTGAAAACCAAACCCTATATCTATTTTTTGATGAATTGTCATTTTCAATTAATAAAATTTACTAAGTTTACAATTCAAAAAAATGGAGCTGGGGGATACAAGATCACCCCGCGAATGAGTTCACATGGTCAAAGCCAGATTTAACAACATGGCCTCAGCCAGAAACTATTCACTATTCATCAAAAAAAAACTTTTAACAACCTTAGGCTACCAAGGTAGTACTAGCAGGGGGAGGATTGTCTTTATTAGGAAATCCCCACGCATCAGTGGGATTGTGGGGCAGAACAGTCCAGCCACCAGTAGCATTAGTAGGATCTGGGGTAGTCACAGTCTCAACATCCTTCTTGTCTGGCCAGGGAGGAGAAATTGCAAAGGCCAGCTACGGAAACTTGCCAGAGTGCGCCCATCCAGGGGGAGGAGCCGGGGACCGGCCAAAAGCCTGCCTAGGGGGAGGAGTCGGGGACCAACCAAAACCACCACGCGGTGGGGAAGCAGAGTGATGCCTCCAACTGCCATGTCCACCACTGGAAGAGTGGTGGTAGGGACCCAGGGAGCATGGCATGTGTGAATGGCAGCCAGAGGACTAGCATCGAGAACAATGACCACGAGACAAAGAGGCATCGGTCGAGGCATCTGGAGGCACTCTGGCAATGGTGCATGGAGCATTGCCCCAATGATTTAACAATTCTTGTAAGTGCACAACTTCTAGGGCAACTTTATTAGCTTGCACCTGTATCTGCATAATGACATTGTTACAAATGCATGCCTTAGTGTACATTACAATGTTAACATCCAAAAAACTATGAGTGAATAAAATTGTATTCCTATCTTTCCACAGAGAAAACAAAATTTCCATCCTGAAGGTATGCCAAATCTAGGAGAACTTTTGAGGAATTTTTGGGGAGTCACCCAGCAAGATCATGTGCCAGGAAAAAGGTTTGGGCCTGATAGGCTTGAAAACATCATGAATCCAGTGCCAATAATTCTGAGCACAATTGCAAAACCAAAAAATATGCAAAATGAACTCAGGTTGACCACAGAAGGGGCATCTAGGATTAGGAATCCCAATGTACTTGAGCCGAGTCCCCAGGGGAAGACCTTGGAAGGCAAGGCACCAAACAAAGTGGGCAATCTTAGGTTCTATAATGGCACTCCAAATGGTGTCAAAAAATTTTCTCCATTGAGAAAGCGAAGATTGCAAATGCCATCGTTGATTAAGCATGTCCACCATTGAAAGGTGGGGCGAAAGCCATTTGTACCCCATATTGGGCTTATAATTGGTAAATGGAGTGGCAGGATACCACTTCCAAACATGCCACCAAGGATGAATAGACTGAATCCCCACTTTATGAACTAAGTGCACAGAGATGGAAGACAACAGAAGGTCATAAGTCTACTGATCGAAACTAACAAGGCAGTACTGAACTTGCATATCCTCCCATGACCTGAAATTCATTGTGACTCTTGAAAATAAATCCTTGGTATTGCAGATGCCACGTTTAAAGAAATGCAGAGCACTGGCACCTTGAGTCTTGGCAAGAGGATTACCTTGGATGGCAAATAGGGGAGACCACCAAATGTTATGTTGATTTAAGGATAGCCCATTGCGAATCTCATCACCAACCCAGCAAAGCCAAGGTTTAACAACTTCCCAAGCTTTCCAAATGCTCTTTATAAAAAAAGAGCCCTATATGACCACTAGTTCACACATACTAAGAAGCGTCTGAAAATCAATCCCCTTCCACACCTGTCTTAAGAGGGAAGCTGAAAGAAATGCAATGCCTTACTAGTATCTTCAAAGGTTCATCTCCAGAAATAGCTCTAATAATCCATTTAGTACAGAGGGCAAGGCCTTGTTTCTGAGTGGAAAGCAGGTCGAGACCCCCAAATTCCCTTGGGAGACAACAAAAATCCCAAGCAACTCTGTGAAAACCATGATGGTCAGAACCAGAGACCCAAAGAAAATCTCTGAGCAAACGTTCTAGTTTGAGATAGGAAGCTTTGGAGGGAGCCCAACAGGAAGAATAGTACACATGGGTGGCAGCTAGAATCTTAGAACAAATCTAGAATTTACCAGCAAGAGAAAGCGGCTTAGTGATCCAATAATCAAGCTTTTTGCTAATCTTTGCAAGCACAGCATTCCAAAGTTCCATAGGGGAAGCTTGGAAAGAAAAGGGAATGCCAAGAAAGAAGAATATTTATCCATTAGTAACCCATTTCCATTGAAACTGGCTGAGCCAAGGTGGAGCTGGCAAGAAAGACTGGCGGTAACAAAGTGTTTTATACCATTGAATGGCAGAGCCAGAGGCTTGACAAAAAGTGTCCAAACAATTTAAAGCATTTTTGATGTTTTCTTCATCTTCAAGAAGAGTAAGAAAAGAATCATCAGCAAAATGACCATTGACTAACTGGGAGGAAGAATCAGGCAAGGAAATGCCACAGACTAGTCCTAAAGACACAGAGTGAGCAAGTAAATAACCAAAACCTTCAGTAGCAAGGACATAAAGCATTGGAGCTAGCGGACAACCTTGCCTAATGGAGCGAAAAAGTCCAAAAGCCTCAAATTGTGAATTATTGATGGTGATGCAAGCATTAGCATCACCAAAGAGCATCTCCACAGACTGAAGAACATTGGGACCAAAACCAAGAGCCTGAAGCATAGAAAAAATGAAAGGCCATTCAATGTGATCATAGGCTTTAGTAAAATATATCTTTAAAAAGATAGCTTGCTGCTTGGACTTATGGGCCCATTCCATACCTTCCTAGACAACAATGATGTTGTCAAGAATATATCTGGATTTGATGAAGCCAGTTTGTTCAGGCCGCACAATTAAAGGCAGCATATGGTAGATTTTGAGAGAGAGTGCCTTGGCAATGATCTTATAAGACACATTTAGGAGGGTGATGGGCCTCCAGTTGCATATGTCCTCAGGATCACCAGCTTTAGGTATGAATTTAATATTTCTTTTATTTATGATCGCTCCTAAGCTTTTAGAATGATATGCTTCAAGATAGACTTTGTGCACATTAGGACCAATTTTCTCCAAAAGATGTTTGTAAAATTCACAGGGAAATCCATCACACCCAGGGGATTTGTCATCCAAAATGAAGTAAACTGCCTCTTTAAGGTCTCAGAGGGAAAGAAGTTGCTCACAGAAAGCACGTTGCTCAACTGTGAGGCAGTTTGGAGTAACAGCAATAAACTTTCTGAGAGCCTCCTCTTGAGCAACTGAATTACCCTAAAAAGCAAAGATGTTCTCATAGTAAATAAGAAATTCTTGTAGGATGTCGAGCAGACTGGAAAGAACATCAGTTCCCTATTTTATCTTTGTAATCCCAACATTGGTATGACGAGCTCAAAGAGCCTAGAAGAACTCCTTCGAGGCTTTGTCGCCAACCTCCAACTAGTGGAGACGGGCTTTGATTTGGGCTCCTTGGGTAGCATAGTTATCAGAAATTTGCTTATCACAGTGAATCTTGGCAAGCTGAATTTGTAAATCCACATCAAAGGGGTTGAAGGTGAGAGCTTCATAGGCTTTTTCTATATCTATTTTGCAACAATATCTGATGGATAAAATGAAATAGGACAAAAGAGAATATAAAAGTAATTTTTGTACTAAATTTTATTAAAAGCATCAACTAGAAACTATCCTACCTATCTTTGAAAAATCAATCAAATAGTTTTGTGAACCCTTCTCTCAACAAATAGAGATACTACAAATAAGGGTCGAGTTACAAGGGTAAAATTTCTAGAAACAATGGTAGTAATAATAAGGGAAAAGGTATATTCATTTGATTTCAAAGAAAAAATGGCAATAGCACCAACTGCAAAGGTACGAGAAAATAAATCTATATAGTAGGCAAGGTTTGTTGGAAGGCGTAATTTCTCTATACACCATTTTAAATTGATAGTTTATCTAGTGTGATCCATTGTAGACTTTAGGGAAAAAATGAACATCATCCAGTAGTTTGAATCTTAGGAAATTTGAATGCATCTATTTACATAGATAAAATAAGGAGAATAATATGGTCTCCAAATGGATCACTTCTATAGAGTCTTAGTTTATTACAGTGGCTTATCTAGCAATTAAGTTCATCAAATTAAACCCACAAGGTCCCTTAGTTATGAATGAGTAGAATGATTTGCATGAATAGCATTAGTTTCATCGCTAATTATAAATATAACCAATCAAATTCATGGGCATGCAAAAAATGATTTAACGATATATACATAAATAAGGATTGATTTCTTCAGAACTTATTGCTCTATGAGATAAATTCATGCTCTATTATAAGCATTTCTAATTATTGTTAATATTATATTTTGTAGAATTAAATCTAAAATCGATGTAGATATAACTTGTCCAGACTTCAGTTAATATGTAGTATAGATATACATGGATTTATATGCACATAGTTATCTGTAAGTCCAAGTCCATGTAGTTGATAGTTAGGGTTTAGTTTATTCATATATCGTAACTCTAGTCTAGAATATTGTTTGCACATATCATTTCAGGAGAAAATTTTAATATATTGATGTGAAAATATACAAATTTTATCAATAAAGATTTGCATTATTATTATGTTGTACTAAATCTGTGTTAAAAAAATTTTTTTGTGTATTTTGTGTTTAATTTGTGAATGCTCTAGCTTTTTAAATCCTCCAATTTGGTATTAGAGCTAGAAAGAGAGGAATATTGTTGGTTCATAAACAAAGGACAATTTTTTTCCCTTCTAAAGTGTAGGTGTGAAATGTAGCAAATCATAGCTAGTGTAAAAATTAAATTATTTGAGAAAAAAGATTATTGTTTGGGAAGATTTTAGCATCGAAGATAAATGAAAAGTTTATTCAAAAATTTCCTACCCTAAGTGAAAGAATCTAGGGCATGTAATTTCTTGAAGGAAATCACAATTGATCAAGTGCACAAATTTTTAACATAAATTTGAATTTTTCTTCCAAAGAAAGAGGAGTAACTAGAAGATTGCAGGGAAGCTAAATAGCTGATTGTAAAAGGATCACACATAGTTGAAAATATCTTGGAGGGAAGAAAAAGTGTGATATCAAAGGTTAAGGGAATGGTGAATTTGATTGACAAAATAAGGAGGACAATGTATGAAGGCTTTGGATATTCTACAGGAAAAGGAAAGATTACGGCTCAAATAAATAAGCAGAATGAATAAAGACTATGTAATATGTATATTATCACAGATCAAAACATATAGAGGAAAGATTTTGGGATCTACATCTGTGCGATATTTATGGATGGAAGAACAACCACAAAAATAAATGTTGGAATATAAAGAAAAAGAATAAATGAATGTATAATAGATTGTGGATCGATCTATGATCAAGATGGAAGAAGGTTATAGGCTTATACAATAAAAAATTTATTTAAGTATAAATATTCAAGCATGAGTAATAATAGAAATTTGGAAAATTTTTTAGGTTCAAGCACAAAAAATAAAGTTTAGAGTTAACTAGGTTCATTATCTAGCAAGACATTTATTGTCAATAATTTTGCAAGAATTTCAGAATTAAGGTTTTGAAGAATTGCCCCAATAGTTGGACGAAGACAATGAAATTAGATGAATAACTAAAACTATAATTTGAGTAAAAAATTTAAATCCCCTAGCACCCACAATGTTTCTCGATGGGAGGTGTTTAAAAATTACTAGTGTTTGACAGATAAACCTACAATTGACTAAAGATTGAGTTTTCCAAAGCTCCTGGTTAGAGCATCCCAAAATAATGATGGGATCTCCTAGTTTTTATTTAAATTTCACAATTTTATATTTGATATGCTAATAAAATTTTGTGGTAGTAGAAACCACTTGCATGTGATATTTTTGGTTAGATAAAAACAACATCATGAATGTAGAAGTTTATAGCAAACTAAAACCTATTATAGAATTCTATTGATAAGCAATAGTGCATGTTGTTGCATTTGAAGGTCAAAATCAAGGAGGAGTTTTGGAAGCATCTAATTTCTCCCAAATAAATGGATTTAATTTCTTGAATAATAAAAAATTATAATGAAATTAAATTCATGATCATCGAAAACAAGATCCAACCATATATCCCTAAAATAAGGTCTTATTTCTTAATAACTGTCTTTGTTGACCATAGATTAAACAAATTCATGTTTTTTCTATAAACAGTCCTCATTATTGTCAATACTCTATTTTGGAGGATTAAATTTGGAGTCCACGTAGATCGTATCTATAGCATTGACTCTTCTCTACACATCTTAATTCATCATAAAATATATATATATAAATCTGAACACATTCAAATTCTATCAATAAAGAGCTGTGTTATTATTTTACACAAGTAGTTCGAGTGTAAATTTATATTTGTCTATTTTGTGTTTAATTGGTAAATCCTTCAAGGTTGTGAGGTTGTAGAGGCATGGGTCCAGGAAACCCTTTTTCCTCCACTTGTTCTCATGGAGGGTCAATATCTATTATTCATTATCAGTGGATATTTATATATTTGACAACACATTAATTACATTTATCTTCATTCATTCAAGAAAATGTTAGAATATATAGTCCATTGATATAACTAAGAGGGTGGGGGGTGAATTAGTTATACAACTATTATTACAATTATCAATCTTAAAAAAGCTTAATCATATGAGTAATATAAACTAAAATCACAACAAGATACTCATACACAATAACACTAGATATTTTAACAAGGGAAACCCCTGGTGGGGATGGTTCTAACAAGATGATGTACTAATATAAATATTCTTTGTTAGAGGATGGACTTTGTTAGGTATTTATGTATATATTTATTACATATGAGTCCCTATTAGGAGACTTTGAATCCTTTTTAGAAGATTCAAACCCTATTAGGAGTTATGCCAACCCTTTTAGGAGTTGTGCCAACCATGTTAGGATTTTTGGAAGATAGGTAGACCCACTACCCAAATAGCTTCAAGGGAAAGACCAATGAACCCACTGTCCAAATGATCTATCTATTTATTCATTGTAGAATAATTGAATGGTACTATATTATTCCTTCCACTTTCTCTGTCCTATCAACTAGACCTTTGTTGCTTTTGATCTTGTAACCAGATCACAAATCTCACAACTAATAACCCTTTGGATCACCCACATGCATTCAGTAAGCACTCTAATCCTTTTTACACTTCATACAATGAACACAATACTTCAACACACCTATTACAATCAAGGAAAACAAATTTCCTCTCTACCATATCTTCATAATTTAATTCCTTGAGTCTGCTTTGAGGCTTTCTCAATTAATTAGAATTACAATAGCATTGTTGGCTCACTGTCTATACAAAACTTCACATGTGCTATACTTGACCTTGAACACTCATTGACATCACCACCTAACTCTCCTCTATCACTACTTGACTGTACATCTCTTCATTACATACCAAATGAAAGGTAGCCAACAAACATTAGGAACTATTTTCCCAATACTCTATCTCTAAACTGCTCTTTGTAAATCAAGTATGACCTATGTATGTCTTGGGCTTAGAATATGTGTACATGACCATATTATTAGAATATTTTGCTAAGCATGACCATAATTGTGTATCACTAGAAAATCAAACCATTGTCCTTACCACAAAGATATTTTTCTGCCACTCACCTAGTCTTTACAAAAACCATGCTATGTTGACATCGATGATAAACAAAATCATGAATGCAACATGTCAATACTCTCCAATGCTTAGAATACTCCTCCAAATTAGTATCATAAGAATTCATGCTAACAATAACCCCCTTTAACATCCATGGAAAAATAGATGAAAAAACCATCTAAGTTCCAACAACACCAAATAGTGTTCTATTGTTGCCACTAACTAGCACCAGCTATCCACACACTAAAAATAAGCACAAACACAACAGATGCACATAGGTACATACTCCTTCTTATATGTCAATTATTTACTTGACACTAAATAATTAACAATAAATTAGTCCATATTGCTTCTTCCTTTCACAAATCTTTCTAAATCTCTCTAAAGAGATATCTCTCCCCCATGCTAAGGAGATACTCTCCCCCATACCTTAGGAGATGTGTTTTTCATGCATATCCTCCCCCATTGACACCAATGCTAAAGATCTCAATCTCACTGTTACAACATACCAATTGTTAAATACTAATTGCCAATATGTGACACCAAGTCATCAACCAATTCAAGTGTCCAAAGACATTGTTCAATTCCAATTACCAAAAGTCCTTAGTGAATCAAATCATCATAGATACTCCCCCATATTGGAATCATCAACATTCAATCTAGGATAACAATAGTACTCTATACCTCTTGACTAATGCACTTTGCATCATTGACTCAGAAGTAGGTAGGGGCATAACATGAAGCATATCTCTCAATTATTCAAACATATCTTCTGGCAAAGGCTTCATAAAGATATTTGTAATTTGATCTTTATTAATCACATATTCCAATCTGATCTCTTTTTTTCTTGATTTTTCTCTCAGCACATGATACTTGATAGATATATGCCTAGTCTTAGAATGTAATAGAAGATTCTTAGTGATGCAATGTGAATTTGGATGCACCCCAAAACTAGGTGATCCAAAAACAAACACACAAACACACAATGAAAGCTAAATTAGAGGAATGAAATTTATATCTAGAGAGATTATATTTTTTATATTCAAATCTAGAAGAATACATCCAACATTCCTGGATGTATGACCTTCTATGTTATGACCATTACAAAGAAGAATGAATCTCTAGACTCAAATGCAAAATTCTATCTCTAAGATACTCCATGCTAAGTCTGCCTAAACTAAAATGACTTCTTTGTGCTTCTCTACATCTCCATACTTGAACAATAATGCCTAAGAATCTACCCAAGACTACCTTAAATACTTGTATGGGAAAAAATCAACCTATTACAAATTACCAACTAAATAAAACTCTTACATTACATACATAACCAAGCCACAAGTCATCTCTCATAAAATATTAAATGACCATCACAAAATTAAATATGTGAAAGGTCAGCCCAAATTGGAACCAAACATGGAGAACTTTTTCATTGAAGGACCAAGAAAAATATTGGCACTTGGCACATAAAAGAACACTCGATATTAACATGAACACTTGGCACATGAAGGAACACTCATCCAATACTAGATAACTCGGCCAACACTACAACTTGGCAAACACTTCAACTTGGAAAATAGTGCAACTTAGAAAATAATGTAAATCGACAATCATTGGATATCAATCAACTCGACACTTGAAAGATCGCTCGGTTGATACTAATAGAATAAATGGGATAATGCACTAACTAGTATGTTAAAATTACATAAAAAAACATCAACTTGGTCAATACTAAATAATTATTGGCAATCAATAATGTCTGTAACTCACCAGTAACCAATAGAATCAACAAGATAGCATGATGGTTAGGATGCTCCTACATCATACTACTAGGTTAAATAGAAAAGACCTCAGATGCTCCTACATTAGACTCCTTAGGTAAATAGAAAAATGTGTCCTACATTTTACTTCCAAAAGAAAATTCTACACTCAACTTCATCTTTACCAAAGGTTTCTTCTCTAGCATAGCTAAAAGATCAAATCTAAAAAGCAACCATCTATGCTTCATCCATCCAAAAATTAGAATCTCATTAACGAATCAACACATCTACTCAAATAATAATTACAATACACCATTTGCAACTTATCATCACCAACATCCATAACAACAACATCATGCATGAAATCTTGATCAGCAACAACATCCAAAAAAAAAAACTTGATGAACAAAACCATATGAACTAAGATCCATCATAGAAAAATCATATAGTTCCATAACATAGAAATCTCCACCAAATCAACATTAAATGAATCCATATCAAGAACATGCAACAATAATCTTATATCATAGATACTCATAACAACAATAGTATGCATATTCATTTCTCCAACAACATGTAAATCAATGACATCACAAAAATCTACATCAATAGCAACATCCATATCCTTCATCATCTCAACAATAGATAAGTTTAGATCCATATAAAAATGACAACATCATGTAAATCCACCTCAATAACATCTCTGAAACCCTCAACCATATTACCAACAACTAAATCCATCTTCTTACCACGAGCAACATTCAGATCAATCACATCCATAATAGAATGAACATATAACTCTAGATCAGAAATGATAGAAATAGATAAGTCCTCAATTACATCCATTTCAACATTAGTTCATCATCTTGAATAATAGCAACATCCAATTTCTTACCAACATAAGGGGAATTCTCTTCTTCAACAATCTCACTATGCATAGTAAGATGCTTTAAAATTTCCACGTCAAATCTATCGATCAACTCATGAAAACCAAAAGATACATAGTCAATTTCAGCAAAATCATCATGTATTTCCATGATCTATGTTCTTCTCTTCATAATGTTTTTAATTGTCCAAATAACATTTCTTCTAATCCTTCAATACTAACTCAAATCAAAATCTTCTAGATCATCAATACTTTCATGTAATTCATCCCAAAATGTATCATATTCATTTGTCTCAACATCATCAAGATGTTTTCCTTCGTCTTGCACTAAATCAATAGCTTTTACTTTGGTTGCAAGTTTCCTCAATATGTCAATTAATTCTAGATCCACATCTCTTCTTCTATGAACTATCTTTTTATGAACAATGATCAAATGATAACTCCTCTGCAAGTGTAGGCCATATTCGTAGATCAACCACCGTACACCAAATTCATTAAAAAACTAGGTCTTTAGAAATCAATATATTCTCAAATAAAATTTACCCAACCAAGGTCTTGTTACAAACTACCTCACACTTTGGTGATCTACTTGCACACTTAGGAACACTGAGCTCTAATACCATCTTATGTAATGTGAATCTAGATATACCCCAAAACAAGGTGATCTAGAAACTGACACCCAAAGACATAGTAGATAATGAACAAGAGGAATAAATTTTGGATATAGAGAGATTATATTTCATATTTTTAAATCAAGAAGTTTACATCCAACATGCTTGACTCTATGACCTTCTGAGTTGTGAACATTACAAAGAAAAATACATCTTTCAAAGAAGAACAGATCTCCATACTCAAATAAAAATTTCTATCTCAAAGCTACTCCATGCTAAGAATCCCTAAACTAAAATGGCTTCTCCATGCTTAAACAATAATGACTAAGACTCTACTCAAGACCCTTTAAATATGTGCACAACTACAAGTCATCCTATTACAAATTACCAACTAAATAAACCCTTACATTAAATGCATAGCCCAAAACCAAGTCTTCTATCAACAAATATAAAATACCCATCATGAAATTAAACATACACAAGGTCAGCCCAAACTGGAACTAGACACACAGAACTTGGTCAAAGAAGGACCAAGAAAAATATTGGCACTTGACGTATAAAGGAACCCTTAGCAAAAACAAGAAAACTTGGCACATGAAGCAACACTTGATCAATACTAAATAATTCAGCCAACACTACAACTTGGCAAACACTACAACTTAGCAAACACTAGCTACTGACTAGGTCAGTACTTAAGAGATAACTTGGTCAATACTGGCAGACTAAATGGAATAACATGTTAACTAGTATGTTAACACGATGTCAAAAAATTGTACCTTGGTCAATATTGAATAATTACTAGTACTTAGCAATGTTTGTAACTCAGCAATAACCAATAGAATAAATGGGCTAACATGATGGCCAGGATGCTCCTACATCATACTACTAGGGTAAATAGAAAACACCTTAGATTCTCCTGCATCATTTAGACATACTCACTATATTTGTGTTATCATAGTAAATGATTAAAGTTTATTCAAAATCAATTCTGATATCCTTCAACATTTGCTTCATCCACATAACTTGATTACAATTATTTGCTACTACAACATAGTCTAGCTCAATAGTACTCTATGAAATACAATCTTGCTTCTTGCTTTACTAGAAAACCAATCTTCCTCCAAGAAATAATGCTTCACCACTATTTCTCTTTCTATCATCCATATTGCCTACCTAATCCACATCAATATATGGACATAGAGTGAAATCGCTTGATCTATCATGCCAAATTCTATAGTCAGATGTCCCTTTCAAATGTCTCAATATTCTCTTCACATATGGAAAATGATATTCCTTAGAATCAATGTGAGATCTAGCTACAATCCCAATTGCATTTTCTATATCTAGTCTAGTGTGAGTCAGATACTACAAAACTCCAATTATAGATCTATATGACTTCTGCTCCACTACAAGTGTCTCATCTTAACTAGATAACTTGTGACTAGTTACCATAGGTGTACCAATAGGTTTACAACTTTCTAAACCAAACCTTTTCAACAACTCTTTCGATTATTTATCTTGTGAAATTAAAATACCATCACTAATCTATATAATCTATAATCCTAATGAAAATCTTCATTTCTCCTATCATGTTCATTTCAAAGTCATTCTTCATTTCTTCAGAAAACATATCACTTGTTTCATCATTACCTCTAAAAAGGATGTTGTCAAAAAATATTACAATAATCAACAAACTAGTATCAACTTCTTTCAAATACAATTTTTTATCGGTCGTACCTTTAGTAATCCCAAGCTTTGGCAAATAATTGTCCAACCTTGCATACTAGGTCTAGGTGCTTGATTCACACCATATAAAGATTTCTTTAATTTGCATACCATGTCTTTATCTTCTATTAAAGGAAATGCTTTAGGCTACATAATATATACCTGTATTTAAAGTTCTCCATTTAGAAAGGCTAATTTAACATCCATCTGATAATTTTTTTACTTATTATTCATTTCATAAGACAGGAATGTCCTTACTACTTCTATTTTGGCTATAGATGCATATCCTTCATCATAGTCTATGCCTTCTTGCTGTGAATATCTCTTGCATACAAGTCTAGCCTTGTTCCTCACAACTTCACATTTCTCATTCATCTTGTTTTTGAATGCCCATTTTGTTCCTATCACATTCTTATTTTTATCTATATGAATGAACTTCTATGTATCATTCATCACAATATAATCGAATTATTCCTTCATTTCTTGAATCCAATGATCATATTTACATGCTTCATCTGTGCTCTTAGGTTCAACTTGAGATGTCAAACATATCTCCTCATTTACTCTATTCCTCATCATCACACCTTTGTCTTTGCTTCTAATTATCTACTTCAGAGGGTGATTCTTTATCAGATTACTATTAGGGTAGGAGTTGAGATGACAACTCTTATCTCTTCTCTTAATTTAGATCTCTAGTCTCCTCTTTGTTCAACAACTAACATATCATTCTACAAATAATTGTTTGTCTCAAAGAGAACTTCAACATTCTATCTAACAATTTCAGAATTATTTTTTTCTTCATCTAAGTTATAATGTACCATTTTTTCTTTAGTTCTCAAATTTTCATTAATATGTACATTTGTGCATTCAACTATTGTCTTAGTTCTATAGTTGAAACATCTATAAGCCTTCCTTTTAAATAAATAACCAAGAAACATACCTTCATCACTTCTTGGATCAAACTTACTGATGTCATCACCTCTGCTGATCCTAAATATTTTGAAATATGTAACTGATGGTGAATGAAAAAAACCATAGTTTTTAAGGTGTCTTTCTCATACCTTCTCTGATCTATATGTTGTTCAAAGTATATACTATTTTATTGTCTACTTCTATCTAGAATTTCTTAAAAACATCATTCTCAAACAATATCACTCTTGCTTCTTCTACTTCTGAATTATTCCTTCTTTCAGAAATCCCATTTTCCTCAAGTGTTCTAGGTGTAGATAGCTTCCTTTAGATTCCATTCTCTTCACAAAATATGTTAAAAATATCTAGAGGTGAATTCTCCTCCTCGATCAGATCTCAAACACTTTATCTTAACACTAGATTAATTCTCAATTCTACTCTTAAATATCTTAAAATTCTCAAAAGGTTCAGGTTCTCTTTAAGAAATGCTACCCACATCATTCTAGTGAAATCATCAACAAAAATCATAAAATACCTTTCCCCACAGTATCATCTTATTCTAGAAGGACCACTTAGATATGTGTGAATGATCTCCACTTGTCTATGGTAGTGAACTTCTTGCTAGGAAATGATACTTTCTTCTTCTTAGCCAAAATACATTCCTTATACAAAACATTCATAGGATTTGTAATCTTAGGGAAGTCTCTAATTGCAAAAGTGATACTAACCTTCACAATATTACCAAAGTTTATGTGATAGAATCTTCTATGCCATAACCAAATTTTATCTAATAGAATCTTCTATGCCACAACCAAATTTTATCTACTTTAGCTACCAAACATCTTATTTCATTAGGATTCAACTAAAATACATTACCTCTAGATCTAGTGCCAATTCCAATCATATTACCATATTTTTCTGTAATAATGAAGGTCTTCTTAGTGAACTACGATAGACAACCCTTGTCTATCAACTATCTAAAACTCAGCAATTGATGCTTCAATCCATCAACAAAATAAACATCATTAGTGTTAGTTTTACCATCAAGAGTAAAGGGTCTAATTCCTGTTATATGACAAGATGAATTGTTGTCAACTTTAACAATACCTCTATCATGATTCTTGAACTTAAAATTTTTATTCATATGACCAGTCATATCATGTGAACAACCACTGTCAATTATCTAATCAGATTCATTTTCCACTCAAGAAACAAGAGCTTTTTCTTCTCTAATTTCTGTATCAAGATCATCTTCCTTGATAGCAATAGTCCCAATTCATCATTACTTTTACTTTGACCTTTCTCATTAGATTCTTCATCTTCCTTTCCATACAAACAATTTCTATATCTATCTCTTTTAGGCTTAAAATTTTCCTTATACTATTTCTCTCTTTTAGAATATTTAGATGCATAATGACCAAATTCAAGTCCAACATCCAAAGATTCTCTTACCATCTTCTTCTCTTGTCAAAAAAAGGGCTATTACTTCATCAATCTTCTTGTCTTCATTAGCTCTACTGCTACAAGAAAAATCTCCACATGTGCTTGCACTCCTTGTCAAATTAGGTCAAATGTTTAGGGTACTAAAAGTTGTTTCAACTCTTGCTAGATCTTTAGACTATTGAAAATCAAATTCTTATGATTCTAATCTTCCCAAAAATGTTTCCTTTGTCAAATCTTTAGCATAGGGTACTACTAGCTGAATCATCTAAGATACTAACTTGAATGGCGATGTCAAATTTTTCAAGATTGTCCATATGACTTTATCATCTTCCTTGGTGCCAATAATTTATGATATTCTTCTAGCATAACTTCTTACAAATTAATCTTCCATCATTCTAGCATCTTGAACTTCTTAATAGAATGACTAATGCTGAACTATTGAGGGTGGTGTAAGTGCATGATGTTGAGAAGAAGAAAATGAAGAAAGAGATGGAAAAACTAAATGAACAAGTCAAGAAAGGATTTAGTGGTAACTCTAAGAATGAGAAGGAGGGTAATGATGAGGAAACCACTTGGTAGGAGGAAGAAGAAGAGATCCTTGTAGAACAGAGGTTGTTCCTAAGGACTTTGGAATCCATGGAAAGAAGGACTGTAAACACTAAACTTTCTCTTGCTATCTATAGCGGGAGGATGGATCCAGAAGTAGTGATGGATTGGATTAATGCACTCACTAGTTTCTTTGACTATGAGAAGATACTAGGGCATCAAAAGGTGAAAATAAAAAAATACCAATTTCAAGGGATTTTCCTTAACTGGGTGGAATTTCACTCAATAAGAGATGATGGAGATGGACAAAAGATAAATGAGCACATGGAAGAAGATGGTGACATTGATAAAGGAAGCCAATGTGCCCAAGGATTGTGAGAATTTACTTCATAAAAAGAGGTAGAGAATGAGACAAAAGGAGATGGATCTATCTAGTTACACTAAGAAGTTCCACAAAATCACTATGAAGTCTGAATTGGTGGAACTAGAGTGTGTCAAACTTTTTTGGTATATGCAAGGGTTGAGGATGAATATCCAAGATGAATAAAGTCTGTGTTCCCCTAACATAGTCTAAGAATGCTTTCAATTTGCATTGAAATTGGAGAAGAAGTTTAAGAGAAAAAAAGGCCGAGGAGGGAAAGGAAGAAATATTAGATATTTTGACAATAGAGGAAGAGGAAAAAGTGGTGGTAGAGGAAAAACTACTAGAGACTATGGGAAGACTAGTTAGGATAATTCTTTTAGTGAGAACAATTCTAGAGGATCTCACAGGGGAAGTAGAAGAGACTCAAGTGGAATGTTTGGAGGAGATCATTAGGACTTGCAAGGTGTTACAGATGTAACCAACTAGGGCACTTGGCATCTAAGTGTTCTAAAAAGGAAAAGAATTAGCTTGATAGGAGAGTAAACCTAGTTAGGGAAGAGGATAGTCAAGAAGAGGAAGCCCAAGTATCTTATGCAACACTTGAGAAGGAATAAGCCCTTATGATGAGGATGATGCTATTGAATGCACCAAGCACCCATGAACAACTTCAGAGGAAGAACTTGTGGAGAACCACATGCAAGTGTGGAGACAGAGTTTGTAGGATGCTCATTAATAGTCAATATATTGATAAATTGGTATCTGAGGAGGAAGTAAAGAAGTTAAAATTAAGGAGGGTACCACATTGTAACCCTTGTAATGTGTCTTGAATCTCAAAGAAGAAGAAGAAAAATCATAGAGGAATAGGCTTGGGTAGAATTCTACAAGGAAAAGGTTCTCTATGATATTGTACCAATGGATGCATGCAATTTTCTATTAGGGAGACCATGGAAATATGATGTGGAGGCACACAATGATGGAAATTTGAATACATATACTATTAACCATAGAGGTGAAAAGGTCACTCTCTTACCCTTACCAAATTCTATAGAAGAATATAAGGATCCAAAAATTTTGTTTTTAGATGGAAAAGAATATCTAAAAATTATGGAGTATGAAAAGGCTCCATGGTGTACTCTAGTAATTTTTCCTAAAGATGATAGACCTAAGAAGCTTGTGAAGTAACTAAATCCCTTGAGATATGTAGTTCCTAAGGAGGTTATAGACCTATTGGACTATAATAAGGACATTGTCGCCAAAGAATTTCAAAGTGAGTTGCTCCCACTCAAAGATCTAAGTCATAACATAGATATAATCTCAGGAGCATCATTACCTAACAAGGTAGCATACAAGCTAACCCTAGAGAAAAATTAGGAGATGGAAAGACAAATACAAGAACTCCTAGATAAAGGATTGATCTCAAAAAACCTCAATCCTTGTGTAGTACCTGCCCTGTTGGTACCTAAGAAAGAAGGCACATGGAGATGGTGCATTGATTATAGAGCAATAAATAGAATTACTATTAGGTATAGATTCCCTATGCCTAGAATAGAAGACCTATTAGAACAACTAGAGGGAGCAAGGTACTATTCCAAGATAGACCTAAAAAATGGCTACACCAAATAAGGATTAGGGATGATGATGAATGGAAAACTACATTTAACACCAATGGGGGCTTGTATAAATGGAGGGTGATGCCTTTTGGATTGTCAACTACACCAAGCACATTCATGAGACTACTTAAATGAGGTGCTCTTGCCATTCCTTTTAAATTTTTTTATAGTATACCTTGATGACATCGTTATTTTCAATAGGAGTAAGGAGGAACATTTAGAACATCTTAACCTTGTGTTGAAGAGATTACATGAAAAAAAGCTTTTCATAAATTTGGACAAGTGTGTTTTTATGTAGGGAGAACTTGTTTATTTGGGATTTGTAATCTCTAAAGGAAACATAAATATGGATCTTGAGAACTGGAAGCCATCTAAAGTTGGCCTTCCCCTAGGGCTATGACTAAAGTGGGAAGCTTTTATGGGCTTGCTTCTTTCTATAAAAGCTTCATTAGAGGTTTTAGTCAGTTGTGTGCTCCTATCATTGAGACTATCAAGGGTGGGAAGAAGTGTAAGTTTGTGTGGAAAATGGATATAGAGGAGGCCTTCCAAATGCTAAAGAAGAAGGTAATGGAAAAACCTATCCTAGTGTTCCCTAATTTTCAAAAAATCTTTACTATTGAATGTGATGCTTCTAACTTGGCTATAGTGGTTGTCTTGAGTAAAGAAGGGAGGTCAATAGCCTTTTTTAGTGAGAAACTAAATGAACCTAAGAGGAAATACTCCTCTTATGAATTGGAACTATATGTCTTAGTCCAGTCATTGAAGAAATGGAGGCACTATTCTCCTCCCAAAAGAATTTTTAGTTTTTACAGACAACCAAGCCTTAAGTTTCTTGAATAGCTTGGAGAAACTATGGCATAAGAATATGAAATGGGTAGAATCCATTCAAGACAACACCTTTTCAAAAAATTACAAGAAGAGATTTTCCAAAAAGGTGGTAGATGCACTAAGCATGAGGAATCTAGCTGTGCAAGAAATCAAACTCCAAAGTTTAGGAATCAATGCTTTGAAAGACATGTATAAAGATGATAATGATTTTAAAGACATCTATAAGGTGTGCTTTGACATCTCTAAGGAATATCACACTAAATATGTTGACTACATGATTCAAAATGGGTTACTATTCAAGGGGCATCAACTATGTATTCCATAAATTTCAATGAGGGAGAACATGTTGATCTAAGAATTGTTTTAACATTTGAGTATCAACACACTTAACCACTTTCTAAATAGGAGCCAAGTACACTATACATGTTGAGCTACAATATGTGCTGAGCAAAAAATCTAACAGGTGCCAAGTGACTTCAACTACCGAGCATTATACAGGTGCTGAGTGATATATAGGTGTCAAGTCACAATTGATGCCGAGTGAGCTAGAACTATATAGGTATAGAGAAAAGCATAATGTAATAGGTGCTAAGAAAACCATGATCAAACATGTGCTAAGCACCAGTAATCCAATATGTGTTGAGTAACACAAAATCAACATATGAGTTTTTGGCTTCAAAAACTCAAATGTAAACTACTTTTTGAGCTAACATAGAAGGGTTTTGAAGGATAATAAGGATAAGAATGAATCTTTTATATTTCCTATGCAATCAACATGCAACCAATAAGGAAAATGGAGAAGGTATGCAACCAGTGAGAAAAGTACAAGGAATGAGCAGGAATTAAGATTAAATAAGGATCATAGATCCATACCTAACCCTAAGTCTATGAAGCCTTTATAAGAAGGCTTAGACCCCACAATTTCATATTGCTGAATAGAAGTTAAGGATGTTGCTAAGTACATAGCAAAATTGTAGAATAGGGAAAATAGCAGGGGCATCAGAGACTTAGTGAATTGAGCAGAAATTACTTATCCAATTGATCAAAATAGAACAAGGGCTATGAACATATATTAGATCAAGCAACGGTCACATTAGATTGAATAGATCAAGTGCCTGAAATCAACAATTGAAGATTGTAAGCAATCAGGTCAAAGATTTCTAATACTCTCTAGCAATTGTATTAGATAGTGAAAATTCTAAGATAATAGGTTAGCTTAACAACTATTTTGTAGATCCTTTGAAGAGGTGACTAAATCCTTTAAAAGGGTGACACTTCATGTAAAGTGTTTTAAATCCTTTAATTAGGTCATTATTGAGATAGTGTAAAGCCTTTAATAGGGTAGGCTTTTCATAGGGTAGACCATCAGAAGTGTTCAAACATTTATTGTTGTAGTGATTTTACAGGTATCATCCCCACCCTAGTTTTACCTTCTTATTCCTGAAGGGTTTTCGAGTTACCAAAATTTTGGTATTATGTGTGTTGATGCATGTGTTTACTGTATGTTCATTTAATATGTTTGCATGCATGCAGTTTACTTTCAGTTATTTGTTTTAAAAGGATTTGAAAAGATTAAAGTGTGCTACTTCTAATTCACCCCCCCTTCCCATTTGAATATTCCAACAATTGGTATCAGAGCAAGGTTCTCACAAGGAGAAGCCTAATAGCTTAGAGGAAAGATCTAAAGATGGAAGTCTTCAAACTTGGGAAGATCATAGACAATCAGGTGATTAATGTGCATCTCACTCTACACAAATTGAAGGAAGCCATAGAATAATTGAGAAAGTCCTCGAAAAGAGGGAAGGATATAGCCATAGCTGAAAATGGCATACACTACAAGGAGATTGATACCACACAAGTATTTTCCAATGAAGATTCCAAGGAATTTGATGCAGCAATAGTAGAATTGATGGAGAAAAATAGAGCTCATGTAGAAGAAATTAGAATACTCAAGCTTGGACAAGAATCACAAGCCATAGTGCTTTGTGAAGTGACTAAACAAAAGAAGAGAGCTATTGAAGAAAAGGCCATGATAGAAGATGACAAGAGAAATCTTACCAATAGACTGGAGGAGAAGACAATTGAGTTTGAAAGAATCTCAAACATGCATCTTAACACCTTAAGACAAATGATGAATGCTCATCATGAGCTAAACATGAAGGACATTGAGATCTCTACATTGAAGATAAAAATTGATCAGCTACAAAATGACCTAAAAAGAGACAAAGAAGTTGTAGAAAGCTTCAAAAAACCCAATGAGGGTAGTAAGTACTTCGAGCATCTATTGAAATCAACAAGGGCTAGTAATGATAGTTTAGGACTTGGTTACACCAGCATTCAACAAGAATAATCATCCAAAGACTGCAGAAGAAAGGAGTAACAAAGGTAAGAATAGTAAACCTACTTGTCATTTCTATGGTAAAAAGGGACATACCTCTAATGTATGTAGGAGCAAGGATGGTCATCAACATGATAAGCCTAAAAATGCAAGATTTTGTCACAAGTGAAAAAAGCAAGGACATCAAGCACATGAATGCAAAACCAAGACCATGAGGAAACCATGATTTGATGGTCACTGCTACAACTACAAGAAATATGGACATAGAGCTTTTGAGTGTAGATCAAAGCCTATGTTGAAACCTAATCAGCTTGGAAGGAGAAACAACCATGCACATCACTACAACATGGATTACAATACCAAGTATGGTTGTCAATACTATTAGGAATATGGGCACATTCTTGAAAATTGTATAAGGAAACATTTTAGAGGGAACTATAGCAAGTGGTTAAGCCAAACCACATGTTTTAGTTGCTTGAAGACTGGTCATATCAATAGGTATTTCCCAACAAGGTCCAAGGCACCCAAGTTAGAAGTCAACAAAGGAAAGGAGAAGGTAGATGTTGAACAAATAAAAGGGATAATGAACAAGGCTTGAAAGAAGAAAGATGAGTGCAATGCATCAAATGAAGGGATCACTTCACCCAAGCGGTCAAGTGATCACACCTCATCCAACTAAGCATGAATAGGTGTATGGGATTAATATACATAGTTATATAATGCATTAGTCCCAAGACAAAGAAGTACTACAAAGAAGAAATCAACATGAGAAAAGATGCCAAGTCAAAATTTGAAGATGCCGAGTTGCTAGTAGTGAACGAGTTGATGGTTGATGCCGAGTTGAGAGGTGTCAATGGAAGCTGAGTGAATGAAATTCAATGGAAGCTGAGTCATGTTAAAACCTTCAAGTGCCAAGTTTACAATTGTATGCACTAAGCACTTAATGCTAGGTTTTGAAAGTTATAAGATCAAACTTTGATCATATTTAAACCATTTGAACATAGAGAAAAGATGTGAAAAGTGCAGAAGCGATCATACAAAAACTTTGAAGCCATTTGCATTAATTTCAACATAAATTTAGCATAAATTTCATCGATCTAAGGTATTTATCAAGTGCCAAGCTACATAGTGTTGAAGTTTTTAATATATTGAAGCCCTAGATCAGTATAATTACTTCTAGTTCTAAGAACCCCAAGGGAAAGGAAAGTCATGAGGTCCAACTAGTTAGTGATGAAGTAAAACAACCTGAGTTTAGACTCCTTCCTGAGGTAGCCTACAAAAATGGCTTTGTCAACATGTTGTCCATAATTCCACCCAAGGTTGTCATGGTGTAGGATGTAAGGACGTGTTACAATTGCAAGATAGGGGCTATAGGTGACCTTAAGATATTTCAAGCCTATGACAAGCTATGTAATAACAAAATACTCAAGGATGAATTTTAGATAGTTGAGAAGAAGGGTTTAACCCATGCCCTAGTTTACCCTACAAGTTTTAAAATAGAGTGGATAAGAATTGTTTTAAGTAGGATACACAATGGTTGTTTGTGGCTAGAAATAGGACTAGTTAAGATCACCAAGAGGATAGTACATAGGGTTACGGGTTTCCCATCCCTATATCAGCCTAAGACCCTGAGAAGTGATTGAAAAGAGGTCATAAAAAGGAATATAGGGGCTAAGTGGAATAAGAGGGGTATGAAAATTGATACTGTAATAGATCCTCTTCTAGATTTTGTAGTGAGAGTGATATCTCAATTTTTTTACCAATCTAGTAGATTAAATAGTGTACCATGCATTGCTATTGATGTACCCTATAAACTTGTAAAGAAATATCATACATATGATCTAGTAGAACTAATGTTTCAGTAGATAAATGAGAACTTAGGAGCAATAAGAAGGTCAAAAGGTGATCAATGTAAGTTTGGTTTAGTTCTTGTCTACATAATTATCTATGTCATGGAAGAGTATCCATCAATAGGAAAGGTGAACTAGAATCCAAAAAAAACTAAAATCACTCAAATCAATGAGTACATTGATCAGATGGGTGACAACTTTGAAGCACAAATGACAAGCTATTTTGAGGATTTTGAGAAATCCATGAAACAAAGAGTGAGAATACTAGTTTCCCTAGTGGAAAAACACATCAATGACATATGCTTTTTGGTAGACATTGACTACACTTACATTCAAGTAGCAGTTCCAAGGGTGAGATGGCTAAAGCCATTAGGATATAAACTTGATGTGGATGAAACCTTAGCAACAATCATAGCATTTCTTGTAGAAGAGATTGATAAAGAGGCACCCCATTTTGGAACACATGATGTTGTACATTCCAAGGTAGATATGGAACTAAGAACATCCTCCATCATAAAGAGGAAGGATAAACTGGTGAAGAAAATAAAGAAGAAATTTGGTGCAAAAATTGAAGAGGCGGCATGTCCTGAAGAGGAAGAAGAAGAAGAAGGTGAGAGTGAAGAAGAAGAACAAGGGCAAGGCCCAATGGAACTGACCCAAGGCTTAGGAGAAGATAAGGAGGAAGGTTCCAAGGAAGAAAAAGCCAAGGAAGTACCTACACAAGCTAAGTCAAAGAAGAGAAAGGCTAAAACTCAGCCTCTAGCCTAGCCTAAAGAAAAGAAGGCTATAGGAACAACACAAGCCAAACCAAAGACACAAGTAACAAGAGCTACCACAAGGGATTCTACAGAAAAGGTCAAGGAGGAAATAAAAGAAAAGAAGAAGGCCACTAAATAGACTAATGAAGTTCCAAAGAAAAGAAGAAAGTATGTAGCACAAATAGACACTGATGATGAGGAGAGAACAAAATTAGAGGATATTATCCAATTCAAAGTGGTAAGCCATCCTCCCAAATCTTCCATAGATAAGATTTGTGAAAATATTAAGAATGAAAATTTGACTAATTTGAAAAGCCTTGAATTTAACAAATTAATTTGAGAAGAACAAAACAAGATAGAGGAATCAGTGTATGCCATGATGGCTGAATTTAAGAACACACCTCTAGAGCTAGACAATACCATGCCTAAGGAGTTATATAGATAGTTGAAAAAAAATGGCATTATTTTGTTACAATGGAGAAGGAGATTAGAGAATCTACCTTAGTACAAGTGATGCCTAGCCTAACAAGAGGTCAAATTACTAAGGCTACTAAGAAACATGGTGGCAAATATGCACCAAAAAATAGAGCCTTCATTATTCTGCAAAATAAAATTGAGGATGTAGTGAATAGGTCCACACAATTGTGGAAGTTAATATACAAATTGACTAATGAAAAGGATGTAGAAGTAGATAAGGCTAAAGCCAGTGAAAAGGAAAAGGAAGCCAAAGCAATGGAGGAGAAAAAGAAAATAGAAGAGAAGCGAGAAAGAGAAAATAGTAAAAGGAGATGAAGAGAAGGAAGGAGAGGAAGAGAAGCAAGAGAAAGAGAAGAAGAAAAGGAAGATGAGGAGGAAAAGGAAAAAGGAGAGGAAGAAACACAAAAGGGAGAAGACATGGCAATAACTGAGTAGTAGCAGTAAGAGGAACATAGTGTGCAAGAGACACAAATGCCACCCCCTAGCCCTCCCCATGTAACCATCACACTTGTAGACACTATAATAGTTAAGGATGTTCCTAACAATTCTACTCTGAACATCAATCCCCTAACTATAGAGGATCTCTCCAAGATCCTTCAGCAATCAACCTTACAAGAACAATTATGCACAAATCCTATATTGGTGAGTGTAGACGAGTTACAAAAGGCAGTAGTAGAACCAACAAGAGACAAAGTGAAACCATAAGAACCACCTTTCATCTATACAACTACTAGTACTCAAATTTTAATGCTTCCACCACCAACTCCAACAATTGCAATAGCAATTGGTGACACCATTCAAAAGCCGAGTGCAAAAGAAGGGAAGTTTGATGAGGAGAAGGAGGATACATCAGAGAAAGAGGAGCAGGTTGTTATTTAGAAATTGGTAGAGATACCAAAAATAGGTACTCCTACAAAAACTCTTTAGAAGACAAGCACTGAAGCGATACCTTTGCATATCTCCACACCAAGCTTGATTTCTACAAAGGAACTTACTAGGGTACTTCATTATGGAGACCCTGAGTTAAATGAAGAGATAGTCATACCTTCTTATGACTCAAAGACTATCACCATGTAGCAGATTATAGAGATGCAAGATACATTAAATAGAAGGAGAAGACAATAAATATATAGAAAAGAGTATAAGCATAAGAAAGCACTAAATGATATTAAGGACATCTTTATGGATGCCTTTAGCTTGTAGTCACCAAATCAGTCAAAACCTATAATGAGACAATTATCAAATATAGTTGACTAGGTGATAAGTGAAGACCAGGATACAAATTTCAAACTTATGAAATGGTCTAAAAGGAATTTTTAAGGAAAGGTAAATGAGAAAATATCAAGTGGCATAGCACTTCAACAAGTTGAACTGGTGAAGCAGATTGAAAAGGTCAAAATTCTACTTGAGAATATCTTCTCATTGTACAAAAAGCTATGTGATTTTTCAAATTTCACACAAGAGACAGGCTAGAGGATATTGAGCTTGGAGAGAAATCTTAAGATTTATAGCATGCAATTACCAAGAGATCTAGCTTAAAGTGAGAAGCATTTTGCTCAATCACTCCACACTCAAAGAGAGTTAACTATACTCAGAAGTGAAGAGGCCACTATAAAAGCCAAATTGATGCAGATATAGTCCTCCATTACCCCACATGTGGAGGTCCTCCAAAAAGAACAAGTTTGTGATGAAAATGTTCTAAAGAAAGATCCTAATCTTTCTACATTAGATGGGCTTGTACATCTAGCTGGAGAAACTACCATCCAACATAAGTCACTAGAAATTGCTTTAGAAAATTGGCATGCAATTATCAAGATGATAATGGAGGTAAACAAAACATTTTTGGCTAGATATGGTATTATTCCTTAGCACCCTTTAAAATAAGTATAAAAAAGGGGGAGATAGATATAATGTTTAGGCAGAGAAATAACAATAAGGAAGATATGACTAAGGGGGAGAATACTAACTATTCTAGTAATCAAATTTTTTCATTCATTCTTTGAAAAATAAAAGGGGAAAATATTGCAGATAGCTAAAAAGGGGGAGATAAGACTTAATGTGTAAATAGCATGGAGGAGAAATAATGTCTTGGGGGAGATATGAATAAAACTGGTAAGTGCAAATAGAATAGATAGAGTAGCTTAGCAAGTAGGTACATATTATAGAAACATGGCAAAGACAAAGAGTATTAGATACATTAGCATAAGAATTTTAGTTGCAAGAATGAAATGGCACAATCAACTCAGTGGGATTTATAATAATTTTAAGGTATATTATTCCTTACAAATTTTTGAACAAATTTTTGGAATTTTGTATATATGCAGAGAAGATTGGGTAAGGTAGTCATAAGGAAAGATTAATAATGTCTACTTAAGTTTTTTTCACACTCATATCAAAAGGAGAGATTGTTAATCTCAGAATGGTTTTGACATTTGAGTGTCAACACACTTAACCACTTTCTACATAGGAGTTGAGTACACTATACATGTCGAGCTACAGTATGTGCCGAGCCAAATTTCCAATAGGTCCCGAGTGACTTCAGGTGGTGACATTATATAGGTGTCAAGTGATATATACTTGATGAATCACAATTGATGCCGAGTGAGCCAAAACTATATAGGTGCTGAGTAAAACAAAATGTAATAGGTTATGAGAAAACAAGGATCAAACATGTGCCAAGCACTGATAATCTAGCATGTGTCCAATAACACAGAATCAACATATGAATTTGTGTCTTCACAAACTTAGATATAAACCATTTTTTGAGCCGACATACAAGGATTTCCAAGGATAATAAGGATAAGAATGAATCTTTTATATATCCTATGCAATCAACATGCAGTCAATAAGAAAAATGGAGAAGGCATGCAACCAATGAGAAAAGTGAAAGGAATCAGTAGGAATTAAAGATTCAATATGGATCATAGATCCATACCTAACCTTAAGTCTATGAAGCCTTTATAAGAAGGCTTGGACCTTTTGATTTCATGTTGCTGAATAGAAGTTAAGGAAGTTGCTAAGCAGATAGAAAAATTACAGAATAGGGCAAATAGCAAGGGCATCACAGACTTAGTGAATTGAGTAGTGATTACTTATCTAGTTGATCAGAATAGAACAAGGGCTATGAATAGATATTAGATCAAGCAAGGGTCACATCAGATTGAGTAGATCAAGTGCCTAAAATCAATAATTGAAGATTGTAAGCAATCAGATCAAATATTTCTAATACTCTCTAGTAATTGTATTAGATAGTTAAAATCCTATGATAATAGGGTAGCTTAATAGCTCTTTTGTAGATCCTTTGAAGAGGTGACTAAATCCTTTAGTAGGGTGACACTTCATGTAAAGTGTTTTATATCCTTTAATCAGGTCATTATTGAAATAGTGTAAAGACTTTAATAGGGTAGGCCTTTCATAGGGCAGACCATCAGAAGTGGTCAAACATTTATTATTGCAGTGATTTTGTGCGTATCATCCCCACCCCAATTTTACCTTTTAATTGATGGAGGGTTTCTAGCTTACCAAAATTTTGGTATTATGTGTGTTGATGTATGTGTTTAATTTATGTTCATTTAATATGTTTGCATGCATGTAGTTTACTTTTAGTTATTTTTTTCAAAAGGATTTATAAAGATTAAAGTGTGGTACTTCTAATTCACCCCACCTTTTAGAAGTACTATTCCCATTTGAATATTCTAACAGAACATCATTATAGAGAAGCATGTAGGAAACATGGGTTGACATTTCAGATTGGAGAAGACCTTTGAATAGGTTAGAAGGTTCTACTATTGGCCAAGGCTTTAGATTGAAGTAAAGAAGATTGTAGAAACATGTATAATTTGTTAGAGAGCAAAGGGTACATCTACTAATGCAAGACTATAACAAACTTTTCCTATTTTTACAAGACCTTGGGAGAGTTGCAACATGAAATTTATGGGATAGCATAGATCACATAAGGGAAATGATAGCATTTATGTTGTAGTGGAAAAACTTAGTAAAAAGTCCCACTTCATCCCTTGTAAAAGCACCAATGATGCATCAAAATTTTCAAGTTTATTCTTCAACAAGATTTTTAGGATTTATAATTTACCTCTAACCATACTATCAGAAACATATGTGAAGTTTATAAGTCACTTTTTGAGGACCTTGTGGAAGAAATTGGGAACTAATATGAATTTTGGCTTTCCCTACCATCCAAAAATAGATGGGAAGACATAATTGGTCCTCAAGTATCTTGGAAGCCTACTTAGATGCTTGAAAAAGCACTATGGAGACAAGTGGGAGTCATTTCTACCAGAAGAAGAGTTTTCATTTTGTCATGCCATAAATTTTTAACCAAAAATTTTAACGCGAGAACACAACAATTTTTTTTTTGTAGAATACATTAACGTTTTCCTAACTAGATGAATGGTTTTGTGTGCATTGTGAAGGGGAATTATACTCCTATCAAGTGGCAGTTATATTTGATTGTTACTTTTTATGACTAAAAGTGTGAGTTGCATGCCAAGTTTAGAGTTTACAATGAAGCTTTGATAATTACCTAACTGGAGTTGTCGATAAGATTAAAGGATACACTATCTGTATTTAAACTTGGAGTTGTTAAGGTTCGTTAATGGATTAAAAGGCTCTACTAGGGAAATGAAGTTATGAGCCCTTAGTTTTCTGCACTCAAACCAAGACACTCTGATGGGTAGATGTGATTTATCTTATGTGAATGTGGCGATGATAACATAGAAGATGGCAACAAGAGGATGAGTTATTACTCAGTGTGTCTCCATCAGTATTCGGGTTACCATTATTATTATATGTTCTATTATGAGTTTACTACTATAATAGTTATACCTTACTAGTGCCTATACTTTCTTAGTTTGCATCTTTTCACGAACAGGTTACATTATTATTTTCAAATATCAACTACAAAGCTTGGAGCTATTGTGCAATTATTATCTTGATCAAATTAGTGTTCAATCTCGTATCTCTTTATGTTGACATCAAAACATTGTTAATTCATATTTAAAATTAATTGCCCATCTTGGTTATCTTGACTATACTACACTCGACCTAAATAACCACTAATTAATATAAGATAGATCAAAATGATATAATATAATTTAAATAGTACATACCTAAATAATCTAAACTTATATATATATCTACTCACATAATAAGAGAAAAATAAGACATATACCTAGTTACCCATTCTATCCTTATACTAGAATTAAATGTATTAAATTCAATAACATCTCCCTATAACTATTTAAACAATCAATAACTATATCCTATTTATATATATTAATTCCCACTATAACATGACTTTATTAATTTACATGTCATGTCTAAATTTCAAACAAATACTAAATTAAAATTCAAACCCACTTCTAAACACCACTTGATTATGCCTATGCTAAGGGTCTAGACTTACATCATGAGTATGTTTAACGTTGTCTTATCATTAAACCAACATATATATCCACACACTTTAATCTCCTTTACTTTTTTTAAAAGTAAATAACATATAAATATAATTATTAAAATGAATACATATCCATAACCCAAATAAATAATCCCTACAACCATGACTTGCTAGTTTTATGTCACATTTAATGGATAACTAAACTAAATTTCAAATCTGCCTATGTACATCTAGGTTTTCTTTAAAATAGGGACTACTTTATTATTTCATGTCTCTTATTCAACTAAATAAAATATTATACTTCACCTATGATTATATATTCAATTTCTTTGAATATCACTATCACTTCATTAGTCCTATCTTGCTGTCCCCTACTTCAATCACCTAAGCTAGAGGGTTTAGCCTTTCATCACTATGTCCTTTCAAGCTGTCCCATCACATATTTCCATGCTCTTAAAACTTACCTCCTTTTTCCAAACGCATGCTTTTTGATTATGGCAGATTTGTTTGAACTAAACATAATAAAGTGACACTTATTTCCTTGCCACATGGCGTCCAAAGTGAGCATGGTAGTAGGTGGGAAGCAAGGAGAAGGATGGAGCGCTCCCCAAGGCTTTCCTAAGTCCTTCCTATCCTAATCATAAATGGATAGCGCTGCCCAAGGAGAAAAAGGTCATCATAACCATGCAGCAGCAATTTATGACTTTTCAATAAACTTTTTACAATGTCCTTAGAGGGTACGCCTAGAAAGGGATGCCATTTGCATTTGTTTATGCTTTTCCATTATATTTGCAGATTTTGTTGTTGACTTGGCCTTGCTCAAAAAGTTGATGCCTTAGAATATAAGGGATAGCATTTATGTTAGCACTATTATATGTAGATTTTTTTTTTTTTAAAATTTGTTGCCTTATAGAGAGTGATTTGACACTTGGGTTTTATAGCTCATAGTTTATTTGATAGTATTTTTAGCTAGGAATGTCTTATTCCTCTAGAGTCTTAGGTAAACTCCTAGCCAATAAAATATTACTCTGTAATAGAAGAAAGGAATTAGTTACCTTTCCATATAAATTCCAGAGATAAATGAGCACTTTCAGCTAGATAGTTTTTATGTTCCTTACACTTATGTGTATTTTTCTGATTTTCTTCTCCCTTAATAGAGGTCATCCTTCATGAGTGATTATAATGACATGCTAGGAATTATTAAGTTTGTTCTTACTAATTAAATTAATAAGTTTATTAGATCATTTGTACAAAGGATTTCATTTAAATCAACATATAGAAAAACATGCTAGTGAATTTAAATTGAAAAAGATAGAACTCAGGAAGTGTTGAACTAACTTTTAATACATCAAATGTTTTCATTTTCTTTGATATCACTTAAGACTAAGATTTAAACTATCTACCATTCCTTCTATCACTTGCATACCTTACTTCATTAACAATTTCAATGCTAACATCAACTTTTAATCATTCCTTATGCAATAGAGAAATAAGATATCAAGGTGGAAAAGTTCAGTTTCATTCCTATTGTTATCTCAAGATAATCAAATTCTTCTTTCCTCACATTGCAAGATAAATAGAAAAGAATCAACAGCAGTACCATATAACTCCTATGACATGATCCTTTCAAATTTTCTTCAGGACAATATCAAGCATGTTTTCTATCAACTTGAGTACAATAGAAAGATCATATAGAATAATGATACATCAACTTCTCTTCCTAAGAACATAAGAATTAGAACAACATTACACTTTACAATACAATTTCTTTCACATAACCAAGGAGGATTTCTCTCCCCTTAACACAATAATAATACATCTGCTCCTAAGCAAGAAATGGACTCCATACATCAGGTTTCCAAAACTCTCCAAAGAATACCTGCACAAAAGAGAAACAACTAGGGAACCATGGAGGCTCACCTCCCAACCTAGGCCTCAAAGAGACCACCCCTGCGCTAGGGGAAACAAGGCTCAACCAGGTTTCATCCACACATCATCACAGCACATAAACTATCACAATCACATATTTGTAACACATTTACAATCCCCAACCAAGGCTTGCACAATGATTCACACATGGAATCATAAACATTGGGTGAAGGTGGAAACACAAGGAGGTTTACCATTTCATATCATATCTGCCATAAAAATCATGCCCTATCGGGGCTAAATCAACAAAATATCATGCCCTTTCGGGGCTTCATAAACATCTTCCACCACACACACTACCAACACAACATCCTCCACCACACACAACCAACAGCTTTAGCTTCCTACAAACCCATACTTCAGTTACTTCCTTCCTCACCATTTCTCCTTTTCTTTTTTTTCTCTCCCAAGGAAAAATATGAATATGACAATGGTATACAATGGAGCCCATACTCCAAGGTCCTCAACTATGCAATCCAACTGCTGCCCATTCACCCTGGACTCCTCTTCCCTTCCCACAAGGGTGAGTACAAGTCCCACACCCATAACAATGCTCAAGCACAAAGAAGAAAACAAAACCAAGTAGAAATAAAACCATAAATTTTCAAGAGTACATCACATTATCACAACACAAGAATACCAAGAACACTCCTACGAAAGGCACTCTTACAGTTTTCCATTTCAGCTATGAGATATAAAGAAAGCATGGCATGAAAGACTAACCTACTTACAAGCTATGGAAATGGAATGAAGACCTCTTCCTACTTGGATATCCAACTTCTCCTTTCCATTCCTTGGTTGTCTCTAAAATTATAGTGTGGGTGAGTGAATCCCCAAGATTGGCACAACTTCCCTATAAAGACGTTCACTTTCATCCTCACCTACCTCTTTTACTTTTGTGTTTTTCCCACCAATGAGGACTTAACCAAGTGGTGTAATGAGGAAAGAAGTTATGTTACAAGATGAGTTTCGAATTGGCTTGGAAATGACTATTTTTGAGGGTCCCCTAGGTCCCCCAGACTCACTTATTATAATATTTAACCCCCCAACTCATACTATTACTATGTGGGTGACTTGTTTTCACAAAATTAACACTTAAGAATCACTTAGACTCTCTAAAATTCCTATCACTTGTAACTTGCATTCTGTCAAAAAGGTGATTCTTCCTAACACTCTCCAAGGTGGTTTAATTAATTTTGAAATGAGGATTAGTCTTAGGTTAAGTGACTTCATGCCAAAGAATCCTATTGGACATGTCATTTACACATAGACAATACAAGTGTCAAATGACACACACATGCATAGAAAAATGCTTCACACATTATGATGACATGTCACTAATCAACCACGCTCTCTGATTACAACACTCATACACAGTCACAGTACGAAATAAACACAATACAACAAGGTTTTGAATCTTCCAAAGATTCACCTTGGCTTAACCATTTTCACATAAGATTGAACCTTGTTTCCCCCATTAATCACCATGGTTCCACTTTCCTGCACACTCAACTTAAACATTAGTAACCGAATAAGATAATACAGGATCCATACAAACACATACAACATAAATCCAATATCTCATACTACTCATTAATGTATACAAGTAAGTATCATCTAATCATTTCTATTCTAAGTAATTGCAACAGCATATTCCATTTAACTTTCATCTAAGTGCATATTAAAAACATTTCATTATCATTCCCATAAAAGATTTAAAACATTAAAATATCAAATATGTGGATCAACAGTAATCTTTCTAAATATAAATTATTTTCAATTAGAGTATCATCACAACCCTTTCTCACATAACAATGAAACTCTAAGTCATCTTTAGTTAATCGTAAAAACAATATAAAAATAGATATGTGCAGACTAGTTAACTAGTAACTTTGATTAAGTAAAACATAAAGGTCAAATATAGTGATGTATCTAGCAATATCCCCTTATTACATTATGAGGGGGTTTGTGTGATTCTCCAGTTTTAACTCCACAGACTGTTAGAATGTTTCAGTAATCATGTCATTCTAATTTAGAACCAAGTTTCAAACATATCCATGTATCTGATTATCATTATAACCTATACTCATAGTTGTTCTTAGTGGGTAGAATGTTATTTTATCCTTCTTAACTGCCTAGTAAATCGTCCATAGTGTCTCATGGTCAGGTTCTTGTCGTAAACATTTTAAATCTCATGTCCATGTGGTCTTATTTTATCGACCTAATGTTACTGGATAAAGTATCGAAACCTACATTAGTCTCCTATAGGATCCCAAAATGTAAATCATAACTCAATTAACTCCTAACCATTATTAGTTCAACCGAACCTAAAAGAGAGTACTAGTGGGGCCTTACACATTTAATGACTTAGTCAATAGGAGCACAGGGAAGATCCCTTTTCAAATAGTCTATGGGTAGAATCTAAGTGGTATCCTAGAACTCAAGGAAAAAATTTCCAACATTCTAGCTAGTGCTCATGGAGAGAAGTTTGTAGAAATCATGAAGGAGATTCATGACTCAATAAGGTTAGCACTTGATAAGAGTGCAAAAAAAGTATAAGTAAGCTAAAGACAAACATAGAAGAGATGTTCAGTTATAGCTTGGAAAATTGGTCTGGGTATAATTGAAGAAGGAAAAGTTACCAAAAGGCAAGCATAACAAACTACTCATGAAGAAAGTAAGACCTTGTTAGATATTGAAGAAACATGCAATGAATGCTTCTGAGATAGACTTCCCCTAACACCTTGGTATCTCTTGCATATTTAATAAATGTGATCTAACCCCATATAAAGGTGATGTGAATGTAGATTCAAAAGTACACCTTGAAGAACTATAAGAAGATGTTACAAGGATACCAATCTATGAACCAAGAAAACATGAAAAGATCTTGGACACCAAGGTCATCTATAAAAAAAGGAAAAATGTATACAAGAAGTATTTGGTTCAGTGGTAGGGATTTTTTGAGGAAGATTCTATATGGATGGATGAAAAAGAGATCCAAAAACATGGCCTAGGGTTGTAAGAGTTTTTGTCTACTATGGAGTCTGATCAGTCCCCAAGTGGGAGATTCTTAGTTTGTGGTGATTGATCAAGGAAGTATTGTATATACTTCATAATTCTTTGGGCCCTATTTTATCACTAATATTTTATCATAATTTTGGTCTGATATATTGTAATTAACTATAACCCAAAAGAAAGAAAATACTTGTATAAACAAACTTAGAGTTAGGAATTTTTCCATAAGGTGTGATGCAAAAATTGCTTCTTGTAGTGATATTGATTTTTAAGGGATTATGGATTGCAATCGGGTTGTAATCACTAGATTGCAATAATATTGGACTTTTTGTTTGGTGGATGTAGCCTAGGGTTTGGATGAACCTCATTAAATTTTGGTGTCTTGTGTTGTTCTCTATGTGATTTAGTATTTCTTAATATTGTTTATATTTTCATGTAATTCTTATTTATGTCTAAGGTTAATCCTAACAAGAGCTTATCTCAAGATGACTTCACATCAGTGCAGCCTAAGAGAATGGTGCAAGAGCCCTTCTAATATCTACCATTGGAAACACATTAGAAGGATAAAAGAAAAAGTGTTAAGATAGTAATTTGATCTGAAATCTAATGCTAGAAATAATGTCCAAGTTGTAAGGAAAGGAGACATTAGGTGTCTTATAAACCTAATTGTCTACCTTAGTCATTTTTATGGATAATTTATAGGTAAAATGGTGATAAGATAGACTAGAAGGTTAAATAACTATTTTTTATTGATCAAAACCTCCTTAGGGTCCTAGGTAGAGTCTAATATAAAAGTTTAGTAGATTTTAGAGATATTTGACAACTTTTACAAAAAGTTGTCAAAGTTGTCAATGTTGGATAATGCAACTTTTGTGCAAAAATACAACTTTTGAATCCAAACGTTCATAACCACATTTATTGGTTGGAACTATTTGGGAATGGCATAAATAAGGTTTAGAAAGCTTTCTCAAGATATAAGAGAAGAATCTATTATACTCAATGCTTTAAATCAATAAAAATACATTGTTTTCGTATCAAAACTACCTAAGAAACTAGTTGTATGGAATTTTATGGATTCAAATGAAACTATGAAGGAGTGAGAAAGTTGAAGAATTTATTATCAAGGTTTTTCAATCATTTTGAGGTCTTTAAGTCATACTGGTTAATAGCAAATAAAATTTGATTGCTTGTTGGTCACAGGGAGGCCCTAACCAGGGCTTGAAAGAGAAATTCTCTCTCCTAGAGACTCAACCATGTGAAAAAGATAAACATAGGTGTAAAGAAGTGGGAGAGGATTTACATTAAGAATATCTAGGTCTTAGAATAGGAAGCAAGAGATGTTGGGAGAAAAAATTAAACCCTCTAGATAGGAATCTAAATGTGATTATCTAGTTTTGGGTTTTAGAGGTGCAACTTAGCCTAGGGGTGGAATAGAACCATAGAAACTTGGACATAGATGTTTTGGAATGTCGCTAAATTATTCCATTATGTTTGGTTGTAAGATTTATTTAATTTCTTATAACTGCTTTGGAAAAGAGGCATAATTAACCCTATAAGGCGTAGGAGACTTTTACAAACAACTTGAGTTGGGAGATTGGTCAAGATTCCCAACTAGGAAGGGGTTGTTAAATAAAGGATTGGAGTGTTGAAGTTTCGTAAGACTTTTTGTGGTGGAATTTCAAGAAGGTTGCCTTCACAAATCCTTATTTTCTCCTTGTAGGCCTATTTGTAGTTTTGGGTGTGTAATTTGATTTCCTAAGCAATTATTGTTGAACTTATGTATGGAAAAAATTGGTATACTACATCTAAGGTTAAAGGAAGCCCTATTCCATTCCTAAAATCATTGGATTAATTTTGTGTCTTGTTAGACCTCAAGGAGGTGTCTTAGACTTTGAATTTGATCTACTATAAAGGGAGTGTGTAATGAGAATCACATAATGGACTCCTATATTGTATGGTTGTGAATCATTTTTGCACCTACAAGTAACACATCTTGGGTATACATAGGAGGACTCTACTATAACCCAATTCTATAATCTCATTCCCTTTGCATGATCATCACCTTCAAAAGTAGATTCTAATGCTTTACAAGTTTCATAAGATATTACAAGTGACCTTACCTAACTGTATTCATTCTCTAGAAGAGTTGATAGTAAAGACTCTCTTTCTCTCATGTTACACATAAATGGATTTCTCTCTTTTTCACTACATCCTTCAAGCTTTTCTTCTACAATGATTGTCTTCTTACCCTTTGTCAAGATCCAAAATCCTAGACCCATGCACAATATATGAGTCTTCACCTTCTCCTTTGAATAGCCATAGTTGGCCTCATCAAATCTAGGACTATCATTTCTAAAAAGAGTCACCATTGATCTCCTAAAGTTGTTAAGATTATCCTTTAAGGACCTGATACTCTGATACCAATTGTTAGAATATATAGTGCACTAATATAATTCGGGGGGTTAATTAGTGATACAACTATTATCAAAATTATAAACCATAAACAAACCTAACCATATGAGTAATATAAAATGAAACCATAGTAAGATACTCGTACACAATAACACCATATATGTTAACTAGGGAAACCCTTGATTAGAGGGAAAACCCAAGTGGGGATGGTTCCCACAAGATAATGTACTCATATAAATATCCCTTGTTAGAGGATTGACCTTATTAAGAGTTTGTGAATAAATTTAGTACATATTAGTCCTTTTTAGGAGACTTTGAATTCATATGAGGAGATTCCAACCCTATTAGGAGTTGTGCCAACCCTATTCGCAGTTCTGCCAACCCTGTTAGGAGTTTTGGAAGATAACAAGACCCACTACCCAAACAGCTTCAAGGGAAAGACCAATGAATCCACTATCTAAATGATCTTCATATTATTCCTTCCATAATAATAGAATTATATTGTACTATTCCTTCCTCTTTCTTTGTCCTTTTAACCAAACCTTTGATCCTTTTGATCTTGTAACTAGATGACAAATCTCACATCCAATAATCCCTTCAATCACTTGGATGCAATCAATAAGAACTCTTCTCCTTTTTGCACTCTTTACATCATACAATGATCACCATATTTTCAACACACTTATTATAATCAAGGAAAACATCTTTCCTTTATACCATATCTTTGTAATAATTCCTTGAGTTGGCCTTGACGATTTCTCAATTCATTATAATAAGCTAATTAATTAATGATAATTATAAAAGTAGTATTGGATCACAATCTATAAACAAATTCACACATGTGATACTTGGGATTATGCGCTCATTGATGTCACAAACTGACTATCCTTTGTCACTACTTGATTGCACATCTCTTCACTACTTCTCAAATGTATGATAGCCAAAAAACATCAAGAACTAATTTTCCAATACTCTATCTCTGAACTGATCTCTATAAATTAAGTACAACTTTCATACATCTTCAAATCAGACTCTATGCACTTGATAACATCATTAGGATGCTATGATGAACATTTCCATAAGTACACATCACTAGAAAATCAAATTATTGTTCATACCACAACGATCTCTATCTACTACTGAGTTAATCTTTATAGAAATTGTGCTATGTTGGCATCAATGAAAAACAAAGTCATGAATGCAACATGTCAATACTCTCTAATTCTTAGAATACTCTTCCAAATTAGTGTCATTAACATTCATGCTAACAATCTCCCTCTTTGGTATTGATGGAAATATATATGAAAACATCATCTAAGTTCCAAGAATACTAAACAATGTTCTATAGTTGTTGCTGACCAATATCAGTTGTCCACAAGCTAGAAACAATCTCAACCACAAAAAATTTAGAAAGGTGCGTACTCCTTAGACTTCAATTGTTTACTTCATACTAAACAATTCATAATACATCATATGAATATTCTTACTTCCTTTCATGAATCTTTCTAAATCTCTTTACAAAAATATCTCTCTCCCATACTTAGGACATACTCACCCCCATACCTTAGTATATGTGTTTTCCATGCATATTATCCCCCATTGATATCAATGTCAAATGCCTCAATCTCAATGTCACAACATTACAATTGCTAAATACCAATTGCCAATATGTTGCACCAATTCATCAACTAGCTTGAGTGTCAAAAGACACTTTTCAATTCCAAATACCAAAAGTCCTTAGGGACTCATATCATCACAAATACTCCCCCATATGGGAGCATCGGAATTCAATCCATGCTAATAATAGTGCTATGTACAACTAGACTAATGCACTCTCTACATCATCTACTCAGAAGTAGGTAGGGGCATAACCCCAAGCATACCTCTCAAGTACTCAAATGTATCTTTAGGAAAAGGCTTCATAAAGATAATTATAATCTAATCTTTTGTACTAACATACTCCAATCTGATCTCATTTTCTATTGCTTTCTCTGTCAGTACATGACACTTGATAGATATATCCTTAGTCTTAGAATGTAATACAAGATTCTTAGACATACTCATTGTACATTTTTATAAATAGAGTTAATCTAATATTTATGTACAAAATTTATTTTAGTTTCATTTTTTTCATAATGAAAAATTTCTAATGAAATATAATTGACTAAAAAGTAGAACCCAAATTTACGAAACAAGTATTAAAAGAAAATCAATAATTAAGAACTAAGCTATAATGCAACTCAAACACTATCAAGAACAACGATGAACAGCAATTTTCTTCATGCGAGACTCAAAAATGTTAAATTAGTAATCAATTTATCATAGATTACAACTATTTATCAAAATTAAAAGGAACCAATTTTAAATCCTATATAATTTTATCTAAAATATCTATCTCTTTTCTAAGGCATCAAATTGAACTTTATTGTAAGCGTGAAAGTGATTATTATCTTGGGCATCATATTGATTGATGTGGTAAGGATTTGGGTGTCTTTCCAAATGTCAATAATGGATTTATTAGGGTTTTCTCAATTGTCCATGGATTAATTGGGTATGCTTTTCCAAAGACTTCCTCCCTTGGTTCTCTCTCTCCTAGGGATAGGAACCCTTCAATTTAACCCTCAACTTAATCTACTCTACAAGGCTCTCCAAGATACCCTAGTGTCTCACAACACCCGCACAATTCTTCTATAGGATCTTCACAAATTCAATGTGTCTAAAACATTCAAAAAAATTCATTGTAATTTCTTGTCCATTCTCCAACTTGTATGTCTTCCTTTTCCTTATTCTTGCTTCGCAATTCTAAGATTTACATAAAATAAACGTAGTTGAATTAGCCCAACAAAATAGGAATTTTGTAGATGGTTTAAATTTAACCTAAATAAGGCCAAAAAAACATGATATTTTGACTCCTATTTGCATGAAATATTATATTTCATATAATCCCATCTAAGTTCTGTATAGAGATGCCCTTACCAGAAAACCCTCCTTTTTAAAGTTAAATATAGGGTTTAAACTTAATCTACTTAGTTTCAAGGTGAAAAATATTCACCAAAAATTCAAAATAGGATTAAATCTTTCTTCCTAAATTGTATTATTCATTTAAGGTGTCAGACCTTATATCTCAACTCACAAGGTTACTCTAGGCAAGTTTTCCTTCTTGTAATGACTCAATACTGCACTTGTTTGGCCACAAATTCACCATTCTGGCATCACAACCAAAGAGGAAAATTTGGAGCACCTAATTAAAATCATTTTACTCCTACTCCTATCCTTCTATAAACCATAACCAATTAGAGGGCATGGATTGCTAGGTATGCATTAGAAACCCCAAAACCCTAGTTGCTAAGAAAACTCAAAAATTAAAGGGCTTGAATGCAATCTATTAGTATAGCCTATTGTAGTCATTAAAATAAATTCCTTCAAAATGTTGAATAAATCCAAGGAATGGATTCAATGAGTTCATCACAAGAACCAAATACATTTCTTGGAAAAGTACATATTAACACTCTTAAAAGGTACAAAGATTGTTCCAAAAGTTGTCTTCTTGATTCCAGCCCCAAAAACTTGGTGATCTCCAGCATATATACACTCCTCCAAACTATTTGGTTTCCCAACCAAAATTTCTAGTTGGTTATGCATTCTTGGAAAATTTTGCTAGAAATTACAAAAATTTACACTTATACAAATTTTGAGCAACTTGTTGCTCTTTTATGCAATTTGAATCAAACTAGGTGTGGCATGATTGCACAAATATTGCTACAAAATTTTTCCAATTTATTTCACTTGAGCATCAAAGAAAAGTTCATAGAAGTTAAGTCTTAACTAAGCTCACTCAGTTAACAAGAGTAAGTTGGATGGAACTAGTGCTAATTGAGCTCACTCAGTTCCCAAAGGAAGGTTGTGATGATATAGTGTTAACCGAGCTCTCTTGGTTAACACATAAAATTCATTTCTAAATTAGTATCTACCAAGTAGGGTTGGCTAACAAAGGATTTTCTTGTTTTAGCATATTCAATGTAATAGATTTATTTGTTGGTTCTAACTAACCGAGGAGATGAATATAAATAATTCTAAGTTTTATTCAAGTTAACCTTACAATGTCTAAGGTATAAGTATTATCTCAATTGGAGAATTGAAAGTAGAAATGTGAGTGTGGAAGATAAGAAGATGCTTAGAGGAAGCAAATTGGAAGGATAAGCAAAGAATCCTAGAGGAGTTGCAAAGATACATTGAATCAAGAAGGATCAAGTATTCAAGCTAGAATTGAGATCTAAAATCAGTAATATAGTTGCATCAATAATCAAGTCATATCATTGTTACTCTCTAACCATTGTAGAAGTGTATCAAATTTCTTAATAGAGTTGGCTTAATAGCTATTTTCAAAATCCTCTAACAATGTGGCATTTCTAGATTGAAGTGTCTAAAGACCTCTAACAAAGCCACTTCTAATAGGGTGATTAAATCCTTTAGAAGGGTCACACCTAATAGTGTGTTGTGTAACCTTTAAAGGGGTTTGCTCCTAATAGGTATCACTTTAGAAGAGTGAAAATTAGTAACTAGTTGCAATTGGTAGTTTTTCTCAAATTGGGCTTTGACATTAAATCTTGGTATCACTTGTGTTCATGATATTTCTTTTATGTGTATGAAGCTAAGTTAATTAAGGTTAATCATAGATAATATATTAAGTTCTAAATGTTTAGTATTTGTCAAGTAATAGCTAATATTATAGTTCTTTTCGAGTTATAGCATATTGTTAGTGTTAACCAAATGCTTGTGTCTTAATTGAGTCACAATAGTTTCATCAAAGTTTATGTTTTGTGTTGATATCTAAGGGATCAAGGATTTATTTTAGTGGTAAATTAATTCAGCCTTCCCCTCTTAGTTACTCCTATTATATTTCCAACAATTTTTATTAGAGACTTTGGTGCTTACAGAGAAGATTTCAAGGACCTAAGCTAAAGATCAAGATGTCTTAAAGGAGAGATATTCCCAAGTTGAACAAGGATAACTTTGAGTCATTACAAGAACTTATGAAGCTACATCTAGAAAACATTAGTGATTCAAGTCTGAAATATTTGAATACTAAGTATAAGGCTCCTAATACAACATTGACTATAGAAGAGATTGTTGGAAAAGAAAAATCACAATATTATGATGATTGACATTGTATCAACTCTAAACTATGCTGAATTTGATGAGGTCAAATGATACGCTAATACTCATGAGATTGGACAAGGCTAAAGGATGTCTATGGAGCCAATGTTAATATGTGAAGAGCCAAAGAAGAAATCTTGAGAGATTAGTTTGATGAGATGAAGATGAGAGAGGATTAAAATATTACAAAATATGTTCACAAAATCAAAGCAAGTGTCAGTGCAATCAAAGCTTCTAGAGGGACAATAGAAGATGTAACTATCAGAAACAATAGTCCACCAAGATAAATGAGAGCATGGAGTGAATCAATTATCAAAAAATTAAAATATTTATCAATTTTAAATAATCTTATCCATTCAACCAAAGTATAAAACAACCATAACAAGATGTACATAGACAATTATGCCAGATATGTTAACTAGGGAAACCCTTGATTAGAGGGAAAACCCTAGTGGGAATGATGCCCACAAGATGATGTACTAATATAAACATTCCTTGTTAGAGGATGGACCTTTTTAGGAGTCTAATACGACATTTAATACATATGAGTTCCTCTTAGGAGATTTTGAGTCCTTGTTAGAAGATTCCAACCCCATTAGGAGTTGTAGAAGATAGAGAACCTACTCTCCAAACAACTTTTGGGGCAAGATCACCAAACTCACTGTGCAACTAATTTCTCAACTATTCCTTGTATAATAATTGTGTGTACTATACTATAACTTCTTTCCTTTTTTATGAAAATTAAACCAATTACTGTTAAACCTTGTAGACCAATTCATGAACCTCAGATCCAAGTATCCAACTTTAGATCACTTAATAAAATCTTGGTAATGAAGTTTCCTTCACTTCTACTCTACTTTGCTCAACTTCATATTCTACTCTTCATGTTGCTTAAAATGAATTCTCCATGTCATTCATGATAAAGGAAAATGTCCTTCCTTTATATGAAATCCATAAAATAATTCCCTGAGTTAGTTTTTACACCTTCTCAATTCATTATTATAGGACCACATTAAGAACATGTTAACTTAGCAATAACATTAATATTTCATGTTACAACTTGAATAACTTTCCATACACATAACATTATGATGAGTGAACTTAGCCACATCATCTTTAACATGTCTTCTTGACAACTTTAACTTGAGCTTCTCAAAATAACTAATCTGCTAAGAGATATAACAAGTTTACCAGAACATGTCACTTTAAACTCTATCTCAGAACCACTTCACAAAAACTTACATTACTTCTTCCAGACTTAATATCTTTTACTTCTAAGGTTAGCTTCATTTACTAGAGAATTAGTAGTATCTCTCTTTAAATGTGCTCCTAAAAATACTCAATGATTTGTCCATACCAACTTGATCTTTCCATTGTTCTTCTGTCAGATACAATAGAAAATTGCTATGTTGACATCAATGACAAAAATAGTCATGAATGTAATATATAATTATGATAACATATCTACAGTAATCCCCCATAGGAATATCATCAGAATTAAGGCTTCCAACAATCTCTCTATTTGGCATTTATGGCAACATAGATGAGAAACATCTAGTTCCAAAAATACCAACTGCAAAAGATTGTTAACCTTTCTTTTCAAATAATCTTTAAAAATCATTCTCTCGCATTAATATAACTCAATTTCCTTTCAAATTTTCTATGTTGTACTTCTCCCTTTAATTTACTTGAAATTATTTCCATGTTGAACTTCTCCCCCATTGACATCAATGTCAAAGGTTCTAGCAACTAATAAAACTCTGCAACAACTGATTCTTACTAGCTCAATTGTCCAAAGAAAAAATTCAAAATAACATCCAAAAAGAGCCCTAGATGAATCTATCCAGCATAGAGACTCTAACATATAGGAAGCATTAGGATTTATTTGAGACTAAAAATGGTGCTCTATTACACTGGACATGCAATGACAACTCTAGCTTGTAACAGTAGCAATGGTAAGCAAGGTACTCAGAACCCTTCTTCATATCTATGCAATTAGAGTGTCTACTATTCAAGAGATGATATATAATTCAAAAAATAAGATAACCTTGGATATGCTCTAGTGGGAAGATCGATTACATTTGAGCTAGATAACTATGATAATTATTTTCCTAGTTCTAGAAATCTTGAGTCTGCATTTGAAGCCAAGTTATCACTCAATAAGAAAGTTGAAAAGTCTAAAGGAATACAATATGAAAGTGAAGAGGAATAAAATTCTAATAATGATCTTGAAGCCATTGAAGAATTTCTTGCAAGAATGTATCTTAAAGGAAATGGAAAATACAAAGGTAAAATTCCTCTAATCTATTTTTCTTGTGAAGAAGTTAGTCACATTATTGCAAGGTGTCCAAATAGAGAAGAAAAAGATGAAAAGAAGAAAAAAAAGTATAAAGGAAAGAAAGATTTCAAAATCTAAAAAGACTACAAGGAAAAAGGTAAGAAGTCTTGTTTCATAGCTAAATATTCAGATAGCAACTTGATGATGATGAAATGGTTTATATTGATGTAAAAAATGAATCTAATAATGAAAAAGATAAAGTGGCACTTGTCTCTCATGTTAGAAAAAAAGATGCATGGATTATTGATAGTGGTTGTTCTCATCATATGACAAGTGATAAAACAATTTTTTAACATATGGAACACTATAATGGTCGAAGTGTAACATTTGGAAATAATGAACCATGTTGCATAAAAGGAAAAAGGTTGCATTTCTCTAACCAATAAACTTAGATGTGATCATGCTTATTGGCTTGAAGGATTGAACCATAATCTACAAAGTTTGGCATAGTTGAATAAAAATTGGATTCAAGGTAGAATTCATGAATGGGAAGGCCAAGATACTAGATGGAAAAGAAAATCTAGTTTGGTCTGGTAACCAAACAAAAGGTAACTTATTCTACCAGGATCTTAGTGAAATTTCATGTTTCATTGCTCATGTAGAAGAAAGTTAGTTATGGCATAAAAGGTTATGTCATATGAACTTTGATAACTTGGTCAAGATAAGAAGAAAAAAAGAGTAAGAGGTGCTCCTAGTCTAAGGAAACCTTATATGGGCCAATCCAATAATTCTCGAATTGGTAAGATGGGCAAGACAAGTTTGAAGACTAAGAACTATCATGTTGAAGAAGTCTTGGAGTTGTTCATATAGGTCCTTATGGACCTATTGGCATTGAGAGCTATAGTGGAGATAAGTACTTTATTTTATTTTTTTGATGATTACTCTAGAATGATAATAGTAATGTATCTTAAAGATAAATCTAAAGAATTTCAAAAGTTTAAGTGGTATCTGGCAAGAGTAGGGAGGGAAACATCAAAGAATCTAAAATGTTTCAGATTAGAGAGAGGAGGTGAATTCATTTCTAATGAGTTCAATAAATAACTCATAGAAAGAGGAATTAGAGGACAAGTATCAGCCCATGGTACACCTCAACAGAATGGTATAGAAGAAAGAAGAAATAGATCAATCATAGATTGTGTAAGAAACTTGTTCTTAGAAAATAATGTTCCAATCAAATACTAGAAGGAAACAATTAGTACAATGGTTCATACCTTAAATAGAGTATAGATGAAGAAAGACTCAAATCAAACTCCTTATGAACTATGATATCACTACAAATCTAATGTAAGTTACTTGAAAGTATTTGGTAGCAAATGTTATATTTTGAATGAGACTACGAAAGCTAAATTTGATGTCAAAAGTGATGAAAGCATATGCCTAAGAGACTCCAACAGAAGTAAAGCATACAAATGTCTGAATCTAACTACTCATAAGACCATAGAAAGTGAAAAAGTAAAGATTGATAAATTTGTAGAAAAGAGTAAAGTAGAGAGTAGCAAAGAAGTTGAATATTACAAAAAGTTTATTTATGTTCAACCTAATATATTGCCTAATCCAATTAGAAGTTAATAGACTTCACCTCGTAACTCAACAAAATATCTAGAAGCACCCAAGTTGTAGCCAATGCAATTGGAGTTAGAGTTTGAAGGACTTGAGTCAAAGTCAACGGCTACTAAGTTGTAGCCAATACAACTTCAGTCAGAATTTGAAGGACCTAACTCACAAAAAATGGGACTCAATCATGTTGCAGAAGCTCGTTGTGAGGCATGTGGAATAAAATTTAAATCTAGAGTGCATATATTAGGAAGTTATGTGAGAAGGAATCATGCACCTAAGGAGATCATTGGAGACAAGCCAGATGGCACAATGAAAATGAACAAATTAAAAGGTACATTTTTGCTTATTGAATTTGAACCTAGAATATTTAAAGATGTGTTGCATAATAAAAGTTTGATTAAAGCAATGAATGGAGAGATAGAAAAGAGAGAAAGGAATAAGACTTGGACTCTTGTTCCTAGACCAAAGGACAAGAATGTGATTGGCACAAAGTTGGTTTTTAGAAATAAGTTGAATGAAGATGGAGAAATTTCAAGAAACAATACAAGGTTAGTATTCAAAGGTTATTCTCAAGAAGAAGGTATTGAATATGGTAAAAAAAAAATCCATGTTGCAAGATTAGAAGGTGTGAAGACTTTACTTTCTTATGCTACATTTAAAGGATTTAAATAGTATTAGATGGATGCAAAATTTTCATTTTTGAATGTAATTCTAGAAGAAGTTTACCGAGAAGAGCTTCAAGGTTTTGTAGATCCTAGCAAAAAGGATATGGTTTTTAAACTACACAAAGCATTGTATGGTCTCAAATAAGCTATCAAATCTTGGTACAAAAGACTTCATAATTATATAATCTAAAGATTGGTTTTCAAAGAACAAATGATAATAGTGGCTTATGTATAAAACAAGGACTAGACAAGAAGATTTTGTTGATAGAAATCTTTGTGGATGAGACATTGTTTACTTGAAATGATGATTTATGCAAAGATCTTTCAAAGGAAATTAGTAAGGAATTTGAGATGTCAATATTTAGAGAATTCAAATTCTTAGTTGGCTTGAAAATTCAATAGAAGAAAGATTCTATCTACATTACTCAATCTAAGTGTGTCAAGGAGATACTAAAGAAATTTGGAATGGAGGATTCAAAAGCAGTTGGAAAACCTATGTTCATCAGGCATAAAATTTCCAAAAATCATGATTCCAAGGAGGTAGATCAGACCACATATAGATCAATGATTAGAAAACTTCAATATTTTATAAATACTAGGCATTATATTACTCTTGTTGTTGGTATGGTATCAAGATTTTTAGCAAATCGTAATGAAAACCGTATGATGGAAATTAAGATAATCCTGACTTATCTAAAGGGTACTAAAGAATATTGATTATAGTACAATAAAGGAGGCAATTTTAATTATAAAGCCTTCACTATTATAGATTGGGTAGGCAGTGTTGATGATAGGAAGAGCACCAGTGGTGGAGCATTCTTTCTTGGTAACAGACAAGTGTCTTGGACAAGTAAGAAGAAAAATTGCATTTCTCTCTCTACAACGTAGGTAGAGTATGTTGCAACAATAGTTAAATGCTCAAATTTTACTTGGTTCAAACAATTGTTCACAAGTATAAAGGTAGAAATCAAGGATCTAGTGGTTATCTTTTGTAATAACATAAGTGCAATTAATATATCAAAGAATCTTGTGATGCATACTAAGACCAAGCTCATTGCTATAAAATATTATTTACTAAGAGAACTGGTGCAAGATAAAGAGGTGAGATTCAAATTTGTGAATACTAATGAACAAATTGTAGAAATATTCATAAAGCCATTACCTAAGGATTTATTTTTGTATCTATGAGGTAAGCTAGGGGTTATTCCCCTATCTAAAGCTTACTAAATGAAGTTTAGTGATGCATCAACTAGAGCATGTGGAAGATCTATCAAGTTTATGTAGTAATGAAAGAGCATAATGCATATAAATCTATACATAAAGTACATTAATTTTCAATGAATATTTTTTGTGGCATAAGATGTCAAAGAGGGAGACATTGTTTATTGTATCGCTAAAATTTTCTAAAAAAGAGAGTATTCATTTCAAAGAAATTTTTTTTGAATGGCCTTGCACGAAAACTCAACTCCCCCTTGTCCCTTCCCTTAAAAGTGGAAGAACTTGGTCTAATATCAAAGAGGAAGATTTTTCTATCAGAAGAAGATGTTGAAGATGAAGTTTCCTTATAGAGGGAGAAATTAAAGTCAAAAGGAGTTCTCATGGATGACAATAAAAATGAAACTAAGGATACCTACTTTATTTTGCTCTAAAATTTCATTGTATTATGACATGTTGTATTCCCATATAGGCCAAAAATGGTGATTGTTGATCAATTATATATTGTATTTTATGTTAGACAAATTTCACATCTTTGATAGTTAGTGTACCTCAAACTTACTTAAGCAATGAATATAGTTTCATGTCTTTCACTAACATACTAGTATTTTACAACTTCAAAAGATAGTGTGTACCAAATTCACTTGATCATCAAAGAAGTTTGTAGAAGTTGAGTATTAACTGAGCTCACTCCATTAACATAATTGTGTCATTTATGTGAGAAGGCATCATGCACCTAAGGAGATCATTGGGGAAAAGCTAGATGGTACAATGAAAAGGAACATATTAAAAGGTACATTTTTGCTTATTGAATTTGAACCTAGAATATTTAAAGATGCATTACATAATAAAAGTTGGATTGAAGCAATGAATGGAGAGAAAGAAAAGGGAGAAAGGTATAAGACTTGGACTCTTGTTCCTAGATGAAAGGACAAGAATGCGATTGGCACAAAGTTGGTTTTCAGAAATAAGTTGAATGAAGATGGAGAAATTTCAAGAAACAATACAAGATTAGTATGCAAAGGTTATTCTCAAGAGGAAGGTATTGAATCTGGTAAAACTTTTTGTCATGTTGCAAGATTAGAAGGTGTGAAGACTTTACTTTCTTATGCTGCATTTAAAGGATTTAAAGAGTATTAGATGGATGCAAAATTTGCATTCTTAAATGTAATTCTAGAAGAAGTTTACCGAGAAGAGCTTCAAGGTTTTGTAGATCCTAGAAAAAAGGATATGGTTTTTAAACTGCACAAAGCATTGTATGGTCTCAAGTAAGCTAGCAAAGGTTGGTACAAAAGACTTCATAATTATATAATCCAAAGATTGGTTTTCAAAGAAAAAATGATAAGATTGTGTTGACAAAGATCTTTGTGGATGAGACATTGTTTACTTGAAATGATGATTTATGCAAAGATCTTTCAAAGGAAATTAGTAAGGAATTTGAGATGTCAATATTTAGAGAATTCAAATTCTTAGTTGGCTTGTAGATTCAATAGAAGAAAGATGCTATCTACATTACTCAATCTAAGTGTGTCAACGAGATACTAAAGAAATTTGGAATGGAGGATTCAAAAGTAGTTGGAAGACCTATGTTCATCAAGCATAAGATTTCCAAAAATCATGATTCCAAGGAGGTAGATGAGACCACATATAGATCAATGATTAGAAAACTTCAGTATTTTATAAATACTAGGCATTATATTACTCTTGATGTTGGTATGGTATCAAGATTTTTAGAAAATCATAATGAAAACCATATGATGGAAATTAAGATAATCATGACTTATCTAAAGCGTACTGAAGAATATGGATTATGGTACAACAAAGGAGGCAATTTGGATTTTAAAGCCTTGACTATTATAGATTGGGTAGGAAGTGTTGATGATAGGAAGATCACTCGTAGTGGAGCATTCTTTCTTGGTAACAGACTAGTGTCTTGGACAAGTAAGAAGAAAAATTGCATTTCTCTCTCTACAACATAGGTAGATTATGCTGCAACAATAGTTAATTGCTCAAATTTTGTTTGGTTCAAACAATTGTTCACAAGTATGAAGGTAGAAATCAAGGATCTACTAGTTATCTTCTATAATAACATAAGTGCAATTAATATTATGGGGACACAACCCAACAACAGAATACACACAATAGAAAGGGGGAATTATATTAACTGAGAAAATATGCTAGTACAAATAGTGCAGAGGAAATAAACTTCGAAACATGCCCTACGGGCTTACAATAGCATAAATCTGGAGAATATTTCTCCTTTTAGCACCTCCTCTCAAGCTCCAATCCAAATTGCCTTTTACAATGCCAGAAATCTCCTTAAATAGACCACGTCGGGGTTAAGGACTAGGAGTACATTCTAGAAAGTGCTAGTAGGCATCCACCGACAAAACAGAAGGTTCCAGAAGCTGCGTTAGAAGTCGGTGCAATTCTAGAAGAATCCAGAAACGACAGCCGAACTTTCGGGAGGCATAACTTTTGAACCGTAACTCTGATTAACGAACCGTTTACATTTTTGGAAAGCTCTCGAAGCGCTCTATAGCCCTATGGACAAGCTTCGCTCGTCCCCCATTTTTTGACCCTTTTCAAGGTCATTTAATGCCCCAAACCTGACTTTGAAGCATTCTTAGGGGGTCTCCAAAACCTGAAAAACTGCAATAACTTTCAAACCGTGGGGCCTTTTGACCTGATTCTTTTTCTGGAATGCTCTAAATCTCGATTACATTCATCTGGCCAAGTCACACCTTCTAGGTCACCAAAATGATGGTCAAATTGCATGCTCCTATTTTTTCAGGATTTTCAAATGCACTGATAGTTGAACTATGAGAGTTGGAACCTTTATTTGAGCCAAATGGGTATCCAAAAATGTAAATACATAAAATAGAAACTAAGTCTAAGTACATTTTTTGGGTGACGCAGGATTACCCTTATACCTCTAGATGCTCCTGCATCATAATATATCAAAGAATTATGTGATGCACACTAAGACCAGGCTCATTGCTATAAAATATTATTTACTAAGAGAACTAGTGCAAGATAAAGAGGTGAGATTCAAATATGTGAATACTAAAGAACAAATTGTAGAAATATTCATAAAGCCATTACCTAAGGATGTATTTTTGTATCTATGATGTAGGCTAGGGGTTATTCCCCTATCTAAAGCTTACTAAATGAAGTTTAGTGATGCATCAAGTAGAGCATGTGGAAGATCTATCAAGTTGATGTAGTAATGAAAGAACATAATGCATATAAATCTGTACATCAAGTATATTAATATTTAATGAATATTGTCTTTGTCATAAGATGTCAAAGAGGGAGACATTGTTTGTTGTATCCCTAAAATTTTCTAAAAGAAGAGAGTATACATTTCAAAGAATTTTTTTTTTGAATGGCCTTGCACAAAAACTCAACTCCCCCTTCTCTCTTCCCTTAAAAGAGGAAGAACTTGGTCTAATATCAAAGAGGAAGAGTTTTCTATTAGAAGAAGATGTTGAAGAAAAAGTTTCCTTATAGAGGGATAAACTAAAGTCAGAGGGAGTTCACACTGATAGAGGGAGTTCTCATGGATGAGAATCAGAATAAAACTAAGGTAAATTTTCTTACTTTATTTTGCTCTATAATTTCATTGTATTATGACATGTTGTATTGCCATATAGGCCAAAAAGGGTGATTTTTGATCAATTATATATTGTATTTTATGTTACATAAATGTCATGTCTTTGCCAATTAGTGTATCTTGAACTTACTCAAGCTATAAATATATTTTCCTATGTCTGACTAACATACTAGTGTTTTCCAACTTCAGAAGATAGTGTGTACCGAGTTCACTTGAGCATTAAAGAAGTTTTTAGAAGTTGAGTATTAACCAAACTCACTTAGTTAACAAAGGAAAGTTGGATGGAACTAGTGCTAACCGAGCTCACTCAATTACCAAAGGAAGTTTTTGAACATATAGTGTTAACTGAGTTCACTTGGTTAACATAGGAAAATCTTTTTTGAGTTAGTGTCTACCAAGAAGGGTTGGCTAACAATGGATTTTTTTGTTTTATCATATCGAGTTTAATGGATTTGTTTGTTGGTTCTAGCCGACTGAGGAGATGAATATTAATTATTCTAATTTATATTCAAGTTGACTTCACAATGTCTAAGGTTTAAGTATAACATCAAGTTGAGTATTGAAAGTAGAAGTGTGAGTGTGGAATATAAGAAGGTTCTTAGAGGAGGCAAATTGAAAGGATAAGAAAAATATCCTTCAGGAGTTGCAAAGGTACATTCAATCAAGAAGGACCAATTACTTGAGCCAAAATTGAGATCTAAAATCACGTCATGTCATTGTTACTCTCTAACAATTATAGTAGTGTATCAAATCTCTTAATAGAGTTGGCTTAACAACTATTCACCAAATCCTCTAACAAGGTAAGGTGGCATTTCTAGATTGAAGTATCTAAAGACCTCTAACAAGGCCACTCCTAGCAGGGTGATTAAATCACCTAATAGGGTCACACCTCATAGTGTGTTTTGTAATCTTTAATAGGGTTGGCTCCTAACAAGGATCACTTCAGAAGAGTGAAAATTAGTAACTAGGTACAATTGGTGGTTTTTCTCAAATTGGGTTTTCACATTAAATCTTTTTGTCACTTGTATTCATGATATTTATATTATGTGTATGCAACTAAGTTAATTAATATTAATCACAGATAGAATCTTAAGTTCTACACACTAGTAAATTTGGACCTATTTTTTGATGTAGTTCTAGTGAAAAATTTAACAATTAAACATCAAAAGTCAATATTGCTAGAACTGTGTAAAATGTTCAACATATTCTATAACAAATGATGTATCGATAAGAAGATCCATCAAAAGTCATTGCCATTTATGTCACCTACTAGTGCTAAATAACTAATTCAAAATGTTGAACTATCAATGCCATCTAGAGATGATTTGACAAATATGTTATAGCATCGTCGACAATCCCCTTTGAACTATGGATGTTATCTAGAGATGATTTGATAATTTTTTTATACCATCAATGGAAAAAATCATCAAAATTTTGATGACAACTAGAGTTTTCAAAAAAAATGGTTGGGTCATAATACACCTTCAAAGCATTTTTAATCATATTGGTACATGTTCTCATCAATACAACTCTCAACACCTTCCATTTTTTTTCTTGTGCATGGGCTCTATATTGGATTCATCATCTCTACTTGAGCTCATCACATAGACTTTGGATTCACCAATGTCGATATCAAGAAGGAAAAATGAACTTGTTTGAGTGAGAGGGACCCAATCCTAAACTCAAATTTTCATTAGATGGTATTTGATTTGCTAATTTTCTACTAGGGTTTTGAGAGAAAGAGTAGACAACTCAGAGAAGTATTGGAAGAATTTTTAAATCGTGACTGTAGTGTAGCACCTTCTAGCTACCAATATAGAAAAATACATTGAAACCAAGCCCAAGGGTGTCATCTGACATGCCAACATAATAGTAATGAAGGCCATTGTGGACATAGTTCAAACTCCACTAGGTCCTAAGGGCATGGACAACATGCTCTACACCTCGCCGGGAAATGTGGTCATCGCAAATGATGGTGGCACCATTCTTAACAAATTGAGGTAACTCAAGAAGCCGCTAAAATTCTCATTGAGCTTTCAAAATCTCAAGATATTGTTTTTGGTGATGGCACAACAATAATTGTTGTCATCGTTGTTTGATTCTTTAATGATGCATGCATTTTTTTTAAAGGGTGTTCATCCTACCATTATGTTATAGGCCTTTCACATGGCCTTTGAGAAGGTTTTCAAGGTTTTAACTAGCATGGCTATTCCTATCGAATTGATGGACTTTAACACTTCAGTAAAATGTGTGAGCACTTCTTTGAATAGTAACATTGTTAACTAATATTCTACCTTATTGGCCACTCTTGTTGTTGATGTCATCCTAAATATTGTCGAAACTATGAAGCCTGACATTATGGATTTGAGGGATATCAAAGTTTTCAAAAAATTGGGTAGGTTTTTGGGTGATATAGAGATGGTTAAGGGTTTTTTGTTTGATAAGAAGACAAGCCATATGGTTGGAGGCCCCAACATGATTGAGAATGCAAAGATTGGTATAATACAGTTCTAGATTTCACCTCCCAAGATAGACATTGAGTAGAACATTGTGGTCTCTGATTAGAAAATGATGGATAGGATTTTGAAGGATGATAGGAATTATATTCTAGGTATGATTAATAAGATCAAAGCCATTGGATGCATCATGCTATTGATCAAGAAGAGAATTCTACAAGATGTTTTCATTGATCTTTCATTGAGTTATCTATCCAAGGAAAAGATTTTTGTGGTTAAGGATGTGGAAAGGGATGAAATTGAGTTCATTACCAAGACACTAAATTTTTTACCCATTGCTAATATTGAACACTTTAGGGAGGAGAAATTGGGGCTAAAAATGGATGTTTTTAATAATTTAGACAATGCATTTTGAGCCATGAGGCTAAAAATGGATGTCTTCATTAATTTAAATTTATTATTTTCATAGCATTTTCTGTCTTCATTTGCTAAACCTTTTCTTATCGTGTGTATTATATGTATGGTTCTTTACAAATTATCTTTTAAACAAAATCATAAATCATTCTTTGTCAAGCCATTGTGGAGCTCAAGATGGAAACAACTTGAAAAATGTAACTTGATAATTACTTCTTAAAAATAGAATCCAGTGCCATATAAACACACTAAGCATGAGATCAATTTGGCACCACTTGCCAAAAATTCATTTCAAAATATTCAGTGTAACTTACCCTGCCTCTTTATTTTCTTCCTCTATAGAACTTTATAGAACTTTATTCATATCACATGATTGAGAAAGGAAGAAAAATAATTATGTACATATTGCATGTCAATCTCTTGCTATTATTTATTTGAATTACATTGAATTCCACAATAATGAGATGACAAAAAGTTGTGATATATACAAAATAATGATAACTCTATATAAATGTAGTTAATTTCACAAACCATTAAAAAACATTCCCATTAACTCAAAATCCAACTTTAAGTAAAGAGTAGAGAATGATGAATTATTTCTAGTTTCATATATCTTATCTATCCTTTAAAAAAGAAAGATATAATAGGAGTTGTACTTGGGTATTCACAAAATATAAGAAAATTATGCTACTAAGTAAAAATAACAAAAAAATTAAGTATAAGACAACTACAAAGACAAGGAATGACAAAGAAAGCATTAAGCACACAGGAATGATTTCAAAAAAGAGAATAAATAATTACCATCCATTACAACCAATATGATTTTTCTTCCTTCACTATGAATAGATTCAAGTTAAAGAAACTAAGGCATTATAATAAATTTGAACATGTATGTGACTAAGCATAAAGCTTACCACCTATAAAGTTGCAAATATGGGATGAAATAAATTGAAGGTAGAAATGGTATGTGCTAAGGATTTTTAAATTGATATGACAAGGACTCTAAGGGAGCCATGTAAGAAAGAGTATCCAAGTCAGCATGTGAATGATAATTTGAGAGAGTATTCAATACTCTAGTCAACATGTCAAAGTCATAGTTTCTATGTCTCCAAGATAGTTGATGACAAATAAAGTATACATATTAATGGGGTACAAAAAGAATCTATTATTGGAGCAATATTAGAGTCAGCTATAATGAAGCTATTATGGGATAATAAATATATAAATAAAGGCAAAACTAAAAATCAAGATCAACTATGTTAGAAATAAGTCACAATAAGCATACAAAATCAATTGAAATGTATAAGCTATACAATCTCTTCTCATCATCACCCTCAAAATAGGATAGAGTGGAATTGTGTAGATGTTAATTATATTTAGAGGAAGAATGGTAAAAGAGAAGGAAGAAAGTTATAATGTTCCTTTAAAAAGTATAGCAATAGGTTGTATAGAAAGAATTACATAGTTACAAGTGATAAAGTTATTTACCTTTGATTGAGAGAGTGTAAATAATGGAAATGAAGTTTTGTTGAAGGTTCAACATAATTGCCACCTCCCCTGGCATATGGATGACATTTTTAAGTAGAAAATAGTTACATACATACATACATGGTTAAGTTGTACCTAACTATGTCCAAGGCATCTACACACTGGAAGCATACTCTATCTACCAGGCTGCCTACATACCCATATACATGGGATCAATACCCTTGAACTATTCATTCTAATGAATATGTAGTTTTGGTTTCTAATTATTTTCATTTAGCTGTATTCATATAACTACCAGTGATCTTTAATCACCTAATACAACTCTTCACCATCATACACCCACTCGAGAAAATCAAGTAGTTTTCTATAATTATAATCTTGTAATACCCTAGTGTGACCTTTGTGTTGTAGTTTATCATTGATGTAAGGTTAACCTATATACGTCCTAACTCACTCCTTATCTAGTTATGTTTAAAACATTATGACAATAATCAATGGGTATAAATAGACCAGTCAAGTTAATACTAGATGGGAACACCTGATTGTTTATTTTATTATGCATAATCTATTGATAGTTCTACATGAATTTGTAATCAACCCATATAATTAGCAACTAGACCAATTGAACTAGGTTATGGCTTGTCACTTAGCACCTGTTGAGTGAGTTTTATTTCTTTATTATTTGGATTTTGGAATATGTATGCAGCTAGCATAATTGTTTTGATGTGCTAATATGTAATAAGCAACTTAAAAAAGATCTCTCTCTATATATGAAGACTACAATTTGTGTATTTTTTCATGTATTGCATATTCATTTACTTTTCCATTTCTTAAGATATAAAAGTGTTTCAAGGTTGGGAATGACTATAAAACATCCTTTGTATGGTTTAGAGGTAATGTCTTTGTGGTAGTGAGAATAACTTCAATGAAGAGTAGAGTGTAAGGAGTTACTACCCTGGACATTCAAGAAACATTCAATAACATGTGAAATAAGCTATTTAAACATGCCTCAACCAATTATGATTTAATTTTGGATCACCTATGTGATTAGTTTGGAATTTTGTTCTCATCAAAAATCATAAAACTTAAGAACAACTATGCCAAAAGGAATTTAAAAAGATGGTTATTGTAAAAAGACGATTATCACATAGAATCATTTTTTTATCTCTTTTGACAAAATCATTCTTACAATTTTTTGGCTCAATCTCCAACTGGTCAGTATGTTTCTTGATAATTTATGTTTGGATTGTGAGTAAGGAAAAAGAGAAATGTAAAACTTGAAAAAGATGTACATAAATACAATTAAATTTTAAAAGTTTCAATTTTATAAACATACAAAGGAAACAATAGAATTATAAGAAACTATTATGGTTTGTACTATTGAAAAAAACTGGTTAATTGTGTATTGTATTTGATGTTACACAAAATGTCATATCATTGTTAATCAGTGTATGTTGAGCTCAATTAGGAAATGAAGATAGTTTCATGTATTTTTGGATCATTCCCAAGTTTGCCAAGTTTAGAAGACAATGTCTACCGGGTTCACTTGGGTTACAAATAGAAGATCACATAAGTTGAGTGTTAACCAAGCTCACTTGGTTAATGAAGAAAAAATTGGATGGAACCAGTGCTAACCAAGATCACTTGGTTACCAAAGGAACCTTGTGAATATGTAGTGTTAACTGAGTTCACTTGGTTAACACAGGAAAATCATTTCTGAGTTAGTGTCTACAAAGCAAGGTCAACTAATAAAGAATTTTCTCATTTTGGCATATTGTGTACAACTGATTTGTTTGTTAGTTCTAGCTGACTAAGGACATTAATATTAATTATTCTAGGTTTTATTCAAGCCAACTTGACAATGTTTAAGATATATATATAAGGTCAAGTTAAGGTTTAAATGTGTGCAAGTGAATAGAAGATTAGAGGATGCTTGGAGGAAGCAAATTAGAAGGATAAGAAAAATATCCTTGTTGAGCTCCAAAGAGACATTTGATCAAAAAGGATCAAGTATACCAAAATTGAGATCCATAATAAAAAATTCAATTGCATCAGAAATAAGGTCATCTCATTGATACTCTTTAACCATTGTAGCAGTGATCTAAATCTCTTAACATAGTTGGCTTAATAGCTATTTGTAAATACTCTAACAAGGTGGCATTTGTAGATTGAAGTGTCTAAAGACCTCTAATAAGGTCACTCCTAATAGGGTGAATCCTCTAACAAGGTCACACCTAATAGTTTGTATTGTAACCTTTAATAGGGTTGGCTCCTAATAGAGCTCACTTTAGAAGAGTGAAAATTAATAACTAATTGCATTTGGTGGTTTTTCCCAAATTGGGTTACCATGTTAAATCTTGGTGTCACTTGTGTTCATGCAATTTAATTTATATGTATGCAACTAAGTTAAGTAAGGTTAATCATAGATAATATCTTAATATTTTCATTTTCCAAGATATAGAATTTGTTATTTCATTGTTTGCCAATTTACAACATTAACTAGTGTAAACCAAGAGCATGTGTGTTTGCTGAGCATCAATATTTTTAGTGATGGTTATAATCTATGTTTTCAACTAAGGGATCTGGGATTTATTTTAGTGATAATTGATTCACCCCTCCCCTCTCAGTTGCTTCTCTTATATTTCTTACAATTGATATCGGAGCTTCTTGGTGCTTGTGGAGAAGATTTCAAGTACCTAAGCTAAAGATCAAGATGTCTTATAGTAGAGAGATTCCCAAGCTAAACAAATATAACTTCAAGGCATAGAAAAAACTTATGATGTTGCACCTAGCAATGTGTAGTGATTCAAGTTTGAAATATCTAGAAAATACTTACAAAGGTCCTACTAAAACATTGACTATGGAACAAATTGTTGAAAAGAAAAAGTATACCATCATGACGATTGACATTGCATCAGCTCTTAACTATGTTGAATTTGATGAGATCAAAGGATGTGTTACTACTCATGACATGTGGACCAAAATAAAGGATATCTATGTAGGTGATTATAGCATAAAAAGAGCAAAGACAAAAAGCTTTTGTGGCCAATTTGATCTGATGAAAATGAGAGAGGATGAAAATATTGCAAAATACATTAAGAGAATCAAAGCCAATGTCAGTGCTATCAAAGCCTCTAGAGGAACAATTAAAGATATAACAATGGTAAGAAAGGTACTTAGAACCCTTCTTCCTTTATATGCAATCAAATTGTCTATTATTCAAGAGATGTGATGTGATCTAAATAATAAGACAACTTTGGATGCTCTAGTTTGAAAATTGACTACATTTGAACTAGATAACTATGATAATTATACTCAACTGGATAACTATAATAATTATACTCCTAGATCTAACAATATTTAGTCTACATTTGAAGACAAGTTATCACTCAAGAAGAAAGCCAAAAGATCTAAAAGAAAGAAATCTGAAAGTGAAGAGGAAGATAAATTTGATATTGATCTTGAATCCATTGAAGCAATGCTTGCAAGAAGGTATCACAAAGGAAAAGGAAAGTATAAAGGTAAAATCCCTTTAATCTATTTCTCTTGTAAAGAAGTTGGACACATTGTTGCAAGATTTCCAAATAGAGAAGACAACGATGAAAATAAGCAGAACAAGTACAAAGACAAGAATGATTTCAAGAACTTAAAGGACTACAAGGACAAAGGTAAGAAATCATGCTTTATGGAGAAATATTCAAATAGTAGTCAAGATGACAAAATGGTATATATTGTTATAAACAATGAATTTGATGATGAAGGAGATAAAATGGAACTTATCTCTCATGTCAGTAAAAATGATATATGGATTATTGATAGTGATTTCTCTCATCATCTAACTAGTGACAAAACAATGTTTGAACATATGAAGCATTATGATGGTGGAACTATGAGATTTTGAAACAATGAACCATGCTAAATAAAGGGAAAAGGTTGTATCTCACTAACCAATGAACCTAGATGTGATAATTCTTATTGGGTTGATGGAGTAAGGCATAATCCACTAAGTGTGGCATAGTTGAATAACATTGGATTCAAAGTAGAATTCATGAATCGAAAGGCCATGATGCTGGATGTAAAAGTAAATCTAGTTGGGTCAGACAAGCAAACAAAAGGTAATCTATTCTACCTAGATCTCAATGAAAGTTCATATTTTATTCCTGAAGTAGAAGAAAGGTGCTTGTTTCATAAAAGATTATTTCATGTAAACTTTGATAATCTAATAAAGATAAGCAAGAAGAAAAGAGTAAGAGGTATTCCTAGTCTAAGGAAACTTGATATGGGCCTATGCAAAAATTGTCAAATTGGTAAGATGGGAAAGACAAGTTTTGAAAGAAAAGATGATCATTCTAAAGAAATCTTGGAGCTACTTCATACAAACTTATGTAGACCTATTGGAATAGAGAGCTACATTAGAGATAACAATTTTATTCTTTTCATTGATGATTATTCTAGAATGATGACAATAATGTTTCTAAAAGAAAAGTTTGAAGCATTTCAAAAATTTAAGTGGTATTTTGCAAGAATAGAGAAAGAAATTGGGAAGAAGCTAAAATGTTTGAATGAGTTCAATGAATTCTTAATCGAAAAAAGGAATTAAGAGACAAGTATCAACCCCTAGTACATCACAACAAAATGGTATAGCTAAAACAAGGAACACATCCATCATGGATTGTGCAAGAAAATTAATGATAGAAAAGAGTGTTGCAATCAAATACTGGAAGGAAGTAATCTATATTGTAGTACATTCCCTAAATAGAGTACAATTGAAGAAAGACTCAAATTAATCTATATTGTAGTACATACCCTGAATAGAGTACAGTTGAAGAAAGACTCAAACTAAACTCCTTATGAACTATGGTATGATGAAAATGCTAATGTAATTTACCTAAAAGTATTTGGTAGCAAATTTTATATCTTGAAGGAATCTAGAAAAGGTAAATTTGATGTCAAAGGTTATGAAAGCATATTCCTAGGATACTACTGTAGAAGCAAAGCATATAAATGTTTGAATTTATGAACTCATAAGATCATAGAAACTGCACATGTAAGAATTGATGAGTTTGCAAAAAAGAATGAAGAAGAAAGCAATAAAGAAGTTGAGGAGTACCTAAAATTTGTCTACTATGAACATGATACATTTCCAAGTTAAATTGGAAGTTAGTAGACTTCACATCCTAATTCCCCAAAATCTCCAAAAGCTATCGAGTTGTAACCAATAAAATTTGAGTCATAGTAAGAAGCTACTAAGCTATTGCTAGAGAAAACTAAGTCTGATGGACCCAAGTCGTAGAAAATGCAATCCAAGCTTGATAGAAAAGATCATGGTGACATTAGTGTAACAAATTCCAAACCAAAAGCACCTAGTTTAGCAAGATACATCAGAAGGAGCCATGCACCAAATCAGATCATTAGAGACAAGTCACATGGAACAATGACAAGAAACAAATTGAAAGGTACATGTTTTCTTGCTAAATTTGAACCTAGATCAGTAAAAGATGCTTTAGATAATGAAATTTGGATTGAAGCTATGAATGAAGAAATAGAACAAATAGAGAGGAATAAGACTTGAAATCTTGTTCCTTGACCCAAGGATAAAAATGTAATTGGCACAAAGTGGGTTTTTATAAATAAGTTGAATGAAGATGGAGAAGTTTTTAGAAACAAACCAAGGTTAGTATGAAAACATTATTCTCAAGAAGAAGGTATTGATTATGGTGAAACATTGGCTGCTATTGCTAGATTAGAAGGTGTTAGAACTTTACTTTATTATGTTTCACATAAATGATTTAAAGTTTATTAGATGAATGTAAAATATGCATTCTTGAATGGGATTCTTGAAGCGGAAGTTTACATAGAAAAACCTAAATGTTTTGTTGATCCTAGCAAAAAGGATATGGTATATAAATTAAACAAAGAATTGTTGGTCTCAAGAAAGATCCTAGAGCTTGGTATGAAAGACTTCATAATGACTTGATGAAGATTGTGTTTCAAAGAAAAATGATAACAATAGCCTGTATATCAAAGAAGGACTAGACAAGAAAATTGTATTGGCTGAGATATTTGGGGATGACACTTTTCTTTATAGCAAATGATGATTAAATGGAAGGCATTTTTAGAAGAGACGAGTAAATAATTTGAGATGTCCATGTTTGGAGAGATACAATTCTTTGTTGGATTGTAAATCTAGCATAAGAAAGATGGTATCTATATTACTCAATCCAAATATATCAAGGAGATACTAAAGAAGTATAAAATAGAAGATTCAAGACTAGTTGGAACACCTTTGTCTACTATACATAAGCTTTCCAACAAAAAATGATGATTCAAAAGAGGTAGATCAAACCACGTATGACTCAATGATTGGAAAATTAAAATATGTAGTGTACACAAGGCCTAATATTGCATTAGTATTTGGTATGGTGGAAATATTATTACCAAATCTCAAAGAAAATCACATGATAGCAATCAAGAGAATCATTAGTTATCTAAAGGGTATTGAAGACTATGGATTTTGGAACAAGAAAGGAAGCCATCTGGATTTGGAAGCCTTCCCAAATGTTGCTTGGGAAAGAAGTGTTGATGACAGGAAGAGCACCAGTAGTGGAGTGTTCTTTCCTTGTAAATGACTAGTGTCTTGGACAAGAAATAAGCAAAAATGCATTTCAAAGTCTACAACAGAGGCATAATATGTGGGAGAAGTACTTATTTTTTCCAATGTTGTTTGGTTCAAGAAACTTTTGGAAGGTATGAAGATATAAATCAATGATGCAGTGGTTATATTCTATGATAACACTAGTGTAATTAATATATTAAAGAATCCTATGATGCATACTGAAACCAAGCACATTGCTATAAAATATAAATTTTTGAGAGAAATGGTCCAAGATAAAGAGATAATATTGGAATATGTAAATTATAAAGAACAAATTGTAGACATATTCACTAAGCCATTACCTAAGGATGTACTTTTCTTTCTAAGAGGTAAGTTAGGGGTAAATCCCCTATTTGAAGCTCACTAAATGAAGTTTAGTGATGCATCAAGTAGAGCATGTTGAAGATCAGTCAATTGATGTAGCATTGAACATGCCACATTGCATATAAATTAGTACATAAGGTACACCGATATTCTTTGAATATTGTCTTTGGCATGAGATGTCAAAGAGGGGAGTTTGTTGTCATATATATATATATATATATCAAAAATTTTGTTTGAAGATATCAAAGAGGGAGAACTTGGTTTGATATCATAAAGAGAAAATTTTCTATTAGAAGAAGATGTTGAAGGCAAAGTTTTGCTAATAGAAGAAGTTTTCATGGATGTGGTTCAAAATGAAACTAAGGATATGTTCCTTACTTTAGTCTTGCTCATATATATATATATATATATATATATATATATATATATATATATATATGTATATATATATATATGTATATATATATATATATGTATATATATATATATATGTATATATATATATATATACATATGTATATGTATACATATGTATATATATACATATGTATATATACATATGTATATATACATATGTATATATATATATATGCGTGTGTGTGTGTGTGTGTGTATATGTATATATGTATGTATGTATCTATGTATGTATATATATATGTATATATATATATACATATATATATATGTATGTGTATATATATGTATGTATGTATGTATGTATGTATGTGTACACACACACACACATTGTTCCTTACTTTATTCTTGCTCATCATATATATATATATGCTTGGGTCTAGGATTCAATCTAGGGTTTAAACATATATATATATATATATATATGCTTGGGTCTAGGCTTAAATCTAGGTTTTAAACTTAAACCACTTAGTTTCATGGTAAAAACTCTTCACCAGACTTCCAAACTAGGCTTAAGTCTTCCTTCCACACTTGTATTATTCATTTAAGGTGCTAGACCTTATAGCTGAACTCACAAGGTTACTCTATGTGTGTGTGTGTGTGTGTGTGTGTGTGTGTGTGTGTGTGTGTGTGTGTGTGTGCATGCTTGGATCTAGGCTTAAATCTAGGGTTTAAACTTAAACCACTTAGTTTCATGGTGAAAACTCTTCACCAGACTTCCAAACTAGGCTTAAGTCTTCCTTCCACACTTGTATTATTCATTTATGGTGCTAGACCTTATAGCTGAACTCACAAGGTTACTCTATGTGTGTGTGTGTGTGTCTATATATATATATATATGTATGCTTGGGTCTAGGCTTAAATCTAGGGTTTAAACTTAAACCACTTAGTTTCATAGTGAAAACTCTTCACTAGAGTTCCAAACTAGGCTTAAGTCTTCCTTCCACACTTGTATTATTCATTTAAGGTGCTAGACCTTATAGCTGAACTCACAAGGTTACTCTATGCACATTTTCCATCTTGTAGTGGCTCAATAATGTACTTGTTCAAAAATAAATTAGCCATTTTGGTGTCACAACCAAAGAGGACAGGTTGGAACACCTACTCACAATCATTTTACCCTTACTCCTATGCATTCACAAAGCCATATCCAATTAGAGGTTGTGGATTGTGAGGAATGCATTAGAAATCCAAAAACCCTAATTACTAAGAAAGCACAAAAACTAAAGGAATTAAATGTAATCCATTATTCTAATATACTATTTGATTCAAGTTAATTCCTTGAACATTTGGAAGTAATCGAAGGTCTTGATTCAATTAGTTCAGAAAAAACCAAAGAAATTGCTTGGAAATGTATGGATCAACACTCTTAGAAAGCATAAAGATTGCTCCAAAACATCTCTTCTTGATTCCAACCCCAAAAACTTGGTGATTTCCAATACACACACACACACACACACTCCTTGAGACCATTTGGTCATTTCCCAACCAAATTTTTCACTTGGTTACGCATTCTTGGCAAATTTAGCAAGAAATTACAAAAATTGCACTTTTGTAACTTTTAAGCAACTTGTTGCACTATTTTGCAATTTGACTCCAAATAGGTGTGGAATGATATCATGTCTAAAGAGTAAATATGACAAAAAATGGTCAAATTCATCCTTGATTCAACTTTTGACCAAGCATTGACTATCTTTGACCAAACAACCTAGACAAATAAGCTCTGGGTGAACTTTTTGCCTCCAAATGAGTTCACCAACCTATCAAACTTTACCACTAAGGTCTCTAGGATAAACCTATATAGGTTTTTTTTCCCTTAGAGTTTGTTACACAACAAAATTGATATTTATTTACTATCTAAAATCCCCATCTACCTTGTGCTCCTACACCATTCATACAATTCCAAACCACTCAAAGCTTATAGCTTTGAGATCATTTGTAATCTATAAACATGTATAAGTGAGTTATGAAAGGTTTTAAAAACTCAACAAATTATTTTGTATGGGCACATTCAACTACAAGATTTGACACATTATTTTACAAGGAGTGTTATTTATGAGAAAACATCAAGGATGATGGTTGAAGTTTTCTTAGCACACACTTTTAAGAAAAAAAATAATGCAACCAATGCAATTCGATAAGAATGAACCTTACATTACTTTTACTGATGTTCAATAGCTAGAAATATTTTTCCATTTTTAACATTGATCTAAGTTAAAAATATAGGGAAAAAAATGGTAAAATTAGATATATTAAATGACACTAGGTAATGATAAATCTACACTACCTAAATATGTTGGAATTTAGATAGGAGAGGAGGTTTTTTAATTATTAGATCAATTTTATAATCTTTGAAAAATATCCAGATAACAATCAAATCTAAAGTACACTAAATCTATTTGATGACCAACTTGATTGTAGATAGCCAAAATCTTAGGAAGAGATAGAGGCATGATGAATGCTTATGCAAACTTAATTGTTGAACTTGTTCATAAATGTGAACTATAGAAACACTTTTCTTGGACATCATATATTGAACAATGATGAAACCATTAGTAACCATTGTACATTCTATATTAGTAAAACATAAAAAATAATTGGTATACTTTTATTAAGCAAGTAGTATTTCAAAAAGGGTAATGGAAACAAATATGTCAAGATAGTTCCACTATAGTTATTCTTTTCAATTTGGGATGAAATTTCCCTTATTCTTTTAAATTGTCAAAATTTGTCAATTAATTAATTATAAATTAAATAAATAAAATATATTTTCATTATCAATTAAATGTTAAATAATGTCAATAGTAAATTTTATGATGTCTATTTTTAAACACGAACAAATTAAAAACACAACACCATATTTTTTGGTACTATATTTTTGTCAAATTCCTTTCTAATCCTATAATGGGTTTAATCTAATTATATAATAGTTTATTTCAAATATATAAGCATAACATTTTATACTATATATAATTCTTAGACTCAAACGATCAATTGTATTTTTGGAAAATATCAGAACTGACCTAAAAATATAAATTAAAATAAATAATAAAAACATAATATTACTTTAAACAAATATACGCATTGTCTAGAATATAAATTACCATAATAATTGTTTCGACCGTTTTCACATAACCGCTGAGATTATATTTGCAGATCGACCTGGCTGATGGGCAAACCCCGTTTTTATTTAGTTTTGAAATAAAATTTCCCTAACTCTGGCTTTCAACTGGCTCAATGTGAGCGCAAAATATTACCAAAATGGAATATGAATACTCAGACAAGGAGAAAAAATGTTTAAATCTCAAAGAAGACAGCGAAAGGAGGCCATTGTGGGTATCAGTAACGGGAACCATAATCTTAGAAACATGTTCAGAATTCTACAAACAAGCCGCCGATTTCTGCATTGCAATTGCAGAGCCCGAGAGCAGACTTCAACATTTCCATGAATACAAACTCACACCAGCCTCGTTATACGGCGCCGCTTCCGCAGGCATAGATGCTGAAAAAATGATCAAATACCTAAAAATGCTGTGCAAAACAGATCTGGCACCCGAAATTATTCGCATGATCGAAAAACACACGCAGAATGTGGGGAAGTTGTCTCTGTATTTGAAAGGCGGGAGCTTTATTGTGGAGGGAAATTCAGTGCAACCCATTAAGACCATTTTGCCCTATGTAAAGGATGTTATTGTGGAAACGGTTTCAGAAAGGAGTTTCAAGATCGAACCCTTGAAGGTTGACTTAGTGAGGCAAAAATGCAGGGAAATCAATTTTCCTCTTGTGGAAGTATATGATTATAAGAATGATAAGACATGTCCTGATCTGGGCATAAAACTGAGCCCAAATGCACAACTCAGGCCTTACCAGAAGAAAAGTGTGGATAAAATCTTCATTAATGGGAAGGCCAGATCCGGGGTCATTGTTCTTCCTTGTGGGGCAGGGAAATCCCTAACTGGGGTTTATGCTACGGTCAGGTTGGGAAAACCCTGCTTGTGCTTTGCAAACACTTCAGTTTCTGTAGATCAATGGGTTTTTCAATTCAAGATGTGGAGCACAATTGGGGCTAATAAAATCCAGGGGATTACAAGCAGTACAAAAGCCTGTGAGGTTAACTTGAAGGCAGATATATTGGTTACTACTTATAGTTTGTATGGATACACTGGCCATAGGTCTAAGGATTCTGAGGAGATCATTAGGGTTATAGAGGGAAGAGAATGGGGGCTGATTTTGATGGATGAGGTTCATATGGTTCCTGCAAAGAATTTCAGGGATGCTGTTGCAAGGACCAAATCGCATTGTAAGGTTGGGCTGACTGCTACACTTCTGAGGGAGGATGAGGCCATTCAGGATCTTGAGTTCATCATAGGACCCAAGGTTTATGAGGCAAATTGGCAAGAGTTGGTAGAGGCTGGCTATCTTGCAAATGTGCAATGCTATGAAGTGTTGTGCCCAATGTCAAAGGACTACATCAGAGAATACTTGAACATCCATCATTCATATGGTGGTGGGGGTTTCTCTGGTGAAGACAAAAAACATGTTCAACACACTCTTTACGGTTCCAATCCTAACAAGCTCATGGTATGTGAGTATCTCATCAAATACCATGAACAACAACGAGACAAGATCATTGTTTTCTCTGATAACTTGTTTGCTCTGGACCAAATTGGTACTAGACTGCAGAAGCTCATAATTCGTGGAGAGACTAGCCATCAAGAGAGAACTGAAGTCATCAATAGATTTAAACAGGCTGATGAAGGGTTCACTGTTTTGCTGTCTAAGGTGGGAGATACATCATTGGATCTGCCGGAGGCAACAGTGGTAATTCAGGTATCATCACAGGGAGGATCAAGGAGGCAAGAAGCCCAGAGGCTAGGTCGTGTTCTTCGTCCGAAACCCACGAAAGACAAGTATGGTGTCATCACGGGCGGCCAAGCTGTTTTCTACTCTCTTGTTTCTCAGGACACCATTGAAATGTGCTTTGCTACCAAGAGACAACAGTTCCTTGTCAACCAGGGTTACACCTTCACTACCATCACTGACATTCCCACCAAGAAGGAGGCTTCTTCTCTCTTGTTTTCTGATCAAGATCTTCAGGCCCAGCTGCTTCACCTTGCCCTCCAAAGTAAATCTGATCAAGAACAGAAGCCACATCCTGACAAGAGGAAGAAGAGGGAGCATAAAAGTAGTTTGTTCAAAAAAAGGTTTCAATAACAAGTTGATTTGTAAGATTAGGCTTCATTTTAAATTAGTTATTAAGTTGACAGGTTTCCTGCATTTGTATATAGGGTATGAATCATTCGTATCCATAAAAACGTTTCCTTAAGTTTAGGATGAAATTAAGAATCACTATTGTTAAGTAAATAACTATCTAATAAATCTAACTACAAATCTAACTATTTCAGTTTTAAGTTGAAACCAAAGTCGTTCTTCAGTCAGTGAAATTTGTTCGGAAGGTGAAGAAAAATAATAAATCAAAAGCACAAGCAGCAAAAATAATCATATGAAATTTTTGAAATTTCAAACGAATAATATTGAACACTTTCAGTGGTTTTCCAATAGATCTTTGCAACGTTTTTTAATTAACTATACATGTGCTCCAATTATTTTCAATAAAACTTTACAGTGTTATATTTAACTATTTGATTTATGACTTTTTCTTTCCCCTCCATAAATTCTTTATAGTTCCATAAATTTTGATTTAACATATGTCTTTGAGCAGAAACCAAAAAACACTTTTGTAACTGACCTTCCATTCAAATAATTAGTGATGCATGTCCGAGATGAACGATTTCGTTTTAATAAAAAACTGGAAAGCAGCGACTCACATTTCAGTTCAATTATTTTATTTGCTTCAGATGTTTACCCAAAAAAATTCAATTTAACAATTATTTTAGTAATCAAGTTATAGTGGGACAAAGTGAAAACTCAATACAATTGTTAGAGGAAATCTTTACGTGTTTTGATTGGTGAATTTGCACCAATTTAGCTAACGAGTTGTTTCACTTATCATAAAATCCGAATTGTGGGCTATGAGAAAAAATATATAGCAGATATTATGTATTGAAAAATGTATGGTAGGTAGGTTTTAAAAACAGATTCTGTAAATAAGGTTCACATCTAACGTCATTAAATAGGATTTTCTTTTTCTTTCTGTGTTAATAAATTTTTAGCTTCTTTTAATTGAATCATTCCACTATGTTCTTTTTAGAGATAAGTAAATATTATTGGTCTCTTTATGCAAAATTATTAAATTCCTAACACCTGCTTGATCTTCATTGAACTCATTTCTCATAAACAACCTCACTTATTAATGAAGCACGTCATGTCCTAGTCATTAATATGAATAAATTTAAGAAAGTGCAACATCTATATCCTCTTTGGAGAATTTTTATTAGGATTTTTTTGTTTCAGCAATTGATTTTTCTAATGTTAATTTGGATTCATTTTTAATATACAATTGGGGATCCCTTAAAGACATTAGTTACCTTATTGAAAGATCTTTTGTGCATTGGAGAGGAGCATTAATTGCATAAGGTAAAAAACATACAATCTAACTCTATTATATTAGGAAACACAAAAGATATATTAGATAACTAAAATACAGAATAAGGATGGCATTACATTGGAGTATCCTTGAGTTTTTCATTATCAGAACTTAAGTTCTTTTAAAACATCCTAAACAATTAGAAAGGATCTGCATTTTTGTATTAAAAAAAAATCTATGCAATCCTTACAACATCCTAAATTAATTGATTTTACTTAGCCATAAAATCCGTACATTTGATATAAATTCTCTATCCTTTATATATAATGATTTATTTAGTTCTTTTTAAACTACTTATAGTTATAATTTTGTAGTTGTGTTTCTAAATCACGTTTTTACTCAATTTTTTTACCAAAGTGTTCATTATTCCATTGATATAGTTTTCATTTGATCACATCAAGCTTTTTACCACTTTCAATCATTTTCTCCTTCCAACACTCTTCTATATTTGAAAATAGTTATTCCAATATAAGCTACATATGCTCAAATATAAAATGGCATCTTCTTGGGTAAGTATATAGGTGAACTTTTAATAAGATGAGATAATGATCTAAGTCTAAAAAAGGAGAGAACAAGACTAAACAACATAGTTAATGACATCTTCTTGAGTGAGTATATAGGTGAACTTTTAATAAAAGAAGGCAATGATCTAAACCTAAAAAAGGAGAGGCTTAGATTGAAGAATGAAGTTAAAATCATTTAGCTCTTCAAAAAGGAAATAATTATCTAATTTTTTTTCGCTATATGGTGAAAACCCTATTACCTACTATTGCATGCAATATCTTTATCTTTAGTCTCTACTTCTAATAGTGGAAAAACATTAACCCACTTCCTAAACTCTAAAGTATCTTGTGGGATCCTATTTCATCATCCATATTTTATTATTATTAATCTAGATCACATTGGCATCTCACCCAATAATTCTCAACTTTTCAGAGGACTATTGATCTGCCTACAGCCACATTATTCACTTATCAAGGTTCTTGATCTAGGGCCAATGGTATTTGATAACATAAAGCTAATATCGAGTATATTATTAGTGTCATGGTAAGTTGTCCAATTGTGTTCAATTATTTGAGATGAAAAAGATACTATATGCATATTTAATGATAGCAAAATCATGAGAGGCTCTATTCAATTGAAAGTAGGTATTTTTTTTATTTAAAGTGATTTTTGTAGAAATTACTTTTGATTGGAAGTACCTCTTTAGATCTAATTTGTAAAGAATGAGAACTTTATAAAAAATTAATGTTGTCCAGTATCAATTAAAGGTTTTAAATGGATTAATGAAGGTAAGCCACTTTGAGAGACACAACTATATGGAATAGGCTCTCACATGTATATGGATTTGTTGACATTAATCAAATATGGCTAAACTGCAACAAAGAAGCCTTTATATAGATGTTCATGAAATAGCTAAAAAGAGAAAAGTGTTGTCAAAATTAATGAAAATATATGTATCAAAGTCTTCTCTCTATTAATATAAAATTTCAAATTAGACAAATATGTAAGAAGTTGAATTTTATGAAAAGAACACATGTCAAGATTTATAGTTAGATAAGCTTCAAAAATTAATAAAAAATGAAATAGTAAGGATATATACATGAAACAAATTCCAACATTTATATGTGAATGTTATGAAACAAAATTCAAAAGAATCACATTGATATGCATTTTAGAAAGAAAAAATGTAGATTTAATGGGAGAATATTTTTTGTGTTGAAATTAATTGGAATTAAAAATAATTGACTTATTCCAAATCTAGGAAAAATATCATAAAAGACTAATTTACTTCATCTTCAAATTTGAGATGATTTACATAAAATATGCATTTAAAAGTGGAGATTCATTTCAATATCTAAACTTCAATGTTCAAGAAAAAGTGTGTAAGCCTTTATTGTGGGTTTACCTCTAGGTTTAAGGCTTCAACCTTAACAATTAAATCATTAGTTTTAGCCTTTAACTAAGGATGGGAATATTTATTGTCATAAGATAGTTTTCTTCCAAATTTTTACAAGGTACCTCTAATCTTTAAAACCTAAACTTACCACCTTAGGGGCTCTTCCTAACCGCATTCTCCTTCTTCTCTAGAAAATATTTTGTCTTTTTTTAATTTCCTAGTATATTTTCCTATCCCATAAACCTACCAACCTCATTTTCCAATTTCTTGTTATTGTCATCCATCTCTTGGAACTTCCTAGAATCTTTAGTAGTCATTCCATTTGATGGAATCCTTAGGCCATCAATTTTAAAATCCTTTGAAAATATTCTAATTATCTTTCTACAAATACCAATATCATACATGGATACCAATCTAATGTAGAACTAATAAGTTAAAACTTGACTTCATCAACCTATACCTAGAAAATTTACCACTTTATCTAGATAGCTATCAATCACAAAGTTAAGCTATTCCTCCTAAGTCATAAAAGACATCTTCAATTCCTTTTGAATGCTAGATACTTCAAAAAACCAAACAAACAAGTAATGTGACAAGATTTGTATGTTTTACCTTTGGGATAAACTCCTCAAATGATAAGGTCTTACACATATGCTTAAAAATGACTCCATCATGATATGAATGGTTTAGAAGACTATTAACATGTTTAGGACACCACAAGTAAACTACTCATCACAACCTTTTTGAGTTTTCAACATCTTGGAAAAAAAATTATAGGCAGGAGATCTAATTGAATTAGGTCAACCTAATGAGTAAATTGGCTCTATATCTCTATTATAGAAAATGACCAAAAATAAATTCTACCATTTGGGTACCCTTTTCTAAGTTCTATGTGGTGGCAAGCTGGCTAAGATGACCAATTAGTTATTTTCACTAATAAAAACAATATTACCAATCAAGGTCACTCATAATAAAGATATAGTTTTTGTATTAGCATACATAAATAAAATGCATAATTTTATTCTATATTATTAAAGAAAGAGGGATTATTATTCATTAGCAATTTTCACTGGAAGAATATGAAAGACAATAGATTTTCTAGGATATCAAAGAATAGTGAATGTATACCATATACCAATGTTCACTTATGATAGTTTGTATGATTTTGGCTGAATAGCCAAAAGATACTTTGTTAGCACAAAGGTAGAGTATATAGAATATAATGGATAATTCATAGGAGTTTAATTGCCTTGACAAATCAATGAATTATAAATATAGGGAAAATGTCATAGATGCTTGACATAATTTATCACTGTATAATAACATATTTTGGAAATAAGTAAGTTAATTTATATTCAAGTCCATTACACAAAGTCAATATAAATGGCTATAAATGAAGATCCTTTTGATTTGGGATAATAAATAAGATTACAATATGCTATGATTAAGTGATGCAAGATTTTGCTATCTTGGAATATACATGTTTTAATTATCAGAGTAAAGAAAAGGTTATATGGCCACAAGAAGATGTGAGGAAGAATTGGAGTAATCAAATATTAAAGATATCATTACAGTCAATTTGGGAAAACTCTTTATACCACTCAAGTAATAGTTGTATATTTTTGAAATAGTAGTGAACTCATTTTTTATTACAAATCATAATAGAGTTGAGGCCTCTAACAAGGTCAAAGTCCTCTAATATGGATAGATGTACTAAATATATATAATAGATAAATTTGAGGGACAAAGCCTATAAGAAAATAATTTTGATAAGTGTATCTTTTTGGGAGTCTAGTCCCACCAAGATTTTCCCTTGATCAAGGTTTCCCTTCATAAAAAAATAAGGTCTTATGAGTTTCTTCTTGGGATGATCTTTATTCCTAATAAATTTATTAGTTGATGCATGTTTATGGTTTCTAGCTAAAATAATTAAGTATAAAAAATTCTTTGAAAAAGATTAAGGATGTACAAGATTACATCAAGAAGCTAAAAAATCAAATTAAAACTTTAAGATCTAGAAGGAGAAAGATGTTTGAGTAGATCAAGGATTCAAAGGTAGTTAAAGAAATGAGGAAGGAAAATTATTTCCAAAAATATGAACATGAAATCATATCCTTGAAGATGACTTAGATGTCAAAGGAAACAAAATAGAAGTAGATTTGATGGAAAATTTTAATGAATTCAACGCTTAACTAACCAAGAAAAAACCATAATTGTATGATTAAATGATAAAGTAAGTACAAAGAAGTTAAGAAGTATAATAGTACTATGACTGGATAACAAGAAAAATAAGGCCATGATTAAAAATATGGAGAAAGCTCTAGGAGAAGGAGTCAAGAAAAGGATGCCTCTACATATTACTGGAGGCCAAGGAGAAGATGCAACAAGAAGTGATAATGAAAGGAAAAGACAAGGAGATAGTGGTTGTAGAACCATAGGGTAAGAAAGGTAAATACATTGTTATTAACAGTGCAAGTATAAATAAGAATCTTAAGATGATGGTAAGAAAGGTGACATCTAAACCATGAAAGTGTTAATCTCATATTGGTTTTGACAAGGAAGTGACAAAATACTTAGTAATTATTTACTACAATTGTAGTGTATGCCAAGTGATCAAAGCATATCAGGCATGAGTTGCTAGACAATACATCTCGAGCAATATAATTAGTTAGTGTCGAGAACCAATATATGTCGAGTAGTGGTTTTTCCTAAGTCATTTAAGTGTCAAGCAATCTATATATGCTAAGTGATTTAGGTATCGAGTAAATAGTGTATGCTAAGTCATTCTAAAGACAAGTTAAAAAATTGAGAATGTTGTGATGGTTGAGAATTAGAGCCTTCAAATGCAAAGTCAATAGTTATGTACATAGTTGTTTGTAATAGCATAAGCTTTTACATAAACTATTTTTAGGCTGACATGATATTTTTTTATGATTCTAAGATATAAGTATGGAGGTATTATTCTAAATACTTATGTAGTACATGCAACCAATCAAAAAAAGGGAAGGTTAAGGTGGAAATATGGATCAACCATAGATGTTGATTCTTACCTAACCCATTCCACCTATCTTTATTTAACAAGGTAAACACTAAAGAGCTTGGAAGTGTGAAAGGAGACGAATTCTAAGTGTTCAGATAGCATTCATGGTGGCTATGGAGGGTATGATAGTGATCTAAAAATTAGAATCAGTTAGAGAGAATAGAAGAAATAATAGATAGGACAAAGGAGACATGTCTAATTAGAAAGATCAAGCTTTTGTCAGCAAAGAGAAGTTCTAACATCTAGCACTAGTGTGCTAACTGAAGGATCATGGTGCTAAATCATTTTAATAGGTGATGTAGAGTATAGCTCCTAATAGAGTAGTCTTAATAGACTTTTGTAAATCTCTCAAATGAATGTTTACTTTATTGTAAGTTTAAGTCCTCTGACAAGGCACACTTTTAATATCATGTTGAAATCCTCTAACAAGTTGAGACAAAACAATCTTTGTAAGCCTTTAATATGGTAGACCTTTCACAAGGTAGATCATACTTTATGATCAAACTTATTGGAGCCATAGTAGGCGACACTTTAAAACTGTGGTAGTAAAAATTTATGGGTGTCATCCCCATCTTAGTTTTACCTTCTCATTGGAGAGTGTCTCGGTAACCAATTTATTCTATCATTAATTACTTGTTTCATGCAATGGATGTAAATGTGTCTTTATCTATTTCAACTTATATGCTAAATTAGGAGATTAGGTGTGTGGTGAGTATTTTATGGTTAAAGTTTTTGAGTGTTGATTCACCCCCCCAATCCTAGATTTTACTTTCCCATTGTTATTTCCAATAATTTCTATTAGAGCCCATTTCTCTAGAAAGGAAATTTTGATAGCTTTGGAGGTAATATCTTGATAATGGAAGTCTAAAAATTTGGAAAGACTATTGAGAACCATAAGATTGAAGTGCAACTTTCCCTACACCAAGCCAAGGAAGTAAGAGATGAATTGCAATGTTCATTGAAGAGAAGTGTTGAGATAATGGGTGTTGCACGCATTGCGTAATATTATTATATTGTATTATTTTATTTTACTATATGTCATGTTGCACCTAGATTTACATTCAATATGTAAAGATTCCCCTAGTATATACTTGATGAATCATATTGTAACATTGTGATAATATTTCATGTAATTATTTACTATTGGAAAAAATAAATAAATTTCCAATATTAAATGTAAGGTTAATGGATTAGGTAGCACATGGTTTTAGTACATGGTTTATGTAATACCACTTGGTGGTTTTGTGCGAATTGCTACTATATAACAAGCCACAAGGATAGTTGTAGAGACAAGATAGAAGCCAAATAGGGGAAGAGTCAAGTGGGATAAGACTTGAATAGATTAGCAAAATGAGCATTTGTGAAGGTTGGAAGCATGGCATGAGATGTATGGATTCATCCTTGTTCACATGGATTGCTTGGTTGTGGCTATGATATTGAAAGCTTCCATGATTGTATTGCAATAGTGTTTTTGCTGAATAATACATGGTGATGGTTGCTTTTGGAAGCTATTTTTTTTCCTTAATGAGGGTTTCTTAGGGTATATCTTGGGTCACAATTTTTTTGGGTATGTTGTCTATTCTCTTGCATGTGGATTTAAATTGCATATTTATTTTAGATCTATTATGGGTTATGTGGAAATAATTATATTCTTTATTACAAGTTTTCTTACAAGTGGTATTAGAGCTATAGTTTTATTATTGTAACCCTAGATTGAATCCATGTGAATGCATGAGAGGATAAAAGAAAGGGCAAGATGTATGCTTTTTTTTATTACAAATATGAAGGTTGTGGGTTTGTTATTATGATGGGATATTAGTATATTTTGGGCATGCAAAATTGTTGGACAAAAGGTTTCTTCAGATGTTTCATTTAAATGAGGGTTTTAGGGGGAGCTTGTAGAAATGACTTCTTGGAAACCGCACGATTGGATTTGGGTTGATGTTTTCATAAATTTTGATATATAATATGCCCTAGTTTGGTTATGTTCAAAGGAAATGAAAGAGTTTTTCAATTTCAGTCCATGGTGACCGTCAAATTTAATCTCATCAAAAATTGTCACAAAAAAAAAAGTACTAAAAATGGTTTAAAAATTATCTTAGTAAATTACCATAACTTTTACTTAGGATATTAGATTTTCAACTTATTATAGGAGTTGGAAAACTAATTGAGAGAACTACAACTTAGAGTTATTTTGGTTCACTGATTTTGATACTTTTTGAGTTTTTAAGAGCCAAAAATTTAGATGTTGTTTACATTGAGTATAGATTAAACATAACTTGGGCATATAGAGTTAGATTTTGGAGTTTTAGTAGTCAAAAGAAATCTCTTAAAGAGCTCTATACATTGGTCCAAATTTAGTGTAGGTTTGGCATCATTTATTTGGTGATATATTAATCTAAACATTTTATGATATATATTGATTATGGTAGCAATGTGATTTTAATGACATTGTATGTTTGGAGATTTAATATTTGATGTCATTTTATACTTAGTTTTATCAGTGTTCTATTTAGATATGTATGATGACTTGTTAGGTCTACAAGTTCTATAGTGTTTTAGATGGTCTATGCTTATATGTTACATTTATAGCTTGGTTATGTTAGAAATGCTTTAGAATAACTAAGAGTGGGGGTGAAACAGTTATTCAAGGTCCAAATGTCCTATTCAAACTTTTCATCATGTAAAGTTTACCCATATAACCATTCATTCATTCAAACTTTAACTTTTCTATTCATCAAGTTACTATAAATCAACATCCAAGCATAACACATAAAAAGATCAACATATAACATAGTGATTTACATGGAAACCCAATTTGGAAAATCCCACCAGTAACATGCTACTCAATTCTCACCCTTCTAAAGTGATGCCCTATGCAAGGCCTGCCCTATTAAAGGCTTACAACATACTATTAAATGTGACCTTGTTAGAGGATTTATCCACCATGTTAGAAGTGGGCCTAGTTAGAGGACTTTAGAACATTCACTTGGAATGCTACCCTATTAAAAGATTTACAAATGGTTGTTTAAAAAACCTAAGTCCATAGGATTTTCCTTTACCCTAACTGATACAATTTCTAGAGAGTAACAATAAGGGGTTTTGAATTCAATGCAGAATGCAACTCAACTTGTAGATTTCATATCACTCTTTAGCTCTTCACATTGCCTAGCTTTCAGCCTCTATAGCTCTGACAACTTATCCTCTTTTCAAGTTTTGTCTCCTTGAGTCTTCATGCTCAATGTACCAATGCAATCATCTCTCTGACCACTTTATCAAGGAAAATTTTCTATGCTTTGTTCATTCCTAGATGTCTTCTTCCTAGCATCCTTCTAATCACTTTGCAATTTGGCAAACCAATAGCTCTTGCTTCTTTGTCTATGACTCCTTAAATGAAGTTCTGGAGTTTATTTTCCTACTTGATTCTTCCATCCATTAATTTCTATTTGAATGGATTAGGTAGGATTTATTAAATCTAACCCATATTTTGTTTCTTCTAAAAACTTCTTGAATAATCCATTTGAATTCGCTTGAAAATGGTTTACATAGAATTTTGTGCCACTAGCACATCATCCTTATCCTCCAACTAGTTCACAAAATTCAAGGTAACAACTTTGTTAGCTCAGATTTGGTGATTCTTTGTTACTCCTAATAATGCAACAACTCGACAGTATTGAAATACTACTACTTGGCACATACTGTGTTACTCGGCATGAACTACATTTTTCTAATGCTCAGCACCTATTATATCACTCAACACTTGAACTTCACTTGACACCTAATATTCACTTAGAACATACTATAATTTTCATTTGCTTGGCTCCAACTGAGAATTTGCTCAGCTTAAATTAGCTTGCTTGGCACCCACTAATGAACTTAGTTTAATCTTTGCAATCAATCTTGTTTCAACTTACACTTCTAGTGTTTCTAAGTGTAGCCAACCTTTGTGTCTTTGAGTAGTTACCAATACATCATTTAACCAATGTCTTATCTAATCCTTGCACTTCATTACAACATCATAACTCAATCTTTCCCTTAGGTTCTTTTGTTACATCTTGTTGATTAAATCCTCTTCATCAATCAACTAAGTGATAGTACTTGGATCTTATAAGTAATTGTCATTCTTACAAATAGCATGTTTGACATCAATGAAAAATAGTGATTGAAAATATTCTTGTAATAACAATCTCCCTTTATGACAATAAACCTTTTCAATCAAATTTTCAGCAATCTCCCCCTTTGGCATTGATGGCAAGCCAAACTAGTCAACCATCAGACTAAACTATTTAACCAAGTTAGCTAAGTTAGAACAAGAAGTCAAATGCCAAAAAGTAATTGTGCCACCACCAGTTTTGACATCTTCCTCTTTCTGCTAACTTCTCCCTCTTAGCTACTATATCCTTTTTCTTTCCTTTCTTCCTTCTTACAATTTCTTCCTCTGTATGAATTTCTCATCTTCTACTATTTTTTTTTATGATCAATTTCTTGCTACTTCTCTTTTTCTTCCTCTGGATATGGTAATCTCCCTCTTTCTCTAGATTTGATCAGTTTCTACACTTTCTCCCTTATACTATAGATTATTTTTGATTGATCAATTTCTAGCATTACTTCTCCCTCTTTGACAACAATGCCAAAGACATAATATTTTAGTATCTTAATATGCAAGTGTAGCTTTTGCAGGTTCTTTCACTTTCTCCCTCTGTCACCTTGTTTGTGACTAATTTCAAACTTTAGCACTTTAATTATTTCAGGAAGAATCCTAAAGTGGGTATCCTCTACATTAATGTGTAATATTTCAACAATCAACTCATTTGATGTAGGGTAGTCTTTCTTTTACTTCAAGTAGCCTTGGCTAAGGCTATCACCCCTAACTTACCTCTAAGATACTTAAAAGCATCTTTAGGTAGTGCTTTTGTGAAGATGACAATAATCTATTCTTTTGAGCTAAAATATTCCATCTTCACTTGTTTGTCCTAGGTATGTGCAGGATCATGGTCAACCAAACTATGCCCTTAAGTGGCAATAAAAAATTAGAAAATCAGGGTTACGTCAACTTGACATGCAATTTTCTTCTTGTTATTAACTTTATACCAAAATTTTGAGAGAAAAGAACCTCTAAATCTAGTTTCTAAACTACTAGAACTTATCTCAAAAAATAAAAAATTGATTGGTCAAAATTTTAAATTTTAATGCAGTATTACAAAAAATTTAGAACAAAAAAGAGTAGACATATGTCTGATCACCTTAATCAAAATTAAATGACAATATTTTTTAATAATATTCTACATATAAGTAGTAGACTCATGGTTGGATGTGACACATATTTTTTGGTATTTTTGTTCTAAATAAATAATAATAAATTAATTTTTAACTTTAGTATTTTTAGAATTAAAAAATCTCATGTCTGACCACCTTAACTAATTAAAAACTTTGTAAAATTATATTTTTTATTTTTTATCCTTATAGTAGAAGAAACATAGAATGTGATGCATCTTATGGCTTAAAAAAATGTCATACTATTTGAAAGTTATAGTTGTTTTTCAAGTAGTGTGTCAGGCAACACTTTATACGTAACTCCATTAGAAAATAAGTAATAATTATTTGCTAAACTCATAATTTGACAAACCTTACATAAGAACATTCTTAAGAAACCCTTTTCATTTTATCAAATTTGGGTGAAAAAAAAGTCATCGGCTACATGTTTGAAGTAAAAATCACACAAAAATAGGCCAAAAGCACATTTTTAGGATGTTTTTAAAGTTGACCATATAGGTTTGGTATCAAAAATTATAGTAGACCTTATAAATATATTATTATTTTTCATTTAGTATTAGGGTGGGTGGGAAAAAATATGGAATATATTTTGAAATGTTTTGAGATATTTCAGAACTATAGATTTTTCAGATTACCACTTTTTGGCACAACCTGATCCTACACATACCCTCCTCCACCAATTCTCTTACATAGTCATACTTAATTGCAATATGCTTGGTTTTAGCATGCATTACAAGTTTCTTTGATATGTTGATAGCACTTGTATTATCACAATTGAGTATCATAGGCTCATTTACCTCTTCCTTCATACCTTGCAACAGATGTTTGATCCATACAATATTGGTGCAATTGATAGTAGTTGAAACATATTCAGCCTCTATTGTTGACTATGAGGTACAAATTTTCTTTTTACTGGTCCATGTAATTAGTCTTTTTCCCGAGAAAAGTGCTCCTCCACTGGTGCTTTTTCTATCATCAACATTACCACCCCAATCTGCATCAATGTAGGCTCTTAGCTCAAACTTTCCACTCCTTTTGTAATACAAACCAAATTCATCACTTCCTCTTAAGTACCTTAGTATTCTCTTTACTACCATCAGGTGATTTTCTCTTGGATCTACTAAAAATCTTTCCACTATTCCAATAGCTAATGTAATGTCTAGTCTACTATGTACAACATACTACAACATTTTAATCATTGATCTATACATTTCTTGATTCACTTCAGCTGACTCATCATTCTTGGATAATTTATGTCCTGTTGCCATTGGTGTGCTAACCATTTTTGAATCTTCTATCCAAATGTCTTGAGTATCTCCTTGATGTAATTTGATTGGATCACAAATATGCCATGCCTCAATTGATGTACTTGCAAAACAAAAAAGAACTTGATTTCTCCAAACATTGACATTTGAAACTCATGTTTCATTTGATCAGCAAAATATTTGCATAGAACATCTTGTCTTCCAAATATTATATCATCAAAAAAGATTTTAGATATAAAAATGTCTTTACTTTTTCAGCCTTGATGTACAAGTTGTTGTTGTCATATGTTCTCTCAAATCATATCTTCACAAGATATTTGTGTAGTCTCTCATACCATGCTCTAGTTGCTTGCTTCAAACCACAGAGTGCCTTATGCAATTTTCAAATCATATCTTTGTTGTTTTCATCAACATATCCCTCTGGTTGTTCTATGTAGACTTCCTCTTCTAGTACACCATTTAGAAAAGAAGACTTGACATCCATCTGGTAAACCAGGAAACCTTTGTAAGTAGCATATGCAAGTATGTTCTTACTCCTCTCATTCTTTAAATAGAGGAAAATGTTTCCCCATAATCCAATCCTTCTTCTTCTGCATAGCCTTTGAAAACTAATCTAGCTTTGTTTCTTGTTATCTCACCATTCTCATACAATTTTTTTCCTAAATATCCATTTGGTACCAATTACATTCTTATTAGCTAGTCTAGGAACTAAGGTCCAGGTCTTGTTCTTCTCAATCCAATCTATCTCCTCTTCCATAGCTTTATACTAGTCATAATCTTGTAGTGCATCTTTCACTGATTTAGGTTCAACCTTCCTTAGCAGACATGATTCATTCCTAAGTCTATACCTTGTCATTAGTCTTGCATCCTTGTGACCAATGATTTGATTTGCAAGGTGATGTCTTCTTACATATTTGGCTAATCTTGGTTATGTCCTTCTTTCCATGTTTGATCCTTTAGCTTTAGGGTCATTATGCTCTTCTCCATCTGATATTTCATCATCTCTTTCATGTGTACTGATTTTAGAATTAGAATGTACATTTTCTTCATTCTACAAGTTGGCATTAGAATGTAGCTCAACATTCACTCGGTGTGACTCAGCTGATACTGAGTTCTGTTGCTGATTCCCAACTTGATTTGCAACATTATCTTCAATAGTCATTCCTTCATAGATGTATACGAAAGATCTATAATTTTCTAGTTGTTTAGTTCCATGAACCTAAACTTCTACATGCTCATTAAAATTTACATTTTCACTCTCCACAATCTTGTTAGTGTTAGTATTCAAACACTTATATGCCTTACTTCTAGTGGAGTAGCCAAGGAATATGCCTTCATCACCTTTTGCATTAAACTTGTCATTTCTAGTATCTTTAAGAATGCAACATTTACAACCAAATATTTTAGAATGTTTAACATTATCTGAGTGACCATACCATAGTTCAAAATGTGTTGCATTTGTACCTTTCTTGACTTGGACTCTATTCATAGTGGAAGCAATAGTACTTACAGCTTCTCTCCAGTACTTTAGAGCAACAATTTTCTCCATCATTAGGGTTATAGCATAGTCTATCACTAATCTATTCCTTCTTTCAGCAATGCCATTCTAAGGTGGAGTTCATGGTGCTAATATTTTCCTTTTGATACCTTTGTCATTGTAGAATATCTTAAATTCTTTTGATGTAAACTCACCTCCTCTGTCTAACCTTAAGCATTTTGAACTCTTCCCTATTTCTTTCTCAACTCTAGCCAAATGCCACTTAAACATTTGAAATGTATTAGATTTTTTCTTTAAAAATATACCCGTCATCATCCTTGAATAGTCATCCACAAATAGTATTATGTATTTGTCTCCTAGGTAACTTTTCACTTCTATTGGACCACATAAATCTATATGGACAAACTATAGTACTTCTTTGGAAGTATATGTTTTTTTTTTTTTGAAACTAGGCTTGGTCATCTTCCCTAGTTGACATTGTTTGCACATTGTATTTTTAGGCTTCTTTAGTTTTGGAAGATGACTATTAAAGGATTTACAAATGGCTATTAAACCAACCTAAGTCCATAGGATTTTCCTTTATCCCAATTGATACAATTTCTAGAGAGTAACAATAAGGGGTTTTGACCTAAATGTGAAATGCAACTCAACTTGTACATTTCAGATCACTCTTTAGCTCTTCACATTGCTTGGTTTTCACTCTTTGTAGCTCTAACAACTTGCCCTCCTTTCAAGCTTTTTCTCCTTGAGTCTTCATGTTCAATGTACCAGTCCAATTATCTCTCTGACCACTTTATTGAAGCAAAGTCTCTGTGCTCTATTCTTTCTAGATGTCTTCTCCTTAACACCCTTCTAACTACTTCACAGTTTGGCACACCAAAAAATCTTGCTTCTTGGCCTATGACTCTTTAAATCGAAGCCTAGAGTTTCTTTTCCCACTCAATTCTTTCATCCTTTAATTTTTGTTAGAATGGAGTAGGTAGGATTCATTGAATCTAGCCCATATTTTGTTTCTTCTAGAAACTTCTTCAATAATCCTTTTGAATTCACTCAAATATGGTTTACATAGAATTCTGTGCCACCAGCTCATCATCCTTATCCTCCAGCTAGTTCACAAAATTGAAAGTAACAACTTTGTCATCTTAGATTCAACGAATCTTTGTCATTTCCAATAATGTAGTAGCCTAGCACTATTGAAATATTGGTGCTCAGCACATACTATGCTACTCAGCATCAAGAATATTTTACTAATGCTGGGAACCTATTATATCACTTGGCACTTGAACTTCACTCAATACCTAATCTTCACTCGGTACACACTAGAATTTTCATTTTTCGTGTCTCCAATTGAGAATTTTCTTGGCTTAAACTAGCTTGCTCGACACCTACTAATGAAATTAGTTTAAGCTTTGCAATCAACTTTGTTCCAACTTACACTTCTAGTGTTTCTACATGTAGCCAACCACTATGTCTTTGAGTATGTTACCAATACATCATTTAACCATTGTCTTAGATGATCCTTACACTTTATTACATCATAACTCAACCTTTCCCTTAGGTGCTTTTGTTATATCTTCTTGATTAAATCCTCTTCATCAATCAACTAAGTGATAGTACTTGGATCTTATAAGAAATTGTCATTCCTACAAATAGCAGATTTGACATCAATGACAAAACAATGATTGAAAATATTATTTTAATAACAATCTCCCTCTTTGATAGTAAACCTTTTCAATCAGATTTCCAATAGGTTATGGGTTGTCTATTCTCATTAACCTTTCACCATTGATGCATATTTAGATTGGTGGCTTGGATTTGGTTTGTCTATATCCTAAGTAACATTATTTTATAATTTTTCTTCATGTAGAATGGATGAGATATTGTTACCAAGTATATTCATGGTGGAGGATTGTGGTTGAATATTTTGTACTAACAGGTTGGATATATTGGGATTCAGGTGCTTGGTTCATGGATCTAATCATGGTGCCATAGATTTTGGCATGAAATGATTGGATATACAAGTACATCCTTGATGTTCATTGGTCTAGATTCCTAATTTTTTTATGGTGGTATATCTTGTTGGTTGAGGGTCATGGTTATTTGGTTTCCTTTGAGGAGCTCATGATGTGCACTTTGAGTTCTTTGATGGTTTGATAATTTGGTTGATTCTCATGGTTAGAGGATTTTTTTTCATCATAATCCCATGGATAGCTTGGATACATAGTTTAGTGGGAGTTTGTGATAATGATGAGGTGACAATGTAGGATTAGTTCATAGTTTGGTTTGTATGTTCTTGGTTTTTAGATCTTGGTTTCATTTGTTAATGACACTTTGGTTGTGTGAGTGTAGACCTTTAGGACCATCATGTATGAGATGGTTTTATATGATACCATGGTTGAGTGGGAGTTTTCGGAATTGATATAATGATTGAGTATTTGTAGATGTTGGAGGTTTGTCTTAGATATTGTTGCTATAGAAATGTCCTTTTCATTTGGATGGTGCAGTTGTTATCTTCACATAGTGTGTGGAGGCGGTTGCATCTTGAGGACTAATGGAATTCTTAGTAAAGGTTTGGTTTATACTTTCATTTGACATGTTATCCTTGGTGTTACAATGGTTTCATTTTTATGTTGTGCTATACTCTTGATATGTGTTTAAAGTTTTGACATGTTATAGTATGTTCATCTAGATCATGTTATCTATTTGGTCGAGCTGGTTAGATCATGTTGTCATGTTTATCTTCCTAAGGCCATAGTTGGAACTTTTTACAATAGTCTCGATTTAGTTTCTTGCTATTGAGTACATTGATCATAAGATGGATACTTAATGATATTCCTATGTTGCATTTGGAGTTGGCATGGATAGATTGGTTGTCAATGCTCATGGATACTTAGAGATGATGGTGATGATGATTTCTCTTGGATTAGAGAATTTTTTTTTGGGACAACTGATGGTTTTAGTAGGAGAGTTAGAGGGGCATTCACTTGATATGGACTTGGGAGGAGACTTTTCTTAGATGAGTCTTGGCTAGAGACTTAGATATCTTGATGAGCATTCTCATTCCCCAATCTTGATCTACTTGGCAGTTTACTACTTGAGAGTTATAGCCCATTATTTCTCTTATGTGCATTATGTTTATGCTTATCTTTCATGGATATGGATCTTGAGCTAGAGTACATGATTTAGTTCTAGAAGTTTCATTTAAGAGATGCTATAGCATTGGTTATTTTCTTACGCATATGTTTCAATATTGGTTGAGTTTGGGAGATGTTTTTATGTTGGGCTTATTCATTGGATTAAGAATGCTTTATGAGTTTTATCTTTTTGTGCGAGGCTTATATCCATGATTAGTTAAATGGTATGATTTGGATGTTGTTAGCCAAAAAAATTCTCCTACCAAAATTCTAAATCTTACCTATGCTAGCCAATGGTCATATTTATTCAAACATTTGACTACCCAAAGAATGCATTAAACTTTAGGTTATCCACATTTTCCTTAAGTTTTGAACCTTTACATTCCTTTTCCCTTTATGCCTTGATCTTTTCTAGTGTTTAAGTTGAAATTGTGCAAGAGCCTCCGTTGTCCAGTTGTGCATAGTTAAGCCTTATTTTCCCTTCAAGCTACTACATCATGATGTAGTCTTCCCAGTGGTTAGCATAGCATTAGGACATTTTGTATAGCCATGTGTTTTGGGTTCTAATGATATGATTGCATGGAGATCCATGTAGGTAGGTTTCAAGCTAGAGGTCCCACTTTTCTTTGAACCATCAAATCTTGGCAGATCAATGGTCAGTGTTTGTGCACTTCTTAAAGATGTAAGGTCTTTAGCTCATCCAAGGAAATGCTTGAATGACATGTGTCCATGTGGGCCCAACCTTGCCCACATGGCACATTCGATGGAGGATCAAGCTCAACATAAGGGCCAATCAATTTAAGTTGTGATGATGCAATAAGTCAATGAAGTAATCAAGTTTTCATGGTTGCATGGGGTGAAGCCTAAGCTGAGGTTAGAGGCATAGCATTGCAAATCCCTTTTTTTTACATGATCGCAAGATGAAATGGGAAATCCAAGGTTAGTGGTGCGAGGTCATAGTTGGCTTCATTTGTTCACATGGTTGTACAATTTTTATGATTAACCATGGTTAACGACCTGATGGAGTGACTCTCTTGTTTTTATGGTTGTAATGAGTTTTTATGACCATGGATTAGTTTTGGGTCCCATTGTTATAACTGGTGCTACATTTTCTATACCCATCTCAACTATTAGATCTTTCCAAATCTATAACTAGCACATGCATGCTTCTTGAAAGTGTGAGATATTTAAGGATTCTAAGGAAATGCCTGATCAACAGGTCTCTTGGTGGAGCCTCCTTCCTTGTGGCTAGTGGAGATGTCAAAGGGAATGATAGGTTTCTAATTTTTATTCACTACCTCCCAAAATAGGACTTGTTTCAGTTATGGGTCAAAAGAAAAGCTTGGTAAAAGCATAAACCTATGTCACCCTTTTGTAAAGGAAAAGGCTAACAAAAGTATAAATGTTCACCTTCAATGACATAGAACTAGTATTATTATTTTGATTTTGAAAATGAAGTAAACTAATGAAATGTGTAGATATGGATGAAGTTTAAGATTATAATTTTTAATAATTATTTGGAATAAGAATTGATATGTTTTTCTAATTTTTATTGATCATTTTTAGGCTACTAAAAATCAAGGATCTAGTTCCCACCATAAAACTATATGGAAATAAGCTTATTTCCCTTTGATCTCAGACTTTGTTATGGATAAAATATATAGGTAGAACAATAAATAAAAAATGGCTTTAGACCTATATTTTTTCTTTTATAATGATTCAAATTTCAACTCACCTAAAATCAATAGTTTTCATCTCCCACCACATATTTCAAAATAAATCTATTCTAACAAAAAAAAAAGTTATAGATTCTAGAAGAGGATTCTCTCCTCTAGAACATCATATAATTTTTAAATTTCTTTGACTTGATTTAATATTTTTTTCTTTCTCAAAATCAACACCTTTTTGAGTGTTAAGATACATGCTTGTAAATTTTTTTAATTACAATATACTATATCTAATTAAAATACTATAAACTATATATTAGATTATTCTTCACTCTAAGCTCTATAAAATGGTGTTTATATATTATTAAAAAAATATCATAAAAATTAGTAAGAGTTATTGAAACACCACTTTTTTAGAATAATTTTATTTCTTTAGTAATTGGATAGAAACTAGTACAAAACATGCATTTAATAGACATTTCAAATTGGACAAAGTTTGAGACCATATCTAACTTAGCTAGAATAATTTTATCTAGATCATATGGTTGAATAAAATTGGGTTTTAGATAGAAATATTGAAATTTAGTCATCCTAATAAGTTAGCCTGAAAGGTGACACAACTTTGTACTTTTTACGAGCTAGATGATGATGAGATAGGAACATTAAAGTCAATTCTTGAGTTTGATTCAACTAAGTTGAATTAAGCTTATTCATAGCATCATAATTTGAGAACTTCATCTAAAAATAGAATCAGAAGTAGAAAATTTGGGAAAAGGTGTATCTAATTAATTTTAGACAATACATAAGCTCACTTGTAATTGGGAGCTTACCTAAATGAGTTACGAAGGAATTTAGAGTTATTGGTATTATAGAAAAGGTCAATACTATAATAGAAGATAAAAAATATGTTTTTGCAAAGCATTTCATGAAGTGAAGTTCAATAAAGTTTTATCATGATGGAAAATAGCTATGAAAAACCTCGGGTGCCAATTAAAGATCAGATAAATGATCTTGAGTAGTTATTTGATTACAATATGTAATTGGCATCTTTTTCATGTTTGCAAAGTACACAATTAATGAAAGTTCAAGTTGACGGAATATATGGATTATAGAATTTATTTCCACTTTATTGTGAATACATGTAAATAAAACAACACTTAGAAGAAACTTCTTGTTAAGGCAATTTTAAAGAAAACCTTGTTTTTGGAAAGAGGTATTTTATCATTTTTCTACAATTTTTTTTAGTAAAAGTTCATATTTGATAAAATTATGGACATGTTAATAGTGCACAATGTTGATAATGGGGATAGACATAAGTTGAAGGTTGTTTTCATAAAACCTACTAAAGGAAACCCTAACATGTAGTACATCTTGAAGATGTAGGAAGTTATCTTAATAGTAAATATTAGTCTATTTGTAGTGAATACATGAAAAAGGATATGGAATTAGTTTTTAATCACGACATGACTATAGAGCTTGGATTTGAACATTTAAGGGAAGTAGACTTGTTCAAATATCATTTCTACCATGAATTGAACATAGATGAATGAACATAGTTCATATTAAGTAGGATGCATGATGGAAAACTATGGATGCAAGATAATGGAATTGATATTTTGGAATTGATAGTTCATGAGGTAACTAGCCTTAGTAAATAAGGTAGTGTACCAAAGGGGAAGATTTTTGACAATTGGCTAATAGAGTTATGTAATTGTTGTCATTTATGGAAACACATGATGTACATTCTTATAAGAAACCTCAAAAATAAAGATACTTAGTGTTTTGTAATCAGAAAATGTCTAAGTATAGAATTTGGTATACAACAATGTATTGTTTTTGTTATAACTTGTTCCTAACGTCATCTTATGACTAGTGAAATTAGATGGATATACTATAAATGTTGTTGATGATGTATATAATCTTAGAAGTTAGTACAATCTATAAAAGATAGAGATAATCATGTTTTAACGAAATATGACAATGGAATTGAAGGAAAGGATTATTTTGTTTACAAAATAATTACATCTCCAATTAGGGACGACATCCTAGATGTTTACTCTAAGTTAGAAAAGTGAATTGTGGTTTTTGCTAACCCAACAAAAATTTGTGTAAAGGCATGGTATTTATGCAAAGCACATTTTGTGTTGAAGGATGGACAAGTTGTGTGAATATTGTGATGTGCGAACTCTCTATGAAAGTGATATTTGTGAAGTTTTTTGTAAGGTATTTTTGATCCAAGATTGAGCTAAAGATTAGAGATCAATGAAGGAAGAAAATATAGTACTTATATTCTAGAAGTCTGATTACTTTTTTGGGTAGTGAGTGTTGGAAATATAAGAGGATTAATTGACAGGGGAGGGGTGAATTAGTTACTACAAAAATAAATCCTTGATCCCTTAGATGCCAGTAAAAAATGCAAATAGATAGTTGAGTATACTGAAGCTCAGTAAACACACAAAATGTTGGGACTCGGTAATAACTAGATTAGCTCTGTAAAAGATTAACATATAAACCATTAGAAGTTATCTATGATTACCATGACTTTAACTTAGTTGTAAACACATAAAGAAAATAGCATGACCACTTTTGACACAAGGATTTAACATGGAAACTCAATTTGGGAAAAACCACCGATAGCAACTAGTTACTAATTTTCACTCTTCTAAAGTGAGCCCTATTAGGAGCCAAGCTTGTTAAAGGTTTAAAAAAATACTATTAGGTGTGACCCTATTAAAGGATTTAATCACCCTATTAGGTGTGGCCTAGTTAGAGGTCTTGAGATATATTAAATGGAATTGTCACCTTGTTAGAGGATTTGTAAATAGCTGTTAAGCCAACTCTGTTAGGATATTTAGATCACTACTACAATGGTTAGAGAGTAACAATGAGATGACCTAATTTAAATGCAAATAATTTTCTAATTTCAGATCTCTATTTTTTCTTGTACTTGATCCTTCCTAATCGAATATGGCTTTTCTACACCACAAAAATATTTTACTTATCCTTCAAATTTGCTTCCTGTGCTCATCAATAGATCTTCAATCACATCACCATAATTCACACATTTACTTCCACTTTTTTCTTACTTGCACACTTTAAAATCACAACTTGACCTTATATCTTCCACTTTGTCAAGTTAGCTCAAATACAATAAAATAAAAAAATCCTTCATTAGCCAACCTTGCTAGGTAGAAACTAACTATATTCAATGATTTCTTTCATTAACCAACACAAGCTCAATTAACACAAAAAAATTATGAAAATCCTTTTGGCAACTAAGTGAGCTTGGTTAGCATTGATTCTATCCAACTTTCCTTCCTTACCCAATAAGCTTGGTTAACACTCACTTTCTGCAACTTTTCCTTTGACACCCAAGTGAATTCAATAGAAACTACCTTCTAAACTAGGTAAACATAGGAATGCTCAATAGACACTGAGAATTGTCTTCATTGCCCCAGTGAGCTCAACATATACTGACTAAAAATGATTATGAGATTTGTGTAACATCAAAGACAACACATAATTAATCAATTGTATCCAACAATCTCCCTCTTTGACATTGATGGTGACACAACATGTTAGCACAATGAAATTTTAGATTTTAGATTTGAGAACTCCCTCTGTTAGTATAAGATCTTCCTTTTAATTAATTCTATTTGCAATGGCTGATATCATGTTCATTCAGAACATCCTCCCTCTTTTAGCATACTTCTTCTTTAGAAGACTTCTCCCTCTATGGATTCTAACTTTATTCTGGTCTCAGAAATTGCTTAGAGATATGATAGTAAACTTCTCCTTCTTTGACAACACATGCCAATGAAAATAACTCTATAAATATAAATATACCTTAAGTACTAATTCATCTACAATATGCCCTTGCCAATTCTGCTTCAATTGATTAATATCCAATAAGTTCTAGTTGATACATTCACTAAACCTCATTTAGTGAATTTAAAATAAGGGAATGACCCCTACCTTACCTCTTAGATACAAAAATGCATCCTTAGGTAATGGCTTGGTAAATATGTCTGCAATCTATTCCTTTGTATTCACATATTTCAATCTAACTTCTTTATCTTGCACCAACTCTCTTAAGAAGTGATACTTTATAGAAATATGCTTTGTTTTTTAATGTATTAATGGATTATTTGATATATAGATTGCAATGGTGTTATCACAATATATGACAACTAGATCTTAGATTTCTACCTTCAATCCTTCCAACAGTTGTTTGAACCAAGCAATGTTAGAACAATTGACTGCTACTAGTACATATTCTACCTCTACTATGGATTGAGATGTACAATTTTTCTTCTTGTTGTCCATGATACTAGTCTTTTACCAAGAAAGAATGCTCCACCAATTTTTCTATTATTGAGACTTCTTTCCCAATTACCATCAGTAAATACTTTCAAGTCTAGATTGCCTCCAAGTTTGTACCATAAACCATTGTCTTTAGTACTTTTTAGATACCTCATGATTCTTTTGATTGCCATCATGTCATTTTCCTTGGGATTTTTTGAGAATCTTGCCACTATTCCAATTGCTAGAGTGATATCGGGCCTTGTATGAACTACATACTATACTTTTCCAATCATAGATCTGTAAATGGTCTTATCTACTTCATTGGAACCATCATTTTTGGAAAGCTTATGTCTAGTAGACATAGGTGTTCCAACTAGTCTTGAATTTCCCATTCCAAATTTCTTCAGTATCTCGTTGATATACTTAGATTGAGTGATGTAGATACCATTCTTGTTATGTTTTATTTAGAATACAAAAATTAATTTTATTTCACCAAACATGGACATCTTAAATGATTTATTCATTTCTTTTGAGAATGCTTTGCATAAATTAAATCATTTCCTATAAATGGAGTATCATCAAAAAATATTTATACTAACATAATCTTCTTATTTGGTCCTTCACTAATATACAGACTGCTATCATCATTAGTACTTTGAAAACCAATTTGTGCCAATTAATTACAAAATCTTTCATACCAAGCTCTAGGGGCTTGTTTGAGATCATATAATGCTTTTTGTAGTTTGCAAACCATGTCTCCTTTACTGGGATCTATAGAACCTTTTGGTTGTTCAAAGTAGACTTCCTCATCAAGGATTCCATTCAAGAATGCAGATTTAACACCCATTTGATATACTTTAATTCCTTTATGTGCTACAAATGCTAGTAAAATTCTAACACATTCAATTCTTTCTATAGGAGAAAAAGTCTCACCATTGTGAATACCTTCATCTTCAGAATAAACTTTGCAGACTAATCTTGCTTTATTCCTTGATACTTTTGCATTTATATTCAGCTTATTTCTAAATGCCCATTTTATACCAATTACATTTTTATCCTTGGATCTAGGAACAAGAGTCCAAGTTTTGTTCTTTTCTATATGTTCTATCTCTTCATTCCTTGCTTCAATCCAACTTTCAATTTCTAGAGAATCTTTAATACTTCTAGGTTCAAATTCAACAAGTAAACATGTAACTTTTAATTTGGTTCTTGTCATTTCTCTACCTAATTTGTCTCCAATGATCTAATTGGGTGCATGATGTCTTCTGACATATCTTGCTAACATAGGCTCCTTGGTCTTTGAATGAGTTCCTACATCTACTTCTTGAATGTTAGTTTCAAGCCTGGGTCCTTTTGTCTATGACTTGGGTCCATCAAGCTTAGTTTGAACCACCTCAGTAGCTTCTAATTATGACTCAAGTCATTGTAGCTTAGGTTGCACTACGTACAACTCGGTAACTATTGAAGTTTCTAGGGACTTGGGAGCTAAAGCTTCTTTTCTTTTAGATAGATTTGGTAGAGTATTAGGTTTGTAATAAACAAATCTTCTATAGTCTTCAGGGTCCTTGTATGCTTATTACTTTTCTTCTCATCCTTAATTTCCTTGTTTGGACACCTAGCAGCAATGTGACCAATTTCTTCACAAGAAAAAAAAATCAGAGGAAGTTTACCTGTGTACTTTCCTCTTCCTTTGGAATACTTCCTTGAAAGAAGGGCTTTAGAAAGTTTAACATCACTGTTTGAAATTTCTTCTAATGATCTATCTTCTCCACTTCCTGATTGACTGGATTTTAACTTTTTACACTTTTCTTTGAGTGAGAGTATAGCTTTAAATGCAAATTCAATATTCTTTGAAGCAGGAACATAGTTATCATAATTCTCTAATTCAAAAGCTACTAATCATCCAACTAGAGCATCCAAACCTATCTTATTAGTTGGATCACATCTCATTTCTTGAGCAATAGATACTCTAATTGAATAAATAGGAAGAAGAGTTCTAAGCACTTTACTTACAACAATTTCCTCCTTGATGTCTCCTCTAGATGGTTTGGTTGCACTTACACTGGCCTTGATCCTTTCTGTATATTATTCAATGTTTTCATCTTCTCTCATTTTTATTTGATCAAATTATCCTCTAAGGATTCCATCTTTGGCTCTTCTTAAATTTTCCTCTCCTCCATAGATATTTTTCAGTTTGTTCCACATCAAAAATGAAATTTTGCAATCTTTTACCTCATCAAATTTAGCATAACTAAGAGTAGATGCAGTATCAATCATCATGATATTATGATTCTTCTTTTCAGCAATTTCTTCGACTAATAATATTCTAGTGAGAGTCTTATATTTAGAATCAAGATACTTTCACCCTAAATCACTAATGGTGGCTAGATGTAATCTCATAAGTCCTTACCAGGCTACAAAATTGTCTCTATTCACCTTAGGAATCTCTCTTTTGTAAGACATCTTGATCTTTAGCTTAGGTTTGTAAAACCTTCTTTGCAAGCACCGAAAGATCTAATACCAATTTTTGAAAATATAAGAGGAGTAACTAAGAGGGGAGGGGTGAATCAATTATTTAAAAAAAAAATCGTTGATCCCTTAGATGCCAGTACAAAATGCAAATAGATAATTGAATACTGCTGAAGCTTGGTAAACACACAGAATGATGTGACTCGGTAATAATTGGATTAGCTCAGTAAAAGATTAACATATAAATCATTAGAAGTTGGTTGTGATTACCATTACTTTAACTTAGTTGTAAACACATAAATAAAATAGCCTGAACACTTTTGACACCAAGATTTAATGTGGAAACCTAATTTGGAAAAGAACTACCAATAGCAATTAGTTACTCATTGTCACTCTTCTAAGGTGAGCATTGTTAGGGGCCAACCCTATTAAAGGTTGCAAAAAACACTGTTAGGTGTGACCCTATTAGAGGATTTAATCACCCTATTAGGAGTGGCCTAGTTAGAGGTCTTGAGAGTAATTTAATAGAGTTGCCACCTTGTTAGAGGATTTGGAAATAGCTATTAAGCTGACTCTGTTAGGAGATTTAGATCACTACTACAAGGGTTGGAGAGTAACAATGAGATGACATGATTTAAATGAAACTAATTTTCTAATTTTATATCTCTCTTTTGGCTTGTACTTGATCCTTCCTAATTGAATATGGCTTTGTTGCACCACAAGGATATTCTACTTATCGTTCAAATTTGCTTCCTCTACTCATCAATAGATCTTCAAACACATCACCATAATTCACACATTTACTTCCATTTTATTTTACTCGCACATTTTCACTTCTACATTTGACCTCATTTTTCTACCAAAATTTTCAACCATGAATTTAAAAGGTTTAGGTTGGTTGGACTGTAGAAGGAAATTTTTCTCTTTTTAAAAAATCTAACCTATGTTGGTTGAAATTTTGACCAACATGGGCTTTAACATTAAAATAAAAAAATCATTTGACCAAGCGAACAAATGAGCTAGAGGATGGTTAAGGGTTTAATTTTTTATTTGCAAATGGATTCCATAAAAAATTTTGATTAAAGTTTTGGTGAAGAGGTGGTATTTATTCATAGCCAGATTGCAGAGGGGTAGAAGTTGATGGGGAAGCAGTAAAGAGGAGCTAAATCAATAAGTCCAAGAGAAATCTAAGAAATGTTTGGTTTAAGAGTGTTGAGGGTAGCCTCGCTTTGAGGCTGCCCCTACATAAATTTTAATATAGTTATTGCTAGCTCTTGAGTACAACCAAATGATGTAGTCACAACTTTTTATCTAAATTGGGGAGACATTTATAGAAGTTATATTTTCATTTTCAAAATATGTTACAGACTAAAATTTGATCCCCAATTCTGAAACTAACCTATGAATTTTGGTAAACTTATAAGATTGTGAGTAGAAACTTAACCATTCTGCAATTTTTTTCATTGTAAGGTTGATAGATTTGAGTGAAACATCTTTTTCATAGTGTAATTTTTTTCATTCACCAAATGTATGAAGAATATAGGAATGGATCAAGAGGAAATTGATCAAAAGGAAGGTTGTCTTCCCCTCATGAGCATCTCCAAGTTTGGTTCTAGTTCAACAGCCAAGCTTAATCCCAAAGGTCACAATGAAACCAAATTCACAAATACGCCTCCTGCCAACATCATGACTAGACTTATTCTTATCATGGTGTGTAGAAATCTCATTCAAAATCCTAATACTTATTCTAGTCTTATAGGCTTCACTTGGTTCCTCATCACCTTCAAGTTTGTTTCCTACTTCTACTACTACTATGCTATATCAAATTGTTCTGAAGTGAGTCCTAAATATATCAGAGTTCTTTGTTTCCCACTATTGATTAACAATTATTCTAGCCATAACCTATTGCTCTGTATAGTTTTTGTAACAATTTCTTGCTGTTGCTAAGGTTACCATTGTTTATGGTTTATGTTATATAGTTCTATCTATAGGGGAAGAGACCTAGTAGCCACCCAAAATAACTTTGTACATCTAGATCTCCTAAACTATAAGTCAAATTATGCCCATTTTTTTAGTAGACCTCCTTAGGTGACTAAAGAGCTTAAAGCTAAGGTTTCAACATTTAGGCATTTACAGATCTCTCTGTAGAGGCCATGGAATGTGAAGTGGTCAAAAAGTTCCATCACTTGCATGAAACCCATTATGTTCAACCCTCAATAGTTGCTCACTTAAAAATAGTACTTGTGTCACAAATGGACAAATCAGCAACCAAGAAAGTTAAAAGATGATCAACTATTAGTACATATGTGATCGGCTATTACTACACTTATTATAATTTTTTTTAGACTTTTTAAAAGTGGTAATTGTAGAGTATCTATCAGAAAACCCTCACAATAATTAGACTCCTAATTATTACTAGGTCTCTTCCCCTACTACCATATGGCCTTTTGTCTAAGATTAAGTGGATGAGGGAAAATATTACTTTTGAGGATTGTACACAAAACAATGAATTCTTTCAGTTAACAGAATTAAATCTATAGGCTACTACAATGGAGCACATGACCTTATACTTGTGAATATTAGGATCCATGTTAATTGAATGTCAACTTTATGTGAATTGATTTTCAGTAAGTGAAAGGGAATACAATTTTTTGAAGTGTGTAAGGATTTTTATGACATACAGGTGTATGAATAAATGAATTTGTTTCATTTTGTATCAATATCAAACATCTCTGATATATTTTCTTGTTTTTATAATGATTTTTGAAGATGGAAAGTTGAAATGCCTGCCATCCTAGAGCGGTCAATGTGAATATTGTTTGATTCTGGTCTTGGTATGGTCATGTTCAGTTTGGGTATGTTTTGAATCCTTCTCTATCTCTCTTTTTGAGGAGTTATTTTGCACACCCTAGAGCATGACTTATCTAAGCCCTGTAAACATCTAAGACTAGATGAAGATTTCAGTGAGTTTGTCACATAGAAATAACTTTTAAGTTATTGTAATGGATTAACTAGTATTGTGCATCAAATTGTTTGTTTCAGTCATAGGACTATTCATGGCATTGTTGCTAGAAATAATTAAGACTAACAAGGTTACTGAGAGGGGAGGGGTGAATCAGTAACTCTAAAACTTTAAGTCAATTCTGCATAATAACATATTCATCATTCATCCATCTAATCTACTATATGTATGAAAAGATAAACATTTATAACTCATGAACACACTGATTTGGTGACCCAAAAACCTTCCAATTAGAAAGTAAAACTGGGGTGGGGATGATGCCCACAAAACTTCAATACTGCAGTATAAAGTTGGCCAGTTAAGGCTTACAATGATCACTTTTGATGATCTGCCCTATTAGGAGCAAGTAGGATTGCTAGATCCACCTTGTTAGAGGATTTACAAACATACAATGAAGTATGCACTCTGTTAGGAGATTTACACAAGACTATTAAGTCTACCTTGGTAAAGGATTTACAAATTGATTCACCTGTTAGAATGAAGTAGTGGATCTGGTTACAACTGATTGCTGATAAGATCCTTTATGCTCTGATCACTTGATGTGATAGATATAACTTTTCTACATCTATGTTGACCTTGCTGTATTCCTCAATTCTGCTGCTGATTCGCTTTCCTTCCTCTCAAAATATTGCAATATATTACCAACAATGACATACAACACTGCTTCTCTTCAAATGATATATACCATTCCAATATTTACATTGGCAAGGTCAGCCAAACACAAGTGAACAAATCTTTACTGAGTTGGCCAGATAGTAGAAAACTTAGGTTCCTCAAACTGACTCAGTCACCTTTTGATACTCGGCATCTACTAAAATATACTACATCGTCATACACTCAGTAAGAGTAGAGGCACAGTCCATACTAATCACTCTAAGTAGCTTGGACCTTGCTAAACATTGGTGACTCAGTGAATATTATGTCACTCGGTGAAAATTGAATCCATTTATAACCTTCTTCACTTGGTAAACATTGATTCTTTCATTTACCTTGTTTACTCAGTAAAAACTAAGTCCTTTATTTACCTTGATCACTCTGAAAACACTAAGTCCTTCGTTTACCTTGATCACTCGGTAAGCACTAAGTCCTTCATTTACCTTGATCACTCAGTAAACACTAAGTCCTTCATTTACCTTGATCACTCGGTAAACACTAAGTTGTTTGTTTACCTTGATCACTCAATAAAAACTAAGTTCTTCGTTTACCTTGATCGCTTGGTAAATACTAATTTTCTTGTTTACCTTGATCACTCGGTAAACACTAAGTTCTTTTTTTATCTTGATCAATCGATAAATACTAAGTCTTTTGTTTGCCTTGATCACTCGGTAAACACTAATTTCAACTGATGACTAGGTGAGCACTAAGAACTTGGTAAACATTGTGAAGCTCATAAGCTCGGTTTCCAAAGGAATGCTTGGTATGAGCTCAGTAAGCATTCAGAATTGAATAAGTGTTGTAACTAATGAAAAATATATCATAATTCCAACAATCTCCCCCTTTGGGATTAGTGACCAAAACACTTATGAGCCAAAATTATATACAACATCTGACATACTGATGACTGATTCTGCTGAATATACATGGCTTCTTTACATATAACTCCCCCATACAATATACACAAGGTATTTACATGATTTATATGACTTTTATTCATAGTATCTCTTTTTCCCTTTTGTACATTTATCTCACCAATATTCCTTCTTGAGTATCTCTTTCTCTCCCTTTTTGACAATAATGCCAAAGAATAAAATAATGTATTTACATAGAGACATGAAAATGTGAGATAAACTGAGAATGTACCTAGAGAATGAGTTGCAGAGTCTTATCCCAATTCTCTTGCAAGATTTTGCATGTGGATAGAGCTATTTGAACTTTTGTAGAGAGTTCAATCACATGGTCTGTAATAGAGAAATTGTTGTCATTGATAAATGTTTTGGAGTATGCAATATGTTTATGCATTGTGTCCATGATAGGAAGAATCATGTTCTGGATATCTAGCAGTGTAGATTGAATCCTTCCCTCTTCTCTGAGCAACTCTGCCTGCTTCTCTGACAAAAATTTGATCCTTAGGTGATGAAATGAGCTTGAACTAGGGTCAAGCTTTAGGTTTTGTGCGCTTTCCTTTAGATCCTCATCTATCTTATTCAATTTCTCTCTTATCTCCTTAGTATATTCAGTAACATCACAAAGCTTAGCAAAAAGAGATATTACATTATTAAAAGAATTTTCAATGTTGGCCAAAACTATGGTTAATTCAACTTGTTTTATTGCTATATGCTGGGCAATATGCTCAAGCACCTTATTATCAAACTTCTTTTCTGCCTTCTCCATCAACTTTTCTTGACTAGAGGTGTCCTCATTGAATTTATTTATAGCCTCTTCTAACTGAATCAAAATGTGTTGAGTAGAATCTACTTCAACACCTACAACTTCCGTAATTATATTTTGGGCATTCTCAATTATTCTATATTCCTTATCCCTTTCAAAACTTAGCTACTTCTACATAGCCTTCATCTCAATTAGTTGACTAGCATACCTCATTTCTTCAATGGTTGCATTTTCATAGTCAATCTTTGGAATTACTATTTTTGTGTCTATGTCAATATCTTCAGGAATTTCTTTTCCAATGATCATAAGTCTTAATGGTTGCTTTTGTTTGACTTCTGTGATGACTGGTTTGACCTTAGGAATAGACACAATAGTAGAGATGGAAGGACTAGTAGTGAAAACTGGGATGCTTGAGGACTGAGTGCCAATAGGAGTATATACCAGATCAAAAATTGGAGTACATGCCAAAAATGGTGATACACTCAGTAATGTAGTATCTAAACTAGCTGGGCCTAAAGTAGATGCAGATAATGTTGACAAAATTGTAGAACAAATTGGAATTGACAAAATTGTGGAACTTACTACTATACTGACTGATGATGATGGAGCAGAGGAGGCTAGCTCGGTAGCTGAAGAAGAGGGATGTAGCTCGGTAGTTGAAGTGGTAGACACTTCCATTGATGATACTTGGAGCTGAGATGTGGCAGGTGCAGATGATAAATCTAATGTAGATGTTATCAAACCTATTGAAGTTGACTCCAACCTTGATGATGTCATAGTTTTAGGTGGAGAGTGAGGAAGGGATGCAATAACTACTGCTGCAATTTTCATTTAATCATCTTCCTCCTTATCTTCCTCTTCAACTTCTTCCTCCTTGTCTTCTTCCTCTTTATATTCTATCAGTGCATGGAGCTCTCGTAGTGAGACTGTGATGGATGGAGTGCTATCAAACTCATCATCGTTGTTGCTATCACCATCTTTGATTTCCACTGGGTCTTCACTGGGCTTATGTAGATGATAGATGTTTTTCCACATGTTTGTAGCATCATTTACAACATGCTCAATATCTTTGATCAAAATCAAACAGGTGTGGAATCTAATCATCATTTTACCTTCATGACTTTTCATTTTAGTTTTTACTTCTGCTCTAGTGAGACTTGGTCCAAGGTTCTTTAGGGATTGCTCATAAATATCTTTTACTATTTGGGTGGCTAACTCCCATCTCAATTGCAATCTCTCCTGTAGTTCTTTTGAGATTTGAGGGGCAATCTTGTCTAGGGAGTATTTCCATTTACCCATCTTACTGAGTACTAGTTCCTCAATCTACATTTTCTCAGCGTCTATTCTAGTTTCAAATTTCAATACCTTGAAATTTTTGATGCTAGCAACTTCATCCAATAGTTTGAGCCTTTGCTCAAATGTGGGTGCAGGCCTGACTAGTATAGGTTCCTGCTTACCTTTTCTAGTTCTTCTAGTAAATAATGCAGTAGGCTTCTTCTTAGGTTTGGTAATGATTTCCCTACCTTTCTTCTTTGGTTGTTCTCCTACAGATTCTTCTTCTCCTTCTTCTTCTCCTCCTTCTTCTTCTTTACCTTCTTCATCTTCACCTTTTCCCTTGATAAGCATAAGAGGACCGGTTGTAGTTTTCAATTTGGCTATTTTCCTCTTGCTCTTTCTTATGGCCTATGGTAGCTTGATTACAAGCTCAATTCTGGCCTTAGCTTCTTCATAGGTTCCAAAAATTTGTTGCCTTGGGTCTACTAGCTCATTTACCAGTGCTTCTATGATATCTCTCACTTCATCAATATTTACCTCATAGGGAAGAGGTTTCACCCATGCAACTCAGGGTTTGACTGTTTGAATGTATACCTTGTCATAGTCAACCATGAAGCATACATCATCCTTATAATCTTCAACAAGCTTAGGAGGAATTCTGAATCTGTTATTCATCCTTTCCTTAAAGTCTTCAAAATAATTATCCATTATACTATCAAAATTTTCACCCATCTCTGCTACAAACTCATTTATTTGATACAAAATTGGAATGTCTTTTCTCCATTCTACTATTCCTTTTGATGGAAAGAATTTTTTTACATAGAAAAATAAACATATTAATAGAGATCCAAATTTATAGGGGTTATTCTTTGAAGTCCTTATGCTATCCATATTTTTATTTAGCTGTCTCAACATTACTTTCGACATATCAAATTCAAGATTTTTTTTTACAATCTTGAGGGCCAAATCCACAGCTTCACAAGGTACTCTATTTTATCTGCTGGAACTGTATAATTTATATGCAATTATATGCATGCCAAATCTTAATTCCATATCAGGTATAGTGTTAACCTTTAAACCTCTACCATCCCACTCAGCTAGGGTTTGTTTTTGTAGCTCTTTCTGACCTAGGGTTTTGGTGGTTTTGGTTTTGCTGAGCATAGGAAGACCCATGATTTTGTGAATCATCTTCTTTGTTATCACTACGGGTTGCTCCAACCACAATTGACCATTATGCACCTGACTTAGGATATACCTAATCCATTTGGTTTGGAATTTTCTAGGAATATGCACGATATGAGTCAAGCCCTTGGTTTCTAGATACTTGTGTTCAGGTTTGAGGGTTCCATCCACACATAACTTGGCTAGGGCATTTTCCATATCTAGTGTCCCTATCTCTTGAACAATGCATTTGAAATGAGTATGAATGTCATTTATAAGTAGTACCTTTGGTGGAATCTGCAATTGGGCTCCATGCAGGTCGAGTGATTTAGCTATGGCCGGAACGAGCTTGAAGCTAGGTGCTTTCCATTCCACTCCCTTCACAAGCATTTCAAAACCTCTCTTTGCCTTGCTGTTGTTGGTGCTTGCAGATGCCATTTCTTCTCGATGAGTGAATGATTTCATAAAAAAAATTCTTTGCTGGAAAATCACTTGAACTCACTTACATGCTTTTGGAAATTTCTTTTCTCTATATATTTTAAATTCATGGTGAAAAATGAGATCAAATTCTGCCTTTTTGATGAAAAATTTTCCATTAATTCTCGGGTACGAAGGTAGCTGAGATGACCTAGGGTTTGTCAGATAGTCACCGACTTACTTGGTAAACCTTGCAACTCAGTAAACAAACAAAACCTTTCATATTACTGACCTAGCTCGATTAAGTCTGAAACCAACCTTGCTCAGTAGATGCATCACAGTGAACTATGTCTTATATCTGGAATACTGATTTTCCATTTGCACTCCTTCATTTTGGAACTACTTAGGATATTGCTTGAAGATGAAGTCCTTGATCTTCCTTGATGATTCTAATTAGAAATGGTGGAGTCATCCACTTCTTCAGTGACATTGCCATCATTTGAATTTTTTGGCTCAGTAGATTTAGGAATCCATTGTTGTCTCATCTGTTTTCGAATGCTGTCAGCTCTGGCTTTCTTTTAATCTTTAATTCTTCCTATGTTCATGCAATTCTTGGATATATGACCAAGTTCAGTACATGTATAACATCTTATAGTAGTATCTTTCTTCCTTAGGTGATGCCTTGTACAGTTTATTCCAACGTATTCATATTCTCCACAATAGTGACATCTGCACCAAGTATTGTAGTCCCAACCAAATAATAAATTGACAATTTTTTCTGCTAGATTGAATGATTTAGATCTGCATACAGATGCCTTGTGACCTTGTTTCTTGCATTTGTGACATTTTCCTTCAAACTTTGGTTTCTCTTTGCATTCATTTTCTTTGTGACCATGCTGATTATAGTTGTAGCATTTGCCATTGAATTTTGCCTTTCCATTACTCCAACATTCATTTGATGTATGACCTATCTTGCCACAGTGATTGCAAGAGGGCTTTTGATTCCTTTGAGCACCTTGCTTGGAGGTTTCACCTTCTTCCTTGTATCCAAGACCGGCTTTACCTTTTTGTTTATGAAAGTTTTGCTCACTTTGCTGATTTAGTTGAGTCATGTCTGTTTGAGATTTCATCATTCTTTCATTGACTTTCTTTTTAGTGATCAAGTCATTTTCCAAACTTTCATTGATTTCTCTTTCAAATCTTAGATCACTTTGTAAGCTTGCATTGATTTGTCTTTCAGTGATTAAATCATTCCTCAAACTTTCATTCTTAGATCTTAGATTCATAATTTCTTCATTTGAATTAGATAATTGACCTATAAGATCTTCATGCGGAAAGGATTGATTATTTCTTACCTCTAAGTCTTCATTTGGCTTATTTCTCTATTCCAAAATTTCACATAGCCTGATGGATTAGATTTCTTGTTCTCTTCTAAGCTTTCTTACTTCTTCCTGCAGTGAACCATTCTTTGCTAGGAGTTCCTTGATTGCATCATTAGCTTCATTTGAATTGCTTGATGGTAAAAGGTCTTCAATATTTTATTCAATATACTGATGATCATTCATTTGTCTTGCAAGTTCCTTCCTTCTTTTCAAAGATTGTGAAAGATGCTCCTTTGCTTCTTTGAGTTGAGCCATGCCCATTTCCAGATCTAGCTTTTCATTCTCAATAGATTTTTCAAGTCTAAATATCTCCATTGTCCTTGATCTTTACTCAAGCTGAAAAACTTTATCTTGAGAACCACAAAGCTTTGATACCAATTGTTGGAAATAATCAAGACTAACAAGGTTACTGAGAGGGGAGGGGTTAATCAGTAACTCTAAAACTTTAAATCAATTCTGCATAATAAAATATTCATCATTCATCCATCTAATCTACTGTATGTATGAAAATATAAACATTTATAACTCATAACACACTGATTTGGTGACCCAGAAACATTCCAATTAGAAAGTAAAACTAGGGTGGTGATGATGCCCACAAAACTTCAATACTGCAGGATAAAGTTAGCCAGTTAAGGCTTAGAATGATCACTTTTGATGATCTGCCCTGTTAGGAGCAAGTAGGATTGCTAGATCCACCTTGTTAGAGGATTTACAAACATACAATGAAGTATGCACTCTATTAGGAGATTTACACAAGACTGTTAAGTCTACCTTGTTAAAAGATTTACAAATTGATTCACCTCTTAGAATGATGTAGTGGATCTGGTTACAACTGATTGCTGATAAGATCCTTTATGCTTTGATCACCTAATGTGATAGCTATAACTTTTTTGCATCTATGTTGACCTTGCTGTATTCCTCTATTTTGTTGCTGATTCGCTTTCCTTCTTCTCAAAATATTGCAATATATTACCAACAATGACATACAACATTGCTTCTCTTCAAGTGATATATACCATTCCAATATTTACACTGGCAAGGTCGGCCAAACACAAGTGAACAAATCTTTACTGAGTCGACCAGATAGTAGAAAAATCAGGTTCCTCAAACTGACTCGGTGACCTTCTGATACTCGGAATCCACTACAATACACTGCATTGTCATGCACTCAGTAAGAGTAGAGGCATGGTCCATACTAATCACTCTAAGTAGCTTGGAACTTGGTAACCATTGGTGACTCGGTGAATATTATGTCACTCGGTGAAAACTGAATCCATTGATAACCTTCTTCACTTGGTAAACATTGATTCCTTCATTTACCTTGTTTACTCAATAAAAACTAAGTACTTCATTTACCTTGATCACTTGGTAAACACTAAGTCCTTCGTTTGCCTTGATCACTCAGTAAACACTAAGTCCTTCGTTTACCTTGATCACTCGATAAACACTAAGTCCTTTGTTTACCTTGATCACTTAGTAAACACTAAGTTCTTTGTTTACCTTGATCACTTGGTAAACACTAAGTTCTTTGTTTACCTTGATCACTCGGTAAATACTAAGTTCTTTGTTTACCTTAATCATTCGGTAAACACTAAGTTCTTTGTTTACCTTGATCACTTGGTAAACACCAAGTCTTTCATTTACCTTGATCACTCGGTAAACACTGATTTCAACTGATGACTAGGTGAGCACTGAGAACTTGGTAAATACGGCGAAGCTCATAAGTTTAGTTTCCAAAGGAATGCTTGGTCCGAGCTTGGTAAGCATTCAGAATTGAATAAGTGTTGTAAGTAATGACAAATATATCATAATTCCAACAATTGCAAGCCAAAATCATAGCATGTGGGAATTCAATTGCAACATTTGCAATGGTAGTCAGGTTTCTTACTGGGCCAGTTGTAATGGTTGCAACTTCTATTGCTGTTGGTTTAAGGGGAGTATTGTTACATGTTGCTATTGTCCAGGTATGTAGCTAAGTCATAGGATATGTCCAATTTCATCCATGAAGTTCAAATTTCAGCAAATTTTTATCCTTTCCAAACTTCTTCTGAATTATATGAATTTCAAACCTTGTGACTTAGGCATCTAGTAATGCTGCAAACCTTTTGATTGGTACTTATTGCCAAAACCAGCTTAAATTAGGAACCTTTTTTTCTCTCTAAATCTATTTGTTGTTATTTTGCTCAATAATCATAGATGGCCAATTGTTAGGTTTTCTGTCTTAGAATTTAAGGGGTGATAGCAGAGATGTTCTTATATAGTAGTCTTATTCATAAACCATCTGGAGATCTCTAAGCTCTCTTGATTTTTGGTACTCAATATATGCATGTGATTTTTTTCTTTTTTGATGTTTCTAAAGCTCTTTTTGTTTTAAGTACCACCATATTGCAACTATATTAGTTTCATTATTCTCTCCCAAAGTCGCTCTCTTTTTTTTCTTTTTGCTTTGAGTGACTGGACTAGTCACCTTCATCTTCTTTTATAGTTATAATTGTCTACAAATGTTCCATTCATATTAGCATCAATATAAGACCAATACAATTTCAAGCACAACAAGAGACTAGTACTAGCTTCTTTCAAGCACCTACACTAGAAACTACATATAAAAGACCAAGAGTCACAAATCTAATTGGAAATTATCATGAATCACAACTTAGAGCTCCATATTAGATGTCCCTTCAGGTTTTGAACTTAGATATCTACAATGAAAACTCCTTCAAACAATAAAGCTGAACCCCTTGGAGGCTATCTTACTGTTTTTGAAAGTTTGTCTCTTTTTTTTTGTTGTTGTTTTGGGTTCAATTCACGTAATCTTTGTATTGCCATTCAAAAATCATTTCCTTGATTATTTTTCTTTTCTTTTTTGGACATGGGAAACCATCCTTATTTATTTCACTCAAGAAACTATAAGACCTTGGGAGACTTTCAACCAACTATGTCGGAGGTCAAACTCTTCCTTTTCTAAGCAATTTGGAACTCTTAAACAACTAAACCTAGCATGGGTTGGAACTCTTAAATAACATTTCCATTTGCAATTTCCACCTTTTGAAATACTGGTCCAAGAATTTTTTAGTCCACTACTCACCTATGTCCTTCATTTCTACTCAAATTCATTCAACTTTAAAACCAATTGTTGAGTGATTTTAAAAACAGGAAAATAGGAGGAGAACTAAGAAAGCATAGAACACACACAAGTTTGCATGAAAATATTAAATTACATGGTTCACCAATGTATTGCTACAAAAGCAACATCTTTATTAATTGTTACAATAGAAACATAGCCTTTTCTCATGTCTTATAGAAATGGTTTTTACTTCTAAATTATGAAGAGATGATTAATGGTTCAGTGACTACCTCACACACTTAACAGATTCTCTGCTTACATGTATCACTTGGGATTTAAGAGTCTTCTTGCACTTTCTAGAAGTGAAAATGTGCGTGAGGATCTAGCTTTAATATCTCATGAACTTGCTATTGGGTTTTTGGAATCTTTGCTAATTCTTTGCTCCCTTTTTCTTTATGTTGAGCTACAGCTCATACAAACCAACTAACCTCATACCTAAGGGTTCTAATTTATTGTTCAAGTGCTATATCAGCTGAGCTATTGACCCATTCATGACCAATCCATTATCAGAATGGGATGTCGTTTACATTCAATGCACCTCTAAAGTGACACATCAAGTGCTTGGGGCTCTTATCTTGGTTCTAATACCATTTGTTGAGCTACAACTCATATAGACCAATTAGGACTCAAACCTAAAACCTTCCATTTACTACTATTGAACTACTGGCCCCTTTGTGGTCAGTTTATTGTCAGTCTGAGTCAAGCTTTTTTTCCAACATTATAGAATAGAAAAATATGGACACTGCAACATTGGACTTTTGGACATCTTGTGCAAATCACACAAATTTAACATACATTTGAAGTTCTGCTTTATAGGACCAAAAAAAAGAGGAAGAAAAATCATAAAAAGTACACTACATAATCATTATACTGTCAACAATACAGTACTTAAATCCTAGCCTCACCCCTTTGTTTCTTTAACAAGTTATTCTGTGTCTTTACTTTTAGTAGTTACTGTTAGATATTCATTGGACAAAACTTACAAACATAATGGTTAATTTTCTTAATAGCATGCAAACCATTTATACTCTGATTGGAGAATGATATAACCTTTACCATGTGACTTTGTCTCCAGTTGCACTTTAATAACAGGCTTGAACAATAATGCTTACCAAATAGCAAGAGGAATAGTAAGTTCCCCTTAAAATAAGTCTTATTTGGACACATAATATCTTGAAATGCATGCTTTTGATTTAATTAAATCAATTGAAAATGTCTTCCTTTTGCCCTTCAATGTATATCTACCATGTAATGTTAATAATGCGATATTTATGCACGTACAACCTTATATTGACTAGAACGTGATGGAAAATAAAGGGGTTCTATTGTCTATCCATTCAATATTTGGTGCGCCCTGCCAGTTTGCTCAAGTTTTTCATTTTCAAGAACTAAATAGGCTCTGTGGAGTCAATAGAACCTGTGACTTTGTAAAGGTAAACAATTTCTCCTATGGTTAAATGTAGAGACTATTAATGTACTAGTTTCATCACAGATTAGGGGTTCAAGTCAATTTAATTCTCGTTGGTGAAAAAATGATATATACACACATCAACATCGAATTGCTCGAAGATTGCTCATTACCAGTTAATTGCTTTCTCTAAACATTTGTCATGAAAGTATATTTCTTTGAGAATTGATTTGTGATATATGATTTGTAGGGAGATTTCATGAAGATTCCTTTTGCAAATGATTCTTTTAATGCAATATATGCAATTGAGGCTACTTGTCATGCCCCAGATTTGGTAAGTATCCAAGATTTATCCATTGATTAAGATACGTAAATTTGCATTTCTGCAATTTATGCTTCATCATGAAATCTTTTGTTTAACTAACTGAGAAGCTGACATTAGTGTCTCCTTTACTTGTTATAGTATTCTACACTTGTATGCCTTATTCTCAATACTCACAAACTTTATGTAACCGGTGAGTAAGGTTGACTGCTATAAAGAGATAAGAAGAGTACTTAAGCCTGGTCAACTATTTGCAGCATATGAGTGGTGTATGACTAACTCTTTTGATCCAAAGAATGAAGAACACCAAAAGATTTAGGTTTGGACCCGCCCAAATGAAGTCTGTCTGTGTATTAAATTATGAAAGAATCATATAGAGTTCAAGCATAGTACTTCTATAAGAAACTAGTATATCTCATTTTTGTTGTGTCATAATTATTAAATGATAGGCAGAGATTGAACTTGGGGATGGGTTGTCTGACATCTGTACAACAAGTCAGTGTCTAGAAGCTCTAAAATCTGCCGGATTTGAGGTAATATTTATGATACATATTCCATAAACATTAGCATAATTGGTATAAATACTAGGTCGTTACTGCAGAGCGTAAAAACTGGTTGATTAGGAGATTTAGCAATCCCTGGTTTGGGTGCTCCATTTCAATTTGTTTAAATTGCTTTGTCCAACGTATGTTGATGCTTTTAGTTTCAACGTTGAAACCCAAAGTGTCATATATGGTAGGCATGTCCATTCTTATAGCCTTAAATTCATTGTCTGTAATTTTAAGAAAAATGGCGAGACTTATTTTTCAGATGCATGATGAGAAAGGATTTCCACATTGAAAAGTTTTATGAGAATTCCTAGGTTCAACAGCTATGTGTTTTCCAGGGCTTATAGCATCTCTTCTTTTGAGCTTATGCAAGTGACAAAGTATGAGAAGGGTAGACTTTAGCAACGGCTATTGCTTTTGTTATTATTGCATTGTTTTTTATTTTTCTTATCTTATATCTATGCTTATTTTACATTTTTTCATTTCCACGTAAATTGTGGCCTGAGGGGCCACACCTTTTTATATTGATTTAAGAAAAAAGATCACACATAAGGGTGCATCTATAGCCAACTACTAAGCCTTTCAGAGTCAATTAATATTTTAGCTTATACTTCACTTGTTTAATTTGTGAATAAGGTGGTATATAAAAAACAACAGCTTCCAAGAAACCAAATTTTCAGCAAGTGCATTTTAGATGCAAAATTTAGTTTTGTTGTCTCTATGACAGGTTGAATTAGAGGATCCTGTCGAGAATATTGGAGCCAAGTTGGTGAGGCAAGCTGGAGCAAAGACAAATGATTTGGCAGGTGATGCAACTACCACATCGGTGGTTCTTGCACAAGGTTTAATAGCTGAAAGCATAAAGGTACTTTTGCTAGTATGGGATCCGAGAGTGCCTTTTCCAAAGCTTGATTAAGAAATCACAAAATAAATAGAATGTGGCAGATGAAGTTCAATTCTAAACTCTGCAGCTGAATCCTTGTAAATCATCATATGATTCAATGTGCTGTGAAAACACCTTTTATATAAATCAAATAAATAATTTTGCAATGTTTAAGATAAATAAAACATTGAAAGAGGTCAATCACCTGATATTTGAAAAGAATTAGCTGAAGGCAAGGGTTTCTGTGTTCAGGTTGTTAGAGCTGGAGAAAATCCCATTCAGATTACCAGGGGTATTGACAAGACTGTAAAAGGTTTAGTTACTGAACTAAAAGCGATTTCAAAGGAGGTAAATTTTATCTTTTTGGATCATTGTGTTGATTATTTGGTTGAGCTTGTTTCACAATCTGTATGAGATGGTTGTCATCTGACCAAGTTATATTTTTTTTCATTTTAGTGGAAACTAATTACCCTCCCCGTTGCACCCGTCCGCCCAACTGATAGCAATGAGCTTCAGTAGATCAAATGTATAGCACTGTGTCATGCATGACATTAGAGTACTGTGTGTTTCATTTGATATTATATTTGTTAGAAATACATATTGATTAAGTGCTGTTGTACCCTATTTTTTTCGTATCTGGGGTCTGCAGGAAGTTGTATCCCCGTCCATATCTGTATGGTCTTATTGGAATTACTTTGAGTGGTGCTTGAGTCTTTGGTCAGATGAAATGTTTAGTTTCTTCACACCTAGTGATGTCTATATGTCTATTTTCCTGCCCAGTATGTTAAAAGAAATATAATTGTTTACTTATGTCTTGTAAGACTACATATTACATTGGGGATGGACTGTTCTTTTGCTCTGGATTTCTTATCATAGTGTAGAACCTCAGTCAGATGTTCCATTTCTGTAGATTTTCAAACCTTGTATTTTTGATATGGTTCAGGTTGAAGATAGCGAGTTAGTAGATGTGGCTGCAGTAATTGCTGGGAACAATTATGAAGTTGGAAATATGATTGCAGAGGCCTGAAGAAGGAAAAAGTGCAGAAAATAATTTATACAGTGTAGAGGGAATGCAATTCGACTGTCAATATATTTTCCCATATTTTGTGACAGACAGTGAGAAGATGACAGCAGAGTATGAGAATTGTAAGGTAACTAATATATGGATCGAAATCATTTTTGCCATTTTTAGCCTGTTTTTAAAATGAGCAGAAATGAAATTATTTTGCTTTTCAACCTGCAGCTCTTTTTGGTTGATAAGAAAATAGCAAACGCAAGAGATATGATTGGCATATTGGAAGATGCAGATCATGGTGGTTATCCTATCTTAATAATTGCTGAAGACATTGAGCAAGAAGCCCTGGCTACCCTTGTTGTCAACAGGCTTCGAGGTGCACTAAAGATTGCTGCTTTAAAAACTCCTGGATTTGGAGAAAGGAAAAGTAAATATTTGGATGACATTGCCGTGTTGACTGGAGGCATTATTTATTAGTATGATTATGAAGTGAACCCTGAATTATTGTCTCTTTATCATTTATCATGGCAGTTTTATATCTAATTTTAATTATGTTGGTCAGTTTGTCATAGGCCATAATGAAGTAACTTTTTTAATATTTTGAACATGATGTCATGAGTCTAAATTAAAAGGATATGAATATTCAAATGTCATATTATACAATATAATAATTAAGAATAATAATATTATAATCTATTATATAATAATGATATATTTAATAATATAAAAATAAAACAATATATATAATTATAGCATAATTATGTAAAATATTATATTATAATTATAATATTAATGAGTTAAATGAATTAAATAACAAATTAATACTTTAATATAAAATGATAGAACAATAAATATAAAAATATAAAAGTAAATAGTCTTACAATTAATTTTTAATACAATAAACATAAACAATAAATAAATTGTAAACATTGGAAATATAGTTTATATATATATATATATATATATATATATATATATATATATATATATATATATATATATATATATATATATATATATATATATATATAAAACGATAATCTCTTATAAATATTAAATGATCTATAAATACAGTAATCCTTAAGAGAGTTATTAAAAGATAATAGTTATAAGACTATTCATAGAACAAACCATTGTATAATATTATATAATCATTAAATATATATTATTATTACAATTTACATAATTTAGATTATATATTATAATCTAAAATATAAATGGATTAAATACTAGCTTTTATATATATATATATATATATATATATATATATATATATATATATATATAAAATGAGCCTACAATATCCTCCTGTGGTGCCTATTGCACAAAGTGATATTATGAAAATAGGTGTCTCGAGAAGGATATATCTCGACTTATTATATATATATATATATATATATATATATATATATATATATATATATATATATATATATATATATATATATATATATATATATATATATATATATATATATATATATATATATATATATAGGCTAGTAGCACTCGTGGTGCAAATTGAAACACATTATTTTTAAAATTATAATTTATTATAGTTAGTATATTATGAAAATTTGTAATTAATAAATTTTTAATATTATTATTATTTAGTAATTTACAAGGATAAATAATAAATATTATATATAATATTTTATGGTACATTATAGATTTTATATGCTCACTTCAAAAATATTCTTAATGAAATAGATTCCCTTTGAAAAAATAAATAAATCACTAGCTATATAATCATTAATATAATCAAATTTATTTTTTATTGAACTAATTAGAATTAAACTTTGGAATGGAATTAGAGTTTTCATTTGATTTTATTTTTTTTAATTAGTCATTTATATATTATTTAAACTTATCTATTTACATATTTTTTAGAAATTCCACATTTGCATACTTTTAAAAATTACACATTTACACAGTTTTAAAAATTATTCTCTTTCTCTCTACCTAATCACTCTCCCCTTCTACATTGTCTCTTTCTACCTCATATTGTCTTACATTTCTCCCTTTGTCCCATTTCCATTCCTACTTACCATATCCTCTCCTCCTCTCACCATCTATTCCTCTTGATTATTATATAGCCCTAGCCCATGTCTCTCAAAATCTAAGCACTCTCTCTCTGTCTCTCTCTGTCTCTCTCTCTCTCTCTCTCTCTCTCTCTCTCTCTCTCTCTCTTCTCATCATGTCTCCATCTCTTTTGGACTGTAATTTTCATCCATCCGCTAATTACCACCTCTCTCTCTCTCTCTCTCTCTCTCTCTCTCTCTCTCTCTCTTTCTCTCTCTCTCTCTCTCTCTCTCTCTCTCTCTCTCTCTCTCTCTCATCATGTCTCCATCTCTTTCAGACTGTAATTGTCATCCATTTGCTAATTACCACATTTCTCTCTCTCTCTCTCTCTCTCTCTCTCTCTCTCTCTCTCTCTCTCTCTCTCTCTCTCTCTCTCTCTCCCCCCCGTTCCCTCCCTCCGACCCAAATTCCTCACCTCATGTATCTTCCTACATTTCTTGCTTTGTCCTATTTCCACCCCTACTTACCATATCCTCTCCTTTATTACCATTTATCTCTACATCATCTCTCTTCCTCCCTGCCTCCTTAATCTCTTTAAGTCTCTCCTCCCTCCTCTCACAATCCCATACCCCTATTTAGCCTCTATATCTACCCCTAAGTGTCAACGATGCATTCACACTGATCGAAAAGACCCCTTCTCTCTCTCTCTCTCTCTCTCTCTCTCTCTCTCTCTCTCTCTCCATTCGATGTTTTTGATTCATCTAATTAAAATTAAATTTAGGGTAGAAATTAGATTTTTAATTTGTGTTAGTGTATATATATGTTGATTATATATGTGTATATGTGTGTCTATGCATATACCATTTCTCTTTCTATGTATATGTGTGCATGTGTGTATAGGTGCATATATGTGAGTCTATATATGCATCTCTCTCTCTCTCTCTCTCTCTCTCTCTCTCTCTCTCTCTCTCTCTCTCTCTCTCTCTCTCTCTCTCTATGTTTATTGAAAACCCTAACTATCCTCTTTCTTGAGCTCTAGGTCATGTCTCTACCCCCTCCCTCTCTTTAGTAGGTCCTCTTCCCCTTATCGCTTTCCCATGAGATTGCAAAAAAAGGATGAGAAGTTGAGAGAGAAAGTATAATTGCATAATTACCCTCTCTCACACTAACCCCACCCCCCTTGCCCTCCCCCCCCCCACCCCCCGCCCCCCCTCCCCCCCCCCCCCCCCCCCATCCCCTCACACACACACACATACACACACATAAACTATTCTTTAAATTATTCTCTCCTATACCATCTCTTGCATATATCCCCTTGTAATGACCCTCCCTTGTTCTATCCTCCATGACCATATCTATCGCTACTCTAAGTTCTAGGTATCATCTTTCTTTCTAGCTTTATCTCCTCTCTTCCCTCTTATTAACCTAGCATAATTACTATCTTTCCCTCTCTCCCCACCGTCCTCTAAACATATCTTCTCCTATTTAAACCCCCCATCCCCATCCACCCACTTATCACTATTATATTCTCTTCCTTCCTTCATTACCATGTCCATCTATCACATTCCCTAATTATTATATTTACCCCATCTCTCCTCTATTCCCTCTACCATTGCCTCTTTCTCTTATATCTCTCCTCCTCTCACCATCTATTCCTCTTGATTATTATATATCTCTAGCCCATGTCTCTCCAAATCTAAGCACACAATCTCTCTCTCTCTCTCTCTCTCTCTCTCTCTCTCTCTCTCTCTCTCTCTCTCTCTCTCTCTCTCTCTCTCTCTCTCCCCTCATCATGTCTCCATCTCTTTTGGACCGTAATTGGCATCCATACACTAATTACCACATCTCTCTCTCTCTCTCTCTCTCTCTCTCTCTCTCTCTCTCTCTCTCTCTCTCTCTCTCCTCTCTCTCTCTCTCTCTCTCTCTCTCTTTCTCCCTCCCTCCCTCCCTCCCACCCAAATTCCTCACCCTATCACCATTTCCATCCTAATTATTCTCTTTCTCTCTACCTAATCACTCTCCCCTTCGACATTATCTCTTTCCACCTCATGTACCTTCCTACATTTCTCCCTTCGTCCTATTTTGAACCCTACTTACCATATCCTCTCCTTTATTACCATTTATCTCTACATCATCTCTCTTCCTCCCTACCTCCTTAATCTCTTTAAGTCTCTTCTCCCTCCTCTCACAATCTCATACCCCTATTTAGCCTCTATATCTACTCCTAAGTGTCAGTGATGTGCTCCCTCCCCCCCCCCCCCCCCCCCCCCCCCCTCTCTCTCTCTCTCTCTCTCTCTCTCCATTCAATGTTTTTCATTCATATAATTAAAATTAAATTTAGGGTAGAAATTAGATTTTCAATTTGCGTTAGTGTATATATCTTGATTATATATGTGTATATGTGTGTCTATGTATATACCATTTCTCTTTCTATATAAATGTGTGCATGTGTGTATAGCTGTGTATATGTGAGTCTATATATGCATTTCTCTCTCTTTCTCTCTATGTTTATGGAAAACCCTAACTATCCTCTTTCTTGAGCTCTATGTCATGTCTCTACCCCCTTCCTCTCCTTAGTATGCCCTCTTCCCCTTATCGCTTTCCCATGAGGTTGTAGAAAAAGGATGCGAAGTTGAGAGAGAAAGTGTAATTGCATAATTATCCTCTCTCACACTAACAAACCTCCCTTGTTCTATCCTCCATGACCACATCTATCGCTATTCTAAGTTCTAGGTATCATCTTTCTTTCTAGCTCTATCTCTTCTCTTGCCTCTTATTAACCTAGCATAAGAGTTATTATGACCTCTCACCATCTCTTGGATCTTATTTTCCATTTATTTCTACCACATGTTGGTTACCCTCTCCCCCTTCTCCCACTCTCTCTTACATGTTCCACATGTTTGAAAAATGTTTAGAGCTCCCATCAAGATTTGTGATAAGGTCTTAACTACCTCTTATGTACTATAAGTTGAGTGGTTGTATTGAGCATAGATAAATTGACACTTTGGTGTAATAGAAACCCCACTCTAAGAAGTGATCTCTCTCTCTCTCTCTCTCTCTCTCTCTCTCTCTCTCTCTCTCTCTATATATATATATATATATATATATAATCCTCACTCTTTACCCACTATGTCTTCTTCATGTCTATCACCGCCTCCTCATCCTATTACAATCTCTTTTTCACATGTCCCTAGGTAATTACTCTATGTTTTTTTCCCTCTCTCCCCCTTCCATCATCCCCTTTTTCTATTACGAGCCCTAACTATCCAACTTATTGAGCACTATCTCATATTTCTAACTCTGCCCCTTCTTTCTCATCTCCCCCTTCTCTTTGTCTACCTAAGATTTTTGCCCTTCCTCCTATATCTTTCTCCCAACTCTCTCCTTATTTACCTCCCCAACTCTCTTCCTCCCTCTCCCTCTCCCTCTCCCTCTCCCCCTCATATCTATCTACTCCTGATTAATGGCTTGTGGACTCTCTCCCCTCACTACTCTCAACATATCCCTCCCCCTCTCACACACACACATATGTCCCTTAGGGTAGAGGTCACCTTGGTATGTATTGTTAATTTAAATTTAGGAAGATTGGGGTTAGGAAGGTGTATTTTTCAGGAATCGTAATTTATTGGATTTGTGATAAATGGTAAGATGGTTAAGTATAGAATTAGTTTAACATGAGGGCTCAATTTGGCTTGATATTTTTAGGAGACTTAAGGTTAGAAATTATTGATTCAATGTTAGGATTAGAGTTAAATTTAGTTTAATTTAAAGTTGGGTTTGATGTTATATTACAATTTGGTTAAATGTTAAAATTAAATTAAATTAAATGTATGTGAAGACATATGTTACATATCACATATTTACATGTATGTGTATCTCTCTCTCTCTCTCTCTCTCTCTCTCTCTCTAGTATTATGGTTATGAATATGATTTATATTAGAATTTTGATAAAGGTCATTGTTAGGATTAGGGTTGAACATTTAGGTTTATCATTTAAATTTTAAGTTTGAAGTTAGGGTTTAACATTTATTATTACTATTAAGGTTAGGTTTTCTTATTTATGTTATGTTACATAATTTTCTATTAGGGTTTACCATTTAGGATAATGGTTTCAAATAGGATTTATAGTTTATCATTTAGAATGTACATTTTCATTATTTAGGATTAGGGTAAGGGTTAAGTTTCACCATTTGGGCTTAAGATGCATATTTATTTTGATATTCTTAAATGGATTGTAAAAAAGTAGTTGTTAGTGCCATGTTAGTTATACCATTATTTTAAGAATATATAATCTTTGAAAGGCATGTGTGTATCCCATGTTTTGAATAACTTGTTTTAAGAATAGGTAATTGTGACAATTATGAGGAGCCAATATTAAGTATCTATATAATTACACAATTTAGGGTGTTAATTCTTACAAATTAGTTTTTTATTTCATATCCTCACACTCATTGTCATTTCAAATCATTGTCTCAATAATACAAAAATTAATAATAAAAATATTTCACCATACTAATATCATGACATGCTAATTATTACTAATGAATTATTCCTCTCTAAAATCTATGATATATATATATATATATATATATATATATCTGTGTGTGTGTGTGTGTGTGTGTGTGTGTGTGTGTGTGTGTGTTCTAATCATATTGATTTACTTTGATAGAAAATTATAAAATATTATTAATAATACAAAAAATATATTATTTTTATTAAAATAAAACTTTACAAGTAAGAATTTATTATGAGTGTAAATATGAAAAAAACCTTATAATCTTACTTTGTTTAAGTATTTGTAACTAAACAATTAAAAACTATAGAAACATCTTAGTTTTCTATATACTTTCAAAATATTCTTTTTTTCTAATATTTATAAAAGTTTCTCACTATTTCTAAACATCTTTAATTTCAATTAGAAAAGTAGGAAGTTTCTATATATTTACTTTATGTCTTTAGAATATTTCAACTTTTTATTTCAATTAGAAAGGTAGGAAGTTTCTATATATTTACTTTATGTCTTTAGAATATTTCAACTTTTTAATATAGTTTACATAAATATTTCTCATTAAAAATCTATAAAAAATAGAAACTTCTAAAATATTTCAACTTTTTAATATAGTTCACATAAATATTTCTTATTAAAAATCTGTGAAAAATAGAAACTTCTAAAAGAAAATGCATTTTGGGAACATAGAAATAGTTTATTCTTCATTTTATAAAAATGAAATCTTTATCAAATGTTTAATGTTTACTAAATTGAAACTAATAAAGATGGATCATTATATGTAGGAGAGCAATGTATCATCACATTCAACCCCAAAATTATTACTCATGCATTGTGGTCGGCCCCAAATAAGTCTCAATAATCTCCATATTGATGAACGCTCTTGAAGAGATCTACTCTATAGAAAACTGCTACTTGTCACCTTTAAAAGTGACCTTGATCTCCTGCAATCTAAAACACAGAAATGAACAAAAGAAATTCAAACAAAAAAATCATATCGACCAATGTAATTTGTATAATTTGAAGGAAAATCCAACCTCGACATAGCAAAGAAGTCTTTGACCGAAAGATACATAAAACAAGTACATGATTTAGAGAAATTAGCATAAAATCCCCAACTTTCAGGGCAAATCACAATGTTGAATCTCAAACCCCACTCTGATTAAAGATGCACCACAACATACAGGGCATTGTCGACGAATCTTTCCTACCTTGACTCTGCCGACTTAGGGCTGCAACTATTATCTGGAGGGTGCTCCTTCCAAACTAGTACCCTGCATTCTGTGCAAGCTTAATGCTCTCAGGAAACTTGATTAGCTCTGGCTACAAATCAAGGGTGAAAAGAGATATATAAATATCATTTCATCACCTATTCTTGTAGGTGATTGATCAAACCATGTTGATTGTGTCAGTCCATTCGTACTCTCTCAGATCTGCCTCTTCAAGTCTTGAAGCAAACTCTAAAGATTTTGAAACCATTTAACCCCGATTCAAATCTCTGGTGTACCTAGTTCATAGAGGAGGTAGATTTGAGGGTCAGATCAAGAGGAGAAAGAAATTTGTGAATGTGAGGAAGAGGCATTTGGAAAGTTGGGCTACTGAAATTAATGAGACGAATCAAGAAACTCTTTTTAATGCTCAGCTTGGTGCCCTTATCTGTCTCACCTGCTTCCTCTCCTCTATATAGGTAGATAAATAAAGTAGTTATATTGCTTCCAGAAAGATTCAGTTACAAACATTTCATTATGTTGAAGTGGTCGATTCACTTGCTGAAATTCTTCTATTATTACTAAGTTTCATTTAATATGTGGCAGGAGTGTGAAGAATTTTCTGGTGAAGAAACTGTTGTAACCGTTGATAAATTAATAATAATTTCAATTCAACCGGTGGGAAATATTAAGTGGTAGTCATTTCAAAACTTTATTGTGGAGTGACTTTGATACAATTGTCAATTTTTTAAAAAATTGATAAAAGTTTACATTGATTGATGCTTCCACTGTAGAAAGCCTCTCGGCTTAATCATATTAACTTTGTCAAATCATAATAAATAAATATTGTTAATAGTATATACTATTATATACAGTCATGTCTTTTCATTAATGAATAGACATGTCCACCTATGTCTTGGCTATTGGTATGAGTATGTATATATATATATATATATATGAATTGATTCAAGAGATTACATATCATAAAAAATATACAAATTAGTCTATCTTTTCAATAGGGACTTCAGACCAATGATCCAATTGTAATCAGTCTTGGCAAATGAAGAAAATTTCTTTCTTAGTTTCAATGGTGTTAGTGTTGAAATTTTAACATCTGTCAAAGGCATCATTGAAAAAATATGGAAAAAAGAATATAAATAAAGGGAAAAGTCCTAAAAACAAATGACCCCCAAAAAGGGTTCATTACAAATGGTATCAGATCAGAAATCCTGCCAACCTATGAAGAATAGTTCAGAAACCACTAGAGAAAGAGCAAAGAAATTGTCTGAGATTGGCTCATGGCATCTTGATGTTAAAATTGATACTATAGTATAATCGCTAATCTCCCTATTCCAGCCATTCATAGGCAAGAGTCCAAGAGACAAGGACCTTGAAGGAGAGTAGTTGTGGAAGCAATCCAATTAGTATTTCCATAATCCTTTTGCCATTTAAGAATTTGATAAAGAGGATCACATTGTTAGCCTACAACCAGTAACTACCAAAGAAGGGCTGACATTGTTAAGAAGCCAAGCGGCACTACTCATATGGGCTCCAAATATTACTGGCAAAATACTGTAATAAACAATATTGAAAGAGGTTCTTGAACTTTTAAAATCCCTCAAAAAAAAGGGTGATGTTGCGGTTCTTAACACACTAGGAAACCACAATAGGTTTTTAAGAAATTCTTCAGTGACCCTTGTGAGTATAGAGATGCTATTTGTAATATGCTCTATACATCTATTATAACAACGATATCCACTTGCTATTTGAGCAACCCTGTCCCTATTCGGATCTTATGTCTCCTAATTGATTTTTTTTTGTGGGACTTATGATACGCTTATGATTGCTGAGAAGTTTTGTGTAGCCTATGTAGCTTCCTATTTTGACTCATAATGGCATCCTTCTCTAGCATCTACTTTATGGCTTGACCTCAATAATTCCACAATTTCTCCTTTTGCATTTGAATAAAAGCTTGGACTATGTTTTAGTGGGTATTCTTCCTCTCCAAAAATCTCTGTAATATGGTTTTGTGAGATCTCTCTGAGCTCTTGCTTCCCTTCTATGAAGAAAATCATCTATGAGAAGCAAACAGAACTCCATTTCATACAGCATTATGTCAGGCACTATTTTGATTTTAGTATAATTAAGTTTGTATAAACATTCCAGCTATGATCGCAGCCTAATAGTGTGTCACTAGTAACCTAAGCTTTGAGGTCTCTCCAGAACATTTTTAGCAACATATCTATGATATACCATTATACGATGAGACACTAAAATCTAGAGTCACTATTTGAAATGAAATCTCATTAGACAATTGGATACTTTAAAATGCAAAATCACCCAAATATAACTGCAGGCTCAGAATAAGGAACAGTATATTTAAAGGATTTTGATGAATGGAACTGGTAATGAACAAAACAATAAGATTCTAGGTTACAATAGAAAACATAGAGACAACTCTCAAAGAGCTATGAGCTAATAGACAAAATAGCAACAATGGTTTAGGTAAAAAAGAATACTGATAGCAAGGCCGCCGCGCAAAAGGAAGCAATTATTGAGTGAGTACCAAACATCAGCAAGGACTATTGTCTGGGATAGATTTACAAATTCAACTAGTCTCATTGACTTCCTGCAAGCCATTTTATTTTTACACTTGACTGATGGCATCTGGAATACTATAAGGCAGCGATTGTGGTGCAGATGGGTTCATTCTAATACTAAGCTTGGCAGTGGTGTTGTAAGGGAAGAAATCATGGTTTAAGTCATAATTTTTTGTGTCCTATTACATGCTCATCTATATGAGAAGTAACCATGAGATCACAATTTTTCGTGTCCTTATTACATGCTCATCCATGGTAAATGAAGAGTTGAATCCATTTTACTGCGACAGATGAAGAAACAGGGTGCCAATGGTGATTCAATTGATCAAATTTCATATGATTCTGAATGGGGTGTTGTACCATATGAGAGAATCATAAATCAAAAAGTGTGTCCACTGGTCCCCAACTATGGGGTCGAAGGAACAAATCAAACCCGATGATAGTTGAAGCAGAGTTGACTACATGTATTCTGTTTGACTGAAGGGTCATGGGTTATAGAAATGAAATGATTCAAGTTAGATTTCAAAAATCATATTATACATATATATGGGAGAGAAGAGAACTTGAACCCAACAATATACATAAATTGTGTGACAATATGGCTTCCAGTCATCATACCAGCTCCAATGTATTGGCCTCACAGAATCAACACATTTGACATGAAGAAGACCTACCAATTGTTGTTGCAATGCAATTTCATGATAACCGATGTCATTAATGGGAAAAACCGAATGTTTGAGTCCAGTATTCATTGCCCATTTAAAAGGATAAAATCATCCATAGAATACAAAGGAGCACAGATGGTGGGTTATGGACATATGAAGTCCATACTACATTATGCATTCAAGCCTAAAAGGATATATCTGTGGCATGATGAATTCATTGAGATCACAACAAAGAGATGTTTGTGGATGCATGTGAACTGTTTGTCAAAATGCCTAGATTCATCAAATACATTGGAGCACAAGGAGGAAACCTTAAACTGTTTGACCAAAATTTTGTTTCCGTTGTGCCAAATATAACTATCTAATTATGGTAAGAAGAAAATATGATTTGGTAAGACTATCATAACTACTAGAAGTTATGTCTACAATCTAATGATTAAAGATCTAATGATTAAAGGTCCTTTAGTGCACATGCCACATGAGAAACGGTAGGCCCATCATCGAGGTACGCGGAATTATATAAATGTTTATTTAATTTGTTAGTGATATGATGAAATCTTAATATTCCAATTGGAACATAAATGGAATAATATTTGATACGATCATAAATACTAAATAGAATTAGTAAATAAAATCTAATCTATAAGATATTATATCTAATGCTATTAGAAGTTACTCACATATATGGTATATATAGATTTTGTGAATTCATAATTAGAAATTATTAATGGAAATGATGGAAAGGTAAAACTTATATTATAATATAGTAAATTGTGGATTGGAATACAATAATATTTATGACTCTATAATAGATCACTCTCATTCTCTATTAGTAAATTCTATGTGAAGAAAGTGGAGCTATTATCATCTAAATCTCTACAATTTTTTGTGAATTTATAATACATGGATTCTTTTTTTCTTTGAGGTTATACCAGTCTGTGTGTCACTTATTATGAGTACCTACATGACACTAAAAAAAAAACTTGTACTCATAATTATGCTTTAAAACTTGAATGACTGTATGCTCAAATTATTTGTAGTCATAAGTATGATTTGAAGTTTAGTAGACTGCAAAGTTGACATTTATAATGGTTTTCCTGATCTGCATTTTCAAAGTATGGATTGACAATTAAGATTTATGTTCTTTATGATAATACTAGTTTAAACTTGGGAGGATTGTCTAGGACATTGAGATTATCATACAAACCCAAGTAAACTTGAGTTGACTAGAGTTACACACTTCATTGTTATTGTTTTTCCTGACGATTGCGAATAACATAGATTTAACCATTTTTAATAAGCAACTATATTCTTGAGTAGATGAGAAGTTGTCAATGCTTAAGAATAGCTATGTTGATGTTGGACTTCATTTTTATGAGTCTAATATTATAAGTCGTATTAGCTATCTACTTGAGATCCCTGGGGATTTGTCCATGAGATGTTAAGCATCCATTATAGGAGTGAGTGGGAAGTTTTTCCTTGAGGTGTGATCAGTCATGGGTGATGTAAGAAGTCCACATTCCTTTAGAGAGCTCAGAAGTGCAAGGGTTTTTGTAAGCCTTTAAGTCACAAATGAATAGATGTTTTCAAATTTGAAAAGTTGTTATTCTTGTTAGATACCTCATTTCTAAGAACAAGAACCTTGAATAGAGTTTGGGTCAGTTAGTACCCTTGAGTTAGTATTGATGTGGAAGAGTTTTCATATGAAACCCTAAACTATAAGTGGGGAGAAGATTTAGTATTATAACATTATTATATCAAAGTAAGTAGATACATGTATAATATATAAGGATCATGTATGATCAAATCTTAGTAAGCACTAAGTAAAGTATTAAACACCATCGAAAATACATGAAATGAGGCCTAGTGACTTATCATAGTTTAGTGACTATTAGTTTTACACCTAACATTACAAAATAGTAAATACATGTCCATAGAGTAGTGTATATTCCAAAAAAATAAAAAAATTAAACCAATTATGATAGAAGGCAAAGCCATGTGATTAGATAGTACATAGGGATCTATTTCACATCCGAATTACAAAATCTCAAGATAGGGAGTTGGTGGAGGGAGAGGCAGATTAAATTCGGGCACATGACAGATATCCCCTAGGGAATCGCTTATAGCCTATTTCACGTGCCCTTTGCATCATAAATTTACCATCTCAAGATGATCGTAATGAGGAGAGAGAAAGATTCCTATGCCAAATAATTACGTTCATTATATTAACACTCATTTTCTCATCCACATTATGATCTCTTAAGATAAGGAGTTGGTGGAGGGAGAGATAGAGTAAATTCAGGCACATGATGGATATCCTCCAAGGAATTGCTTGTATCCTGTTTCACGTGCCCTTTGCATCGTAAATCTACCATCTCAAGATGATCATAATAAGGTGAAAAAAAGTTATCTATGTACTAAAGAAGAAATCTTCGAAATAAACTAAGTAAATTAAATTTAACACTCATCTTCTCGTCCGCATTATGATATCCTAAGGTAGGGAGTTTGGTGGAGAGAGAGGCAGAGTAAATTTGGGCACATGATGGATATCCTCCAGGGAATTGCTTGTAGCCTGTTTCACATGCCCTTTGCACTATAAATCTACCATCTTATGATGATAGTAATGAGGGGAGAGAAAGATTCCTTCCAAATAATTATGTAAATGAGAAAAGAGGTCATCACAAGACTCATCTCTCTCTAAAGCTATTATATGCTAATAATTATTTATGTTTGCAGGATCCATGATCAAAAGGCATATTGGGGAAGTATATTTTAAATCCTTCCCTTTACTCTAATTCATTGTGAAAATTAAATTATAGAGAATCAACAAATAATGTATGATGTCTCTACATCATGTATGCTTTGTGCCTTCATTGCATCATCTGTCTTCATCGTGTATGGTTTGTGTTTTCATGCATTCATGTGTCTACTTCATGCTTGCCTCATATCTTCTTGCATTAATGTGTATACTTCATGTCTACTTTGTATCTTCATGCATTAATGTTTAAATATTGTATATATTTATATTTCATAATTTTGTTAGCATAATCATTATTTTAGTAATCTAAAGTAAAATGATCAAGGAATAGGCCCTTGATTTTTAAGTTGAGTGGAAATTAGGAATTTCTTGAGGGCAAGAAATTTGTGGAAGGGTGGACTTGTCATGAGCCCAAATTAAAAGGATATGAATATTCAAATATCATATTATGCAATGATAATAATTAAGAATAATAATATTATAATCTATTATATAATAGTGATATATTTAATAATATAAAAATAAAACAATATATAAGATTATAGCATAATTATGTAAAATATTATATTATAATTATAATATTAATGAGTTAAATGAATTAAATAACAAATTAATACTTTAATAAAAAATGATAGAACAATAAATATACAAATATAAAAGTAAATAGTCTTATATTATATCATTAATATAATAGTATGACATAGAATTAATAATACAATAAACATAAACAACAAATAAATTGTAAACATTGGAAATATAGCTTATATATATATATATATATATATATATATATATATATATATATATATAAAGACAATAATCCTTAAGAGGAGCTATTAAAAGATAATAGTTATAAGACTATTCATAGAACAAACCATTGTATAATATTATATAATCATTAAATATGTATTATTATTACAATTGATATAATTTATATTATATATTATAATCTAAAATATAAATGAATTAAATATCATATTAACTTTGTCAAATCATAATAAATAAATATTGTTAAAAGTATACAAATTAGTCTATGTCTTCAATAGGGACTTCAGACCTTTTTTATATTGATCAAATTTGATAACAAGGTGATAACATTAGGCAATTAAACTATTTTATTGTGTGTCCTCCAATGCACCATCCTCAGCTCACCCAATATGTTTCATGGTTTCCAAGGCTTAATCTCTACCATTCTTATATCTGCACTATTCATTTTAAGCACCTAGAAACAAACTAAGACTTCAGTAAAGGAGCTTAACAATGCATAAAAAGCTAGTAGTGTTATACCATGACCACACTTTGTTCGTGAATTCTGTCAAAAAATTCACATGCCTTGTCTATGCTTCCATTTTTCAAACATGTCTACCATGGAAATTGTGACTACAAAATCTGAAAAAATTTCTTTATGCTCTAATGCATGTCCATAGTTTACTCCAAAGCTCTTGTTTTGGCACATGCATCAATAATGCTAGCAAAGGTTGTTTGATTTAGCTTTATAGGAATATAAACACACATGTTATATATCTTTTTAAACATATATAAAAACACAATTTTCTTGGTAAATTGAGCAGCTTTCTTTCTTAGTTTCAATGGTGTGAGCTCTTTCTTTGCCTCTTGGTCTATGGAGTGTAGAACATTTTTCTCTTTTACAACTAGTAATGGATAAGTTAACATTACAATTGTCAATTTTATGATTATCCTAGGTAGGCTAGTCAATCACTCTACAAAAAAGCTAAGATATCTCTTAAGAGTCTTATATATCTTTGATTTTGTCTCTATTTTTGGTCGACCTTATTGCCTTGGATACAAGATTGATTGGGAAATATCTAATTCTACTTTATGATTGAAAATGCATGTAGAAAATAGTGTTATGTGTATGGTACTACATTAGATTTACTAGCTAAGGTCAATGGACTCGTAAAGTTTGATTTTCAAGCAGAACTTGAGGTGGGAAAGTTTCAAATTAAAGTTGGAGGCAATGTGCTAGGGGTTTTTGACTTTGGACTTGGAAGATTTGGTTCTAAGGCAATATTTATACCTAGGGATTCTAGGTTAGATCTGGAGGAGGACAATGGTTACTTGATCTATTTTGTTCATGATGAGAACATTGGGTATGGCTCTAGCTTACACTCAGTTTTTTTGAGTCTAAAGTTGTCTTATATTTTTCTCTAGAGATGATAAGAAGAAACTTATATTTATGTGAAGGCTATTTTCTCTCAAATACATGATGAATAGGTTGTCTAGTACATGCCACTATTTTGAGAGATATAGTCCTTAACAAAATGGCTCAGAATAATAACAATACCATAGCCAATACTAAAACTAGGATCAAGATAATCATAGTATTTACTATTAATCACTATATTAGCAGGTGACATGTTAGGAAAAAATGGATTATGTTAGAGAAATCAGAAGTTATGAGATGATCAATCAAGAGGAAACAATTTAGAGCTTAGAGTGACATAATTTTCATATGATCATTTATAATGAAATGGGAATGCAAGTAGAAAGAAACTAGAAAGACATTGTGTATAGATGAAAGCATGAAATGGATGGTTTTGGAGCACTCAGCATAGATACTCAGCATTTAGTACATATCACCATTTGAGATCAAATGGGTGTGTGGGATTATATGCATAGTGAACAATAAAGGAGGGAATTGACTCCTTCCTGAGGCTCACACTTGGTCAGGTCCACTTCAACAATGGAACTTCCTATGAAATTGCTATCTAAAACCTTTCTAATGAGATAATGTGTTATGAACTCTTCATCAGTGGGATGGAACATTAATCTAGGAGGTAGTTGTGCATCACCCATATCATGATTATAACTAAAGTTAAGTGATAGGAAAGAGAATTCAATAATAGAAGCTCTTAACTTTAGTTATAGTCATGATATGGGCGATGCACAACTACCTCCTAGATTCACATTCCATCCCATTGATGAAGACCTAATAACACATTATCTCATTAGAAAGGTTTTAGACAACAATTTCACAAAAAGGGCCATTGCTGAAGTGGACCTCAAGAAGTGTGGGCCTCAAGAAGGGTTCAATTCCCTCCTTTATTATTCACTATGTGTATAATCCCAAAAACCCATTTGATCTTGAATGATGATATGTACTGAATGCTAAATGTCTATGCTAAGTGCTCCAAAACCATCCATTTCATGCCTTCATCTGTACTATCTTTCTAGTTTCTTTCTACTTGCATGCCCATTTTATTTCATATGGTCATCTAAAAATTGTGTCACTCTAAGCTCTCAACTATTTCCTCTTGATTGATCATTTCATAACTACTCATTTCTCTATAAAAAAAATTCGACCAAAAATTGGTCAAAATTTTGACCAATGCTTGGGGGTTTTCTACCAAACATTGGTTGGAATTTCAACCACTACTTGAAAATTTTCCACAAAGCATTGTTTGAAATTTTGACCAATGCTGTGCAATTTTCTACCAGCATTGGTCAAAATTTTAACCAATGCTTGGTAGAAATTGTGTGAAAGTTTTTGATCAATGTATTGGTCAAAATTTTGACCAGCCAATAAGTTGGTCAAAAATTTGACCAATAATGGTTGAAAAATGAGCCCAAATGTAGTAGTGTTTGAAATCACAACTTGACTTTATAATTATATCATCCACTTTGTCAAGTTAGCTCAAATACAACAAAATATGAAAATCCTTCATTAATCAACCCTGTTCAGTAGAAACTAACTCTAAAATTATTTCCTTCATTAATAAATAGAAGCTCAGTTAACACTGCAAACTTATGAAAATCCTTTTGGCAACCAAGTGAGCTCAGTTAGCACTGGTTCCATCCAACTTTCCTTCATTAATCGAGTGAGCTTGGTAAACACTCACTTTATGTAACTTTTCCTTTGACACCCGAGTGAACTTGGTAGACACTACCTTTTGAACTAGATAAACATAGGAACACTCGATAGAAACTGAGAACTATGTTCACTACCCAAGTAAGCTCAACATATACTAACTGATAATGATTATAAAATTTGTGTAACATCAAAGACAACACACAATTAATCAATTGTATCCAATAGTGAGCTATTCTTGTAATTAGAAGTGCATGTTGGGTAGTGGGCTCATCTTCCATTCTTTATACTACAATTTCTAACATGGATTCAAAGTCTCCTAATGCGAACTCCTTATACTAAATTTTCTCATTGACTCCTAACAGGGTTCATCCTCTAACAAGAAACTTATATATCAGTATATTATGTAGTGGGTATCATCCCCACCTAGGTTTTCCCTTGGCCAGGATTTCCTTAGTTAACAAAACATGGTGCTGTGAGTTATCTTTATGCATTGTTAAACTATTACTATTCAACATTACTTTATTACTTTGTTATGCATGGTTTAAAGTAATAAATAATATCCAGTTGGTAATTATAGTTTGTAGATTATTGATTCACCTCCTGCTCTCAGTAATCACTATTTCTAACAAACTTTAGGTAAAAACTTCAAGAAAGGGTGCAATTTTTTTGTGACAATAGGTTTTATAATGGCTTCTTATTGGAGTTTTATGGAGGAGATTAAACTTGCATAATTTACATCTAGTGGTGTGTAGAAGGACATGATACAGGTTATGATTTGCATGGTTTCTCTTTGGTCTTGGTTATCTTTTTGGATGTTCATTTTATGCTTACGTTGGATTTGAGATTGGTTAGAGATTGTAGTCACTGGTTTGTGCTCATGTTTTTCATGTGCGAGATGACATGGTGATTCCTTTATCTCTTTCCTTTATTGGTTGTGGAGTGCTTGGGAGACTATTGGAGATTTTTTATGAGAGTTGTTATTGGAGGTTATTGGTTTATGTGTTGTGGATTTCCTCGATACTACATAGATTCATTCTTTTTAGACATTGTAAGTGGATTGGTTATAAATTTTATATTATCTTTTGTAGTAGGAGCTTCTTGTTATAGATGTGACAAGTAATGCTCTTGGGTATTATGATTGCAAGCTAGAGATTGGCTATGGTGATGATGTGAGATTCACTTGGTATACCTTTTGAGGTATGGATAGTTGGATGGGTTGGAACTTTATGTTTGTGTTATTTCAGCTATGGATATTTCGACAACTACGAATACATGTGATTGCCTTTGGATTAGGTTTTTTATGCTTGACATTTTAGGTAGATGAGGATTTTATGATCTTCTAATGCAACAAGTTGGGTGGCATTCTCTTTGGATGACGTCTATATATGTTTAGTGATAGCGGCATAATAGGAGGTGAAATCATTCATGTTTGAGAAGCTAGTTACTTTGATTTTGTTGTGGGTAGTAGGATGGAGCATATGATGTACTTTCATCAATGATGGTGGATGTGCTAGGAGGGATTTTTCTATTGTTTATCTATGTGGCTATAGATTGACCCTATGTAATGTATACAACAAGTGGGAGATTGTTGAGATAATGGGTATTTCACACATTGCATACTAATGCTATATTAAATTATTTGATTTTGTTATGTAATGTTGCACCTAGATGGATGTGCAACATGTAAAGATTCCCATGGGATATAGTTGATTAATTGTATTATAACATTGTGATAATATTTCATGTAATTATTTAATATTAGGGAAAATAATTAAATTTCCAATATTAAACATGGAGTCAATGAGTTAGGTAGCACGTGGTCTCTGTAATACCACTCGGTGGTTTTGTGGGACTTGCTACTATATAAGTAGCCACAAGGGTAGTTGTAGAGACAAGAAAAAACACAAAAAGGGAAAGAGTCGAGTGGGACAAGGCTTGAACAAGTTAGCCAAAGGAGAATTTGTGAAGGTTGGAAGCATGGCATGAGATGTGTGGATTCATGCTTTTTCACATAGATTACTTGGTTGTGGCTATGGCATTGAAGGCTTCCATGATTATATTGCCATGGTATTCTTGCTGAATAATACATAGCGATAGATGCTTTTGGAGCCTAGGTTTTTTTCCCCATCAATGAGGGTATGTTGTTTATTCTTTTGCATGTGGATTTCAATTACATATTTATAATTTCAGAACTATTATGGGTTATGAGGAAATATTTATATTATTTATTGTAAGTTTTCTTACTAGAAGATAAAAAATAGCTATTTAGAAAAATGACATGCAATACCAAGAAGAAGACATTACTAGATTATTTGAAGATAGAAACTCAGAAGAGTTTGATTCAACAATTGCAAATCTGATGGGAAAGAATAATGGCCTAACTAAAGAGGTTAGAAATCTTAAGATAGAATAAGAAGTTAAATCAATATTGCTGTGTGAGGTAACCAAACAAAAAAAAAAAAACTAATAAAAAAGAAGAAGTAATGATTGAAGATGACAAAAGAACATTGACCAACAAACTTGAAGAGAAAACATCATATGTCAAAAAGCTTGCTAACATGCAACTAGATACAATGAATCAATTGATGATTGTAAACCATGAATTGAATGGAAAGAAAATTTATACCACAACCCTAAAGTCAAAAAATGAGCAACTAAAGAATGAACTTAGACAAAAGAAGGAATTCATTGAAAGATTCAATAAACCAAGTGAAGCCATCAAATACTTTGAGAAAGTTATGAAATCTCAAAAACATAACAATGATACTACTAGATTGGGATACACTACTACTAAGGAAGGATAACCATCTAAAAGTGGTGAGCAAAGGAACAAAAAAGCTAGAAACTATAAACCCACTTGTCATAATTATAGAAATCTATGTCATAAAAAAAATGTTTGCAAGAGCAACAATGGAAATTAGAACCCGAAGTAGAAATTCAAGGGTTACTATGATAAGTGAAACAAGCAAGGAGATTGGTACATAAATTTAGATAGAAGACCATAAGAACTCAGAGATTTGAAGGATACTACTACAATTTTCAAAAGTATGGACAAAAAGCATGGGAATGTACATCTAAGAGCAAGTGGACATCAAACAAGAAAACAAAGGCAAATCACAATCCAAATTCCTATGATTGGCATTGCAACAAAGGAAAAGTTGTCACTATTATTAAGAATATGGACATGTTCTTAAGAATTGCATTAGAACACATTTCAAAGGCAACTACAATAGATGGTTGAATGAGACTACCTATTTCAATTGTCTCAAGACTAGTCATATTAGCATAAACTATCTAACTAGGTCACCAGTGTCGAGCAATGAATTTAAAAATCATAAAGAAAATGTCAATATTGAAAAGGGAAAAGTGTAGATGAACAAGAAATGGAAAAGGAAGGAAAATTGTAACACATCAAGTCAAGATAAGGTCACTTCATCCAATGGATCAGGTGATCATATCACCTCCAACTAGGAAATCAAGAGGTATGTATGGGACTGATATTTCAAAAGTTATTTTTTTCATTAGTTCTAAGAATCTAAGTGTTCAAAGATTATATATGAATTAATTGAGATGCAATGGAGTGATTAGAATCAAGAGAAAATCTAAAGTTTTCTTGTTTTCTATGTTTATGATGAGCATGGAAGACATTATTATTATTACTGAGTATGAATGATATTATAGGTATAGATGAGACATGGATTTATATTAATATGGGAAAAACTTACTTTTCTAGTTGAGTATATTAGAAATCATGTGTTTGTTGAGTGAGTTGCAAATCCTATGATAATTGAGCCTATAGTTATGTAAGCACTGAGCATTTATTACCATATATGAAGGATTATATAAGTCAATTTTTGAATCACTTTCACTTACTAGAGTTTATAGAATGCACAAACAACATGAAGGAAAATTTATAAAGAAGATTCAAGTGTTTGTGAATTGGATTCAACTACTTCTCATCATCAATGATTAGATTTGAAAGGTTTTAAGCTATTGTCAAGTTTCACTATTTCATTTCTCACAAACCCTAAGTAGTCAAATGATGTCTAGCTCTTCTAAAAATATTTGGAAATATGGGAAAGAGGCTTTTAATGTTTAATTGATAAGTAATGATATTAGGTAGCTTGCATTCCAAGCTATTATTGAGATTACATATAAGGGAGACCCATGTGTTGCATTATCGATGATACCACCAAAAGTTTTGATGATAAAAGATGTTAGATGTTGTTACACTGGAAAGATTGGAAAAGTAGGTGATATAGAAATAAGGGATATTTAATGTCAATTATGTGACAATGGAGCCTTGAGAGAAGAAAAAAGAAATCAAGAGAAAAGGGTTAACCTATGCCCCAGATTATCCCCAAGCATTTAAGATCGAATGGATATGATTTTTTCTGATCTGCATACATTGTAACTATATTTGGTTGGAAGGTGGACCAATTAAGATCACTAAGAGGAAGATAAAATGAGTATTAGGGTACCCTACCCTTAACCAAACTAGGAGAATGAGAAGTGATGCAAAGGAAACTATAGAAAATAATATAGGTATCATGTGGAACAAAAGAGGAATGTCTATTGACACAATTTTAGATTGTCTAGTTGCCTTTTTAGTAAGAGGAATAGCTTATAAGATTTTTTAACTCTAGCTAACACAATAGTGTTTCATGTGTGGCTATTGATTTCGGATACAAGATAGTAAAGAGAGACCATTCCTATGACCTTGCTGAGTTAAAACTACATTACCTATCAGAAAACTTTGGGGGCCATAAGGAAAGCTAAAAAATTGCATTATAAAAATTTGGTTCTTTACTTGTTTGCATTCTTTTACATGCAAAACACATTTCCTACATGTGGAGAGGTTTCTTGGAAGAACAAAAGGTTAATTTAAAATCCAATTGAAAAATTTATAGAATAGCTTGGAGACAACTTTGAGTTAGTAATGACTAGTTACTTTGAGGATTTTAGGAAATCCATGAAGCAGAGATTGAGGATTCATGTATCATTAGTGGAAAAACTTTATGATGATATTTGTTTCCTCCTTGATGCAGAACACACATATGAATAAGCAACTATCCTAAGGGTCATATGGTTGAAGCTCTTGCTAGATGATATAAATATAGATGAGACCTTTACAACTATTACAACTCTTCTTGCAAAAGAAATTGACAAAACTACCCCCTCATTTGGTAATTATGAGGAAGCTAAATCAAGTATAACAATTGAATTGGAGACAACTATAGTTCTTAGAAAGAAGATAAAAATTGTGAAAATGTTGAAGAAGAGATTTGGTGAAGGAGATGAAGAAGAAGAACAAGAATAAGATGAAAAGGAAGAACAAGGCTAAGCCCCATTGAAATTACCTCAAGGCTTAGGAGAAGATCAAGGAGAAAAAGAAGAAGGTGTTGAGGACAAAGAACCTAAGGAAGCACCTCAACTAGCTAAGAATAAAAGAAAAGAAAAGATACCAAAAGTGGATAAACCTACTGTTGTCACTTAGGTTTGCACCCTTGTCCAAGGCCTATGTGTGAGGACAACCTAGTGAAACATGGAAACAACCTCCAAACTGTGGGACTTGAACTATGAGGTTGAGTCTCTAGAGAAGGCCGGTTTCCTCTTACTATCAGGGCATACCTATCTACTCTTGGAGAGGAAAAGGGAGAAGGAGAGCACGAAAGCAAATGTACCTAGTCTAATCTAAGGAGGTGATGCACCAAAATAGAGTGTTCAGACTTCGTTTCTGCCCATATATGCACTACAAAACCAAGATAACATTCAAAAGACATACACACCCAGACTTATGTCAATCAATAACCACATACAGATCAAGAAACCAAACTGAATAACACAAGGAAAAGGATTTCACTTATATATTATCCAATAGGCCAAAATAGATATAGTATGCAAGCCATAGATCTTAACAATACACCAATGAGAGGCAAGATGGATGCACATACACATTGATGGTTGAAGGAGATGATACAGAATGTTATGCAGCTCAAAGACAAAGGGAATTTTACACTGCAGACCTATGAGTAGTAGTAGAGAAATCAAAAAAAAAGTTCCGCTAGAAAAGATCACAAAATTACCTTTATAGTTTAGGCATAACTGAGGATTTTTTGCATTACATTTACTTCTCACCTACTGGCATTAACTTCTTACCCTAAAAATCCAATCAAAGATCTGGTGGTTTTGAGTACCAAAAATCTGATATTCCACTGAGAAAGAGCCTGGAGAAGATAGAACAGCACCAGAAAACATCCCCAAACATAGTAGATAGATCTGTAATGGTGGTAGAATGTCCTTGCACTTTGCATTCACTTCTGAGTTGGTGGCATTGATCACAGGATCGAAATCTCGTGGCAAAAAACCTGATTCATTATTTCTAGCTCATGAATCTACGAGGTCAAAGCAAGTCAAACAGTTCCTCATGTGCCAATTAGGCCATGCGAGCCAATCGTCTCTCTTTATTTTGCCACCTCCTCAAGGTCCCACGCACTGACCATTCGTTATGTTAGACTGGTTGCTATGTCGCTATGGGCACCATGCCCTGAGAGTCATTATAGTAACATAGCGCCCCACTGTTATATCTAACTATGATGGTTACCAATCTGACCGCACCACCTTTTCACCATCTAGCCGCAACATCAAAACTAACTGCCACGTTGACTGCGACGATTGCACCAACTGCAAGTCGTTAACTATCAACCCTAGTCTGCCAGCGAGACACGTGTCAGCAAGATGCTATGTCGCTATGGTAAAGATCGCACAACTTTTCCATAGCGAGACATCACCTTCCATTGATCTGCCTAAATTCGAATGATCATGAAGACTCTTCATACCACTGTGTTGCCCTTACCCTGGGCCCATCATATCTGGTGCCACCTCAACAAACGCACCACACTCGAATGACACCTGGCGTACTTTGCTGAGACTTGGCCCTATTGATCCACGTGGCAGATGGGTGTTATGTCACTATGGTAAAGATCACACAACTTCACCATAGCGAGATGGTGTCTTCTATCGATTCTCCTTGATTTGACGACAAGCGATAGATACTGCTTCTCAATGTATCATTCAATGGAAACTAGCCACGTATCGCTGTCTATATTTCCTGCACCTCCAAACCTGGACCCACGAAGACACGTGTCCTCCAGGTGCCAACTCGCTATTGTAATAATTGTGCAACTCTTCCATAACGTGATGGTGCTTGCCCTTGATCACTGCAGATCAGACGGTGGAGAAGTTAACCTTTTACTACACTAGCCACGTTGAAGATCTGGTCCCATGCGCTGACTGTATTCTAACCTAGCATATGTGGCTATTCTTTATTGGCCTAACGAAGCACCACCTTGGTCTAACAAGGCACCAACCTAGAGGGTCCATACTGCTTGACCCTACTAAGGTGACATGTGGCACCCAGGTGCTATGTCATTGTTGATATCTCTCGAGCAGTTCCTCATAGCGCGATGGCACCCATCATAGATCAATCTCAATCTGACTAATCACACAAGGTAGGCTTGCCAAACTACAAGCATAAGATGCTACTATTAGAGCTAACCTGATAAGTATCCAATCCATGTTGACCCCATATATGGAAGTCTTTCATAAGGAACTAGCCTATGCTAAGACATTGATGGAGAAAGATAACCAACTTTCAGCTCATGATGGTCAAACATTGTAACCCTAATAGGTTAACTTTATTACTATAGTTGTGAATATTTTTGGGTCATCCCCACCCCTATTTTACCTTTACCTTGGAGGGTTTCTAGGCAACCAAATTCTTTTGTCATATGATTACTTCTCATGCATGTGATTCATAGATTAGAACTATATGTTATTACAATTTTACTATATAAGTTTTGCATACAATTGGATATGAGATGGTAAATGTGGTGAATGCATTATAGTATTGTGAAAAGGTTAAATGTGTTACAAATCTTGATTCACCTCCCTCTGAGTATCTTTTTTTTTATATTTAGACTTCCAAAAATTGATATCATAGTTGAGTTCTCTTAAAGAAGTTTAACAACTTGGAGTTTAGATCCTAGTGATGGAGGATTATAAATTAGGCAAAGTTATTCATAATTAGGTGATAGTACAACTTGAGAAAAATTGACAAGAACTAAAGAAATCCCTAAAAAGGGGAAATGAATTATTTATATAGATAAATGAGTTTCATTACAAACAAGTTGAAACCAAAGGACTATTTGGAACTGGAAGTTCAAGTGAAAATGAAACAACTTCTACAGATATACTTGAAAAGAGTATAACCTTGAATGAAAAATTCAAAGTACTAGAAAAGGAACATGAGTACCAATTCGTAAGGCAATGTGAAGTGATGAAGCAAAAGAGGAAATCCATGGAAGTAAAGGTTTTTTCTAAAGAAGATAAAAGGAAAATGGTAACTAGACTTGAATAAAGGATATCTCATGTAAATCATATTACCAACACTCAACTTGACATAATAAATCAACTGATACTTGCAAACTAATAGTTGAATAGAAAGGATGTGGAAATAGAAAACTTGATATCATAGAAGGACCTATTGAAGAATGAACTCAAAAATGAGAAAGAACAAGTAGAAATATTCAACAATCCCAATGAAAAAATGAAATAGCTTGAAGAACTTCTGTGATCATATGGCAATAGTATTGGTTTAGAATGTTCATCTACTAAGCAAGGAGAATCATCTAGAAAAAGAGAACCAATAAATGTAAAATCAAAAGGAAAACCAACATGTTATCATTGTGGAAAACTTGGTCATACTGCTAACATCTATAGAAAAAAAAATGGAATGCAAAATCCCAAACATGAGTCTACTAGTTATTGATTTTCTTGTAAGAATCAAGGAGATCAGATACATGAATGTAGATAAAGAATGAAGAATGCACCTACTATACCTACATTTGAAGGGTAATATTATAAATTTAAAACTATGTATGTAGAGCATATGAATTTAGATCACAGATAAAACCCTATTGGTCTAATTGAAACAAGAACCATACACCTAAAATGTATGCTCCAAATGTCACAAGATTTAACATTTAAGGAAAAAACTATAGGATTCAAGTACAAAAAAAAAATCACAACACTAAGGGTGAAGAAAAGTGGACATTGATCATGCAAGGAAGGAGATGAATCAAACATGGAACAAAAGGGAATAAGATTGAAATAGTGAAACAAATAGAGTTGAGGTCACCCAGTCCAATGGAGAAGATGATCTTATCACCTCAAACTAAGAAAGAAACATATGTAATGAATTGTATATTTAAATGATATATCATACATTAGTTTCTAATATAAATTTTATTATATTTCATATTTCTATAAGTAAAGATGTATAAGAATAGATCTATGAAAGTTCTAGTACAAAAGAATCATCTATATAGATAGTGCCAAACATCAGTAGAATAGTCTATGTTGGCTAAGCATTTCAATATGGACTAAGTACTTGAGGAGTTAAATTACTATATAGGTCAAGTTAGATGGAAGAGATTGAGATGTAGAAAGAAGAACTAGTTCAAAGGTACAATATCAATTGAGATAGTTGTCTTCCATCTAAATGAGTACTTAGCATTAATGGAGACCCTAAATCAAATTGAAGGAAGTATTTTTCAATATTTGAAGACATTATTGCATACCTTGTGTATAGAATTTGAGAGCATAGTGTGATTTGAGAAAAAATAAATCCTAAGATGATTTAAATAGACAATATAAGGAAAAAGATTAAACAAGTGCATATTTGGGTAGTACGAAGTTATCCAAAAAGTAGAAGTTTTCAAACCCTATCAAATAAATATGGAAACTTCATTATCCACAAGAAAGAATAAGAGATTAGAGGTTACTAAAATTCAATTGGTGAAGAATGATGAATGTCCTCCACCTAAATTTCTTGCTATTTTTTGAATTGTTATGAAAGATGACTCAATGGGTGTGTTATCCTAAATACCACCCAAGCTAATCATGATACATGATGTGCAAAGTTGCTACATGTGAGAGATTGGAGAAGTAGGAGATTATTAGATTCATGAAGCATATGGGAAATTGTGTGATGAATGAGTTTTCAATGAATAATTTAAAATTAATGAGAGGAAAGGGTTGATTTGTTCCCTAGAATTTTGAAGAAATCTTAAGATCTAATGGATCAATTTTTCACTAAGTAGGATCAACAACATGAATTTTTTGTGCAAAAATGGACTAGTCAAGATAACCAAGAAGGGTATTCACAAGGTTATTGTTTATCCTACAATATATAAGAAGAAGACAATTTGATGTTTGAGTTGTGAGGAAGTCTAGGACAACATAGGAGCTAAGTGGAATAGATGAAGGTTGTCCATCACAAACATTTCTAAAACATTGATTAAATTTACAATGAGAGTGATTTCTCAAAAACACTATCAATCAAGTAGATTGAATAGTGTGCCATGTATGGCAGTAGATTAGGCATGTAAGATTTTTATGAAAAATCATAAATATGATCTTCTTCAGTTGCAAAAGCTTCAATTAGAAGAATAGATGACATCTGTTAGGAAGGAAAAGGATGCAATTTGTAATTTTGGACCACTTGTTATGTGTACTTTCTTTTATATTTATAAGTATTTTCCTGGTATTGGACATATCATTTGGAAACAAAGTAAACTAGTCATAATACAAATCAATTAATACATTACTCAATTGGGAGAGAAATTTGAAAATGTCATGGATACCTATTTTGAAAAATTCAAGAAAATAATGAAAATGATGATGAGAATACCATAATAATTGGTAATGAAACATTATTCTGATGTGTATATTCTTAGTAGATATCAATAACACATTTGTGTAGGTAGTATTCTTAAGGCATGGCTAACAACATTTGACTATGAAGTTTATAGTGATATAATTAATGCAAATATTGTTCCATTATTAAAGCAAGAGATTGATACTAGCATCAAGTATTTTGGAAAATTTATAGAATTGAAGAAAAGAATCACTATAAATATCAAGATACTATCTAAGGAAAAGAAAATGAAGAAAATGATTGAAGACCAAGAGGAAAAGATGGGTACTCAAGACAAGTGCAAGAAACCTTTGCAAATTATACAAGGTCTTCGAGAAGATGATGTTAGTGATGATGAAGAAGAGAAGGAATAAGAAGAAAAAATCAATGGTAAAGCCTTAGTTGTTGTCACACAACCTCAAAACAAAGATTTAAAGGATATGCAAAAAATTTAGTGTTGACACCCCTCTCTCCTCTACTACTTATCAAACCAAGGACTAGAGCAACAACTGGAGCCAACAAATTTGCAAAGAAAAGAGTAGTGGAGACTACTGAGTCTAGTGGATCAAAATAAAAGTAAAAAAGAATGACTAAGGGATAGGAAAAAAGAAGAAAAAATGTTGATGAGTTATGTGTTGATATATAGGGCTCTGATCATTTATCTAGTTTTGGATATGTAAAATATGATACATTAAATGATGAGAACAAATCAAAAGTTGAAGAAGCCATGGTAGATATGATGACATGTGATTGGTTGGCTACTTCATAATTAGAGAACAAAATTCCACTAGGTATGTATAATAGACTTGATAGAAGGTGCCAATAAGTAGTTGAAGAAGAGGAAAACATTAAATATGGTACATTTCCCAAATTTATGCCTGATTTGTCATGACAACAAATAGAAAGATTTTTTGAGAAATATAGGATCAGATTTGTTCCTATGTTTAGAACTTTTGGTCTTATAGCTAAATATGTAACACAAGAAAAGGATATTGAAATAGTAATTGTTCAAGATGATGAGAGTGATGAAAATTAGTTTAGGTGTGTCGATTCCATAAGGTAGCATGTCACTAGTTTATGCCATCACACACAATAATCTAGTTATTGAGAAAGATATGCCTTCATATAGAAATAATGAGGAGAAATAGGCAAAGAAAACTAATAATGAAACTAGTGTAGACATTTCTACCAAAGATCAAGGATGGCCAAATGTGTCAAAACCCCACATTGAGTAAAATAAGGAGGATAGTTAAATAGTTTTGAGTGCACTAATTTTTATTTCTATCATTAATGTACAAGCAATAACAAGTGGTGACACACCCTCACCATCTCCTAAAAAAGTGTCTTGCAGAAACACTTGATCCTTCAGAAAAAGAAATCAATAAAGGATAGCTCACCAGATATTCAAGTTAGTCTTGATGAAGTTATTGAGATGCCACAATTTTATTTAGAAAAATCTCACACTTGAATAAATAATTTGGTTGCAAAAGATTTTGTGAAGAAGGATAAACAAGAGGAGCTAAGAACAGAGTGACAACAAAGGTAGGGAGTTCGTGATGTTAAAGATATTTTCTAGAAGCATTTGATATTAAACAAAAAATTGATAATCAATATTAATACCTCATTTGGAGTTTAAGCAACGAGAAATAAAATCAACACAAGATCTTATCAATAAAAATCATAATCTTTTGGTTGTTGTAAGTTTGATTGATTTGCAAGCTAGGTTATATTTGTAGAATCACATTTTGAAATCGGCAATAACTACTTTGGATCATATATTTGCTATGACTAACCAATCTCACAATACATTTATTGAAAAATATGGTTTGATTGCACCCATTTAACCCCTGTAAAATCCATAATTAAAAAAGAAAGTGGGAAATGTAATGATGATTACATATTCTAAATAAAGGCAATGAAAAGAGTAAAGAAATAAGAATTTGATGTTGATTACATGATTAGATAAGTTCGAATGAATCAACATTTCAGAAGGAAAACCATCTATAACACTAAAACAATCTAAGTACTTAGTTTTTCATGTGCATATATGTATAGATATATTGTGTATTGTTCATTATTTATTTGAGAGAAGTCAAAATTTTGTAGTTCTATTTTTAACTAAGTCATCGGCCTAGGGGAAGCACACATACTATTTATTTTAATAATTTAGTCATGAAAAAGTATTTTTGCCACTAATATACAAGGGGGAGATTGTCACTGTGTAATAAAATATTGACACACTTCTATGAGTCACTATATCTAAGATTTCTCAATAATGAGCTCAAAAATGGTGACTCATAGCTCTATATTCATAGATTGCAAGGATTTGTAATTGAGGCCCTTAGTTTGACCTAATGTGTACCCATGAAATTACAACATAAAATGAAAGATTCAAAGATCAAAATATGCATCCAAATGAAGATGAAAGATAGTATATATGCTAATAATGAAAAGAAATGCATGAAAGGAAATCTAATCTATGAAAGGAAATAATAATTGAAGATTAATCTATGAAACAAAATATGATTCCAAGTTAATATCAAAATGCAAGGATAAAATATGATGGTGGAAGGCATAAATGCAAGAGAGAAGATGACAAGAAGAGAGAAGTTGCAATGAATCTCCAATTTCCAAACCCTAAGGCTCAAACCTTAATGCTCAAATTCCTTCTCTAAAATTTTTCTCCAAAACTGTAGCAATGAAATACTATAGAAACTAACATCTATTATTTGTCTTATCATTAGAAAGAGAGAGATCCCTATATAGTCAACTACGAAGGTGAGAAGCTCCTCACAAGTAATATGGGATAATAAGGCTTGATCCCTATGAGAAAAATATCCACCAATGAGAAAAGAGGAGTGTTTGACAAGAAAGTGGAAAGAGGAAATTAAGGAATCCCACTTAAAAATATGCACATTTAAGGGTAGAGAAAAAATTATTTATTTACTTATTTTGATTTAATTTATTTCCCCTTTTTTCATTGTAAAGAGAGATTTGAAAGAGGAAGTTCTTTTAATTAAATAGGTGCTATTTTATTTAATTAAAAGAGAAGTTTTCTTTTAATTAAATAAGACTTGGAATAAGATGATCAAACCTAAGAAAATATTGAAATAATTAAATTAATTACAATTTGATTGAGAAAATGATTTGAATTGATTCAATAAAATATTACAATGCATTGATTCAAGAAATTGATAAATTGAAGAATGGGAAACCATAGTCTAGGTGACCATTTTAGGCTACATACATTTTCCCCTCTTTGAATAATGTGTGATTATTTCAATAACACATGTAGTTAAAGAATGTAGTTGAAGTGTGAGGTCAATTTGGGATCACAAAACAATATAGATGTGTGGTCAACTAAGGAATGTATCACAATGTAGAATACAAATTTTGATAACAATTTCATCTTGGCAAAGACAAGGTTGTCCTAGGTGGAACATAGATTGATAAAGTTGAATTAAGGATTGAATTTTTAGAGGTATTGACCCCTTGTGATTGAAATTGAAATGAAATAGAGGAGAAACATCAAATTGAATGAAAGATGAGGTTCATGATGTAATATGAAGATATAAGGATCACAAAAACAAGGTAGATAATCAAGGATGAATGATTATGCCTGAAAGTTGAATTAGAAGAAAAGAACTTGGGTGAAAGAAAATGGAAGATAGAAGTTTGGAAGATGTCGAAAGAAATGGAAAGATGAAAGAGAATTTTTCTCAAGAAAGAGAATGTTGTAAAATCAATCAACTATTTAAGATGGAAAATTTTGATTGAGATCACGGAAGAAGATAAGGAAATGATGATCAAGACATGACCATAGTTGGTTAAAAGTCCAAAGAAAGATGAAAAAAAACCCTCTCAAACTTATAATGTAGCCTACAAATGTAAAGTAACATGAAGTCTAACAATACAAGCTACATGAAAATCCAAAGGTGTACTTGCAATAGAGCAACTGTAACATAGGATTTTGTCTTCATCATTCATTAAAGAATGTGGAGGAATTTATTTTTATTATTAGGCCATTATTAATGGAAATTGGAAAATCACACAATAATCACTAGTCACAAGTGCATCTATGAAGATATGAATGTGATTTATATCTGATTGGAATGGGGAAAGATTCTAATATAAGCATCAAAGACATAAAGTTTAAGATGACTCCAATGTTAGCTTACTAAATTTAATGTATAAAAACCACACTCACATTAAGGCATAGATGTTGGGTTAGCCATAAAAATGATTGTACAAAAGTAGTCAAGGATGATGCCTCAAATATCCTAAGTGTTTGAAGGGGAAAATAAGAGACACTCTAAAGTTTTAAGACCACACCACCAAGAAGAAAGAAGAGAAAAAATATTCCCCATCCCCCAACTCCTCTAGATATGCATACTAGGAAGACTTATAAGACAAGAACACTGAATGAAAGTTAATAATAGTCAGCACACAAAGAAAAGATCATGACATAGCTCAAGCATTCAGTATTTGTATTTTAAAAATTTAAGTGTGTTAATTGATACTGACTTCGAAGGATGAGGATTGATTTCTTGCAAGTAGGTAAGATCACATGAAAAAACTAGGTAAGACCAAACCAATAAGTGTTGAAAAAACACTCGATGTCAGGGGTTGTATTGAAAAATGCAGTAAGGGTGGTGTTGAAAAACATTGTTTGCAAGGTATCATAAAGACTAACACATCCAATAGATGAAATATAACATAGTCATGCCCCCTAAACAAAGACAAAGACAAATTCCAAACCAAGGAAACAGGGACAAGGAATGGTGGAGAAAGGCTATATGTCAAGGACGTGCTAAGAAATAGGGGTGCAAAGGCCTCAAATAGTGCTCATTTCTAGGTTTTCACAAATTGGATCTTAAAATTATTAAATTTCTTTTGGATTTTTATATATTTTTTGGATTTTTTTCTATTATTGGAATATATAATTTTTTTGGAGATACATCAAAGTGCCTATTAGTGTACTTTCTATTATTAGTGTACTTTCGATTATTGGAATACATCATTTTTTTGAATTTTTGAAATATGTCAATTTTCTAGATTTTTTCAAGATAAATAAATATATTAATAGGATGGACTCAAATAGAATGGGCATGAAACATCCTATAGGATTAGATCATGTAGTCTCAATATCTAGCAAGGTGGAGGACAAGAGGGATTAACAAGCTAGTGGAAGAGATGGAAGACAAGAGAATGAAGGAGAATTAAAAGAAGAAATTCTCAAGGGAAAACTCCTCAAAAGTAGCCAAGCTAGGGAAAACTTGTCATGTAAAGCACATTTGGAAAAGAAATGAAAGGCCAGCATAGGATGAGCCATGAAATCATAATGCAATAGAAGGAAAGGATGCAATCCAAAGGAGTAGAAATGTCAAAAGACTTCATAGTATCAAGTTTTACTGTTTTTTATTAGATGAAGATCAAGTGAGAAAATGATAGAAAAATACTAGAATGAATGGAGAAAAATAGATATGAAGGCTAAACATGAAAGGAATAAAAGCAATATCATCATAAGAGATTTCACAAGATAGCTAAATTTTTGTGTATAGGTCAAGATTGTCAAGACCAAAGACAGATGGTGGAATGGATGAAAGATGTAGAATAACTACACATGATGTTTTATTTTCAAGTTTTCAGCACACTACTTATCCTAGGTGCCACAGGGGTGTGGTTTTCACCATAGGATTAATTTATTTCTCTTTGGTTTTGCTACGAATGTACCTATTTCTAGGTTTTGACCAAGGCATAATTTCAATTTTTTTAATGTTTTTTTTGGAAGAAGGCAAGCTTTTAGATAATGTTCCTTGAAAGGATAAACAATGATATGCCAAACGTTAAAAGTGATATGCTCAAAGATACTAATAGGGAAAGGAAGATGGAAGAGAAAAATGGAGGATAAGGTTTTATACAAAATGAGTGAGGTTGGAAGATAGGACAAATATGAAAATGAGGAAAAATGATAGAAGGTATAAGGATAGTGAATGGAAGGATTTGGAAAGGGTAGACAAAAAGGAGGGAAAGATAAATGTAACTACACACCTTGAAATGGTGCAAGAGGATGGAGGAAATGTAAATGAAGGAATACATTAAGGGATATGGTGAATGGATAAAAGAGGTTGTGGTTTAGGCACATGGAAGAAAAGAATGATTTTGGAAGAAGATGAAGTGGAAGTTTTTAGAAGCTTGAATGTCAACTTTACTCATTTCTCAACATTAGAATATTTTGAGAGAGTCTTCAAATCCATATAGCAGTAGGATTTTCATTTCTTTTTGATGATTTAGAGATAATATTTTCAATGACATATTTTGGAACCCATACTTGTTTTGTAGCTCTCTTCTTAGATATCTCTTTTGACATTATGCCCCTATGTCGATTAGAGGAGACATGGTGATCTTCTTTTCTAGATGGATTCTTGTAAGTCTTTTTTTTCTTGTATTGAACATTGAAGTTACTTCCAAAAGACTTGGGACTTGTGGAACAAGAAGAAGGATACAAATAGTTTAAATGGGTGGGTGGATGAAAAGTATTCAAGGTTATGCATCTACATTGATTGCAAGGAAAGATAGGAGATGGAGGGAAGTAAGGCCCTAAGATGGATGATGAATTAGGAGAGTTAGGAGGGGAGAATGAAAGGACATTAGGACAAAATATGGAAGGAAGACATGAAAGCCTTCGTTTTGGTGGAGGAATTCCAAGGATGGACATGGAAGATGAGAAAGGATAATCAATAAGGCCATCAACATCTATATGAAAGCCAAGGACATCAACATATTTAGAGTAAGCATTAAGATTTTCAATAGCATTATGAGGATCTTAAATAGGAGAAACTTCTTTGATAGGATTTTTTGGAGCCTGAAAAGACTTAGGAAGAGTATAAAGTGGAAGCAACCATGGAGTGGTAGAGCAAGAAGATGGAAAACTATTATTTTGACAAGGATCTTTGGATAGCGTAAGCACATAATATTTCTCCTTATTTTCAATAGGCTCAAAATTGTCACTAACATTACCATTTTTAATAAACTTAACAGAAGTATCATATTTGGAAAGGACATGTTTAGTATGGTTATTTTTCTTATCGTTAAGATCAACAGTGCAATTAGTATCTTGATCTTTCTTAGGAGAAGACGTAAGACATGGTGGAATGAATGAGAAAGGGTGTGTAGGATCAAAAGAACCATGGAATAGATAACATAAATTATTAAAAGGATTGGATGAAATGGAGGATTCTTGATCTTGATCTTTCTTAACATTTATATCATTAGCCTTTTGAGAGTCCTCTTGACATAGAGTCACTTCTAAGGACAATGGATAATATGAGGTTTGCATGATAGTATATTGAGAATATAGTGAATAAATAGTTGAATTTAGGATAGTAGGCATAGCATCACATGAAGGTTGATCATATTTAGTCTTAGTAGCATGAAAAAGATTTGTAGCCAAGTGTAGATTACCTTAAGTTTCTTTTAGATGTATCCCTTGATGATACACATAATCAGTGTAGAAATGATTAGGATCTTTGTTTGATGGAGGTATGTTGGATATATTTAAAGTCTTAGGAAGTTCATGACTAATAGAAGAAGTGGAGGTATCAAGGAAACAATCACTTGACATAGGTTCATCAACATGATCATGCTCAAGAGAAGTACCCTTATCATATAAGTCTTTAGAAATTTTAGCATCAATGATTCTATCATCAATAAGTTCTTGAATTTTACGTTTCAATATATGCAATCTTCAATTTTATGACCTTTATTTCTATGGTAACCACAATATTGATAATCTCTACACCATGGACATTTTACCTAAGGTTCGTAAGGTATAGACTTGTACAATGGTAAAGTAGTTATCTTATTTGTAACTAAGGTCTCAAGAGCCATGTCATATGAAAATCTCAAAGGAGTAAAAGTTCTCTTAAAATTGATGTCCATGAGTAGAAGATATAGACCTCAAAGAAGATTATTTATGTAATAATGTATTCTCCTCTAATAATTTTTCAAATTCAGATTGCATTCCCATTATGCGCTTAGTGAGATAAAGGTAAGTGTGATCATTTTTCTCTTCTATATCCAACAAGGATTGTCTCTCCAACTCTGGGAGTCTAAATTTATCTTCCATTGCAACTTGTTTATCTAAGAAGGCTTTCTTTTCAAGTTCAATTCTCTTAATTCTTTCACTCATTTATCTTTAAGGTGTCTTGACTAGTGAACTTGGTCTTCAATTTCTAAACAAGTTATTGGTGTTTGTTGTAGTCACACAAGTTCCATGAGGTTCATCATCTTATTTTTCATCTTGTGATTGTTCTTCTTGACATGCTTTCCTCTTATTTCTTACACTACTTTGGTGTCCTTCAGATATCTAGTTGACATAAGGGATGACACTAGTTGATTTTCATTAGAGGAACTTCCCAATAAAATGGTATCTCAATGTTTTTCAAATATGCCATCGAGTCATTCATCCATTTCTTCTCTCTCTCATCGAGTCATTGTATAATTCATATCCATATTCGAGCAACAAGATACTAAGGGTGTACTCAAGTGGCTAAGGTTATTCTTGGTAAAAAACCAAACTTCTGAGTTGTTCCTAGGTGATTGATCAAATATAGGTTCTTTTCCTTTAGATCTCTAGTGAGTTTGAACTAAGGTTAAGGTATTAAAGACTACTTGAGGTCTTTTTCCTTAATTGATACATGATATATTGTTGTAATTGACATGAAAGAAAAGGTACTAGTTGATAGGACAACCCTAAGAAACATTAGTACTAAACTAGGATAGTAAAAACACCCACCTGTTCAAAAGAGATATTATAAGATAGAATTTTGCAATAGGAATAAACCAACACTACCATAGAGGTGACCACTACTTTGGGTGAATACCCTAGCACATATACATCAGAAGGATGATTTACCCAAATTATAATTAATTGAAATTGAATTTTCATGGAAGTGAATGCACAAGAGATTACTAAGACTCTCCAAATGTGTTATAAAAGAATCCAAAGGTTTATCTTCTCAAAAAGGAAAATTTCTAACTCACAATGCAATCAAATATTACTCATTCAAGAGGTCAAAATAAAACAATACAAGGTGCAAAAAAGCTTCCAACATGGGGGTAAGTGACCCAATTTAACCTAGATCAAACAAGGAGGACTTGAAATGAGAGGATAAAAAATTGTGAAAGGTTTCAACCTGGGAACTCAATTTTCTTGTTCATTTTAATTAACAACTAGACACATCAATAGATTTTTATCATAAATTAAGTTCACGAGACAAAAATTAGGGAGTTTAAGAAAACTTCTATAAGAAATGGTCAAGGGACAATGAAACCTTGTGCATAAACAAGAATAGTGTCATAGTATAAATCTATTCCCTAGAACCAATACCTTGTATATTCTCAAAATGTTTTTCAATCATACACATAGTCCTAGAAAAGAAAAAATGGGCTACAATATGGTTCTTAGTAGTGGTCAACTCTATAACTCTTATAATCACAACTGGGTGAAATTCAATCTCAATGAACTAGGGTTTTCACGCATTCTAAGAATTTAATCAATTAAAGATGCTAAGGGAATTTGATAGCCCAACAAAAGACTACACTCATGGAGATTTATTCTACAAGGACATTTATATAGTGAGTATTTCTACAATGGTGAAAGTAGCTACTACTACTTGAGGTTTTTTCCACATGGTTTACCTAATAAAGAGAGTATACACTATGGTTAACCATCTCTAATCAAGAAAGAATCACAAAATTGGACCACATGGGGAATTACTTTGGATTCAAGGGTTCCAAGTTTTTGATGTGCCGAAAAGGGATCATAGCATACTCCTCTAGCCTCTTCACTTCACCTGAACATAGAAAATAGATTCATCAACACACTAATTTGAAATCACTTTCCTGACATTTGGAAAGCCAATAACAATCACCATTAATCTCAAGAGAGAAAGTACTAGCAAATGTTGAAGACAAACCAAGCGAGATAATGAAATAATATCAAAGCATTGCCTACCTACAAGGAGATCTATTGAAAAAAATATGTTCACATGTAAGGAAAGAAAATGAAGCCCACTCTTTCAATATCACCACAAGTAGTGTTCACAGGGCCTAATTACCATGTGAAACATGTATGCAAGAAAGAAAATCTAGGTACAAATTTAGAGCAACAATCAAAATGTGAATTATGAAATAATATAAAACACTCAAGCCAAACACATGAGAGGTTCACTTTTAATTCCAAAGTCCAAATGTTATAGAGATGTAGAATAATACCTCAAATCCAAAGGAATGCACACATATTACTCCACTGATCTAACAAACCAAGCAAGTGCTCTAGGAAAACAACAAGCAAACTAATACAAGATAGATATGTCTTATGAAAATCCTAAGGCTAGCTCTAAAAATTTGATTTTTAGGAGTAATAATAACCAGAAAATAACCCAAATGAAAACTCACATCATGTAATGAATCATATGAAAATTAAATGCAAGTTAATCATTAAATGCCCTTTTTTAATTCTAATTTTTTACCTAGTCAATAAGATTGGACCTATATGCCATGCATTTAGACCCAAATCCCTAAATATAGAAACAAGACCCTTGCTAAAAAATAGAAACCTTCCAAAAATATCATAATTTTAGGAAAATATTTTCATTTGTGCCCTAGGGACCCATTTTGTCAAAAAAAACCTATTTGTTTAAAATCGAGTGTATAAGCCCTCACATGGACTGTAAAATCAAAACAAAAACAAACAACCCTATTAAGAATTTAAAGAACTTTCTAAAAATGTATACTTTTTTTTAAAAATTGCTAATTTTTGCCAAAAAACAATTTTTTAGAAAAAAATAAATAAATTATAAAAAATAGAAATTACGTTAAACAAATCTAAATTTTTAACGAAGCTTCTCTGATATGTCAAGAACCTAAAGAAACTTGTCAGACTGAAACATAAAGCATTTGGGAGATATGATTAGAACTTTAAGATCAAGGGTTTTCATCTCCAAACAGACCCGCAAAGGGGGTTAGCTCTGAAAATAGCCAAAACCAACATGTAATGCTGGGCTGCCCCACAATGGGTGCCAAAAATGTGTGATAAAATGTTGACATACTTCTACGAGTCATTATATTGAAGATTTCTCAAGAATGAGGTCTATAATGATTACTCATAGCTCTCTATTCATGAAGTGTAAGGGTTTGTAATGGAGGCCCTCAATTTGACCTAGTTTGTGCCCATGCAAGTATACCATAAAATGAGAGATTCAAAGATCAAAATATGCATGCAAATGAAGATGCAACCTAATCTAAATGATAACAATGCAAAGCAATGTAGGAAAGGAAATTTAATCTATGAAGAAAAATCACAATGCAAGATTAATCTATGAAAGTAAATATGAATCTAAGCTAATATGAAAATTCAAGGATGAAAAATTATGATGGAAACCATAAATGCAAGTGAGAAGAAGACAAGAAGAAAGAAGCTGCAATGAAGCTACAATGTCCAAACCCTAATGCTCACAATCCTTCTCTGAAATTGCTCTCCAAATATACAAGATAACAATACTATAGCAACTAAAATCTATTATTATTCTTATCATGAGAAGAAGAGGGTTCCTTATATAGGTAATTGTAAAGGTGGGTGGCCTCTCACAACCAATATGGGATAATAAGACTTGATCCATGTGAGACAAAATTCAACCAATGAGAAAAGAGGAGTATTTTACAAGAAAGTGGCAATAGGATATTAAGGAATCCCACTTAGAAATATGTGAATTTAAGTGTAGAGAGAAAAAGACTTATTTATTTATTTTTAATTTATTTCCTTTTTCTTCATCATAAAGAGAGATTGAAGTGGGGGTTTTATTTAATTAAAAAAGATAATTTTTTTTTAATTAAATATGAGCTATTTTATTTAATTAATTATTTTTTTCTTTTAATCAAATAAGACTTATAATAAGATGATTAAACCTTAGCAAATATTGAAATAATTAAATTAATTGCAATTTGATTTAGGAAATTTATTTGAATTGATTCAATAAAATATTCCAATGCATTAATTCAAGAAATTAATAAATTGATTTAGGAAATTTATAAATTTAAGAATAGGGGCCCATAGTGTAAGCGATCATTTTTTAGTGCATACGGTTGATATCTCTATTTATTGTTGTTTATTAGTGTCAAACACTTAGTCAAATACTATATAGAGTTAGTAGGTCATCACTATGACTAAGCTAGTCTATCTAGGACAAGACATGTAAAGACTTGTCTATAAAACATGTATATGTCAACCTCTATAGGAGTCAAGAAAGTCTTTGGTCACTAAATATTTTCAATATAAGTTGAGTCTAATGTTTACTAAATAGTTTGAGCACATTGAAGCTAAGTTACACAAAAGGTGTCAAGCACACTAGAGATTGAGTATTAGTAGTATATATAGTGAGTGATGAGCATCAAAAATAGTATTTGTCAAGTAATGCATCATTAACATACAAGTCAAGAATCTTATAAACTTTGAGGTAAATAATTTAGGATGAGATGGAAAAGATATTTAATACTTATGGAGGCTATTATAGTTTTTATTACACATTTTGTGATGTAGATAATATATCCCTATGTTTAGTTAAGAAAAAATTAGATGAAGAGGTGAATCAAGGAAGTATCTAGAAAACTCTTTATTAAAATTCTAAGTATAATAGATCTTAACTTGGTTTAATATGTACAAAATTAGTCATATGAAGAATATGGTAATGAGGAGTGAATAACATAGAGCAGATTAAGTGCCTGGCCATTGAAGTGTTATAATGTGGTTGTTATTGCACCAAAAGATTGACATATCAATGCCTAATACAACCACTCAACTTATAGTACACAGGAGATGGTTAATTACTTGTTATGAATCCCAAAGGGATTATTGAATTTTTATTCAAAAATATCCCCCTCACTATTACCTAAGCATCCGAGGATTCAAACCTATAACCAAGCTCTAATACCACTTTCTATAGTGGGCTTGTCATTGCTTCAAAATACTAATCTATCAATGCTCAATACAACTAGAAAACTTATAGTACATTGAAGGTGGTTAAGTAATTTTTTTGAATTTTGAGGGGAGTGTTGAATAAATTTCCAACATGAAGAAGAGGCAAAGAGGTATAAGTGAAATGACCTAGTCAAAGGAGTCAAGGAAAAAAAGCTATATTAGATAAGTGATCATATCATATTGGAAAGAGGATATCAAACATCATCTTATTAGAGTAGACCAAGGATCTAGTACTATATTAATTGAACAAATTGGGACAACATAAATCTCTAAAGTACATGGTATTAACAAAACTTATTAAATCTTGTAACAATGTCCTTACTTTGTTGTAAGTTTAAAACCCTCTAACATGGTGAGAAAGATCCCTCAAAGGGTAGATCATTGGATATGGTTAATAATTGTAACCACGTAATATATTAACTTTCTTACTATAGTAGTGAAGATTTGTGGGTGTCATCCCCACCCCTATTTTACGTTCACCTTGGAGGGTTTCTAGGTAACCAAATATTTGTGTCATTTGATTACTTATCATGCATGTGTACTAGTAGATTAGATCTATATATTATTACAATTTGACTATATAAGTTATACATGCAATTGGATATGATATGGTAAATGTGGTGAATGTAGTATAACATTGTGAAAAGCTTAAATGTATAATAGATTCTAATTCAATGCCCCCCATCTTCATTTTGGATTGCCAACAATTCTTGTTAAAGAATTCCTGATAGATTCAATATAGCAAAGTGAAAGTCAAGTTCAAATCAAGTCTATACTGTTGCCACCACATGCTAAGTTGATAGACCCTAAAATTGTATTAGTAGAAATTAAATATTATCCAATGATTGAAACATAGGTGGCAGCTCGAATAGTTTTATTTTCATCTTCTCTTATTTCTATATCAAGTCTAGTTAATAATGATGGTAATGTATAGGTTGGTATTGTCAAGTACTATATAGCATGTTGACCAATATATAACATGCCAAATAAGTGCCTACTCAAAAAATTTAATCAACTAAGGGAAGAGAATGAGATGAGAAGAAAGACAAGAGACAAAATTTTAATGTATATGGATGTACAACAAGTCAAATATGACTAGCCTTAGGAATTTATATTCAAGGAAGTAAGGAGGTATCCTAGTTGAGTTTAGTGAGTGAGCTCTGAATAGTTGAAGTGAAGGGAAAAGAACATAAATTGTACAGCATATGGGTATAGTTGTATGTTCAAAAGAGAAAAAGATAGGAGACATCATAAGGATAGTTGGGATGATAGTATAGTCACACAAGCTAGTCTTGAGGTAACTATGATGAGCTCAAACATACTAGACTCACATGGAAAAAGTTTAAAGAAGAAGGCGTAACACTCACCTTAGGATATGAAAGGTAAACCTATTATGCTTGATGAAGTTATTGTGATTCCAAATTGGGCAAAAACCAACTTAACTTATGATCAGATCAAGACACTTTAGGATATATTAGCAAGAAATAAAAAGAAATAAGAGATAAAAAAAGAACAACAACAAAAGGATGTATTATATAAGGTCAAGTACATATTCCTTGATAAAATATTTTTTGATAACCTAAATGAGAAAGTACCAATCATTGAACAATTAGTTCAAATAGTGGAGAAATTAAATGGTCTAGACATTGACACAAATGAAAGACTTATATGATGGTCTCATAGAAGTTTGAGAAAAAGGTGATGGATAAAGTTACAACTAAAATAGTTGTAGGATAACTACATAAATGGTTGTCACGTATGTGGACAATCTATTGGAAATAACAATGGGAAAGTAAACTCTAACAAGGGGAGGGTAGGGTTGAATCAACACTCCAAAACTTTAACCATAAAATATTCACCACACATCCATCTCATAATGTAGCATGTAAACTGAGATAGATAATTAAACATGCTCTTCCATAGCAGAAAACAAATAACACATAACTATCATGCTCTAAAATTATGAGATAAAAACATAAATAATTTTTTTGTTGAAAGGTGTACTATAGGTAGTATGTATAGATCTATGTTAATAAAGAATTTTCTTATTGAATGGTGACTTCTCAATGTGTATTTCCACTAAATTTGGATATGGTAGAGTGGTCAATGAAACAAAGTTAGTTTAAATTGAAAACTAGATTTTAAGTGTTTTATGAGGGATCACCTATTTCACTTACCAAGTTAGCATACAAATTTTCAGCGATATCTAGATATAACCCTTTTTCATCTTCTTTTCTCTTAATTAAGGCACTTTGCCATAGTAAGTGAAGATTCAATTTTTTTTTTCATGTAGTAGCATTGTTCGTATGTTTCTTTTTTACAAATGCAGAGATGTTTTGTAATTTGTCTAAATGTGGTTTGAATACAGTTGCCCTCCTACATACATTTCCTCCTCATTTATCTCTCATTTGCATATAATTGCACATATTTATGTATCCCTTCCTCATATATCATTTTTTTCTTGGATTTGATTTTTTTTCACTTAATCCTTCACTTATTTATTATTTATTCTATAGAACCGATATCCCTAAATAAGAGAGCAATTCAAGGTGTATATTGATATTTATATTAATTTGACATGTCAAGACTACTACGTTTTTATATATTTGGCCTTATCAAACTAATTTTAATTTAAATCTTTTTTATGGTATAGTCATCACTAACTAGACTAGTACCATCTACTAACTCACTAACCTTAGCACTTTTAACTATATGTCTTACTAACATGTTCGTGTACTAGAAAATTTTCTTATAAATTATTGATTTAAATATTAAGTGCTACCACCCTATCTTTAATACCTACTAAAAATTCCACATTTACTTATAGTTAAATATAATACACTTAAAGTGTGATTAACAGTTAGTCATACTATTCTTAGAATAAATATTAACATGCTTACTACTAAACCACAATCCATCCTTAAGCTACTTACTAACTACCACTTTACTCCAAATCCCAAATAAATAAAGTGCTTACATCTTTGTTAATAATCATCCTCTAACTTTATAAATCTAACTATTACCTATGAGTACACCTTTATTGGTTTAGGTTCAATACCTGACTATCCCCACTTTCCTAACACTACACAAAAAATGAAAAATATAAAACCATAAAATAAAATAAACTACTTATAAAGTCTTTGCTACCACTTACTACTCTATCACCTACCCAAATCCTTTTACCAAACTTTCCATGGCTAAAATTATACATCTTTTCTAAAGATTAACATTTTCCCCAATCCTAAGTCAAACACATATTACAAGGAAAGAATCCCTTTTAACCCTAAGCCTACCCCATTCCCAAGGATGACTACTCCCTAGGTGGGTGGCCATTCTCCCACCTCCCAAGGTGGGCCCCTACGGGAGACCTTGCTAACTTTATGTTAGAATATGCCTCCTTTAAAAAGCTTTCTAATATTTCAAAGATGAAAGAGGATGCTAAGGGGAGGTAGGGACCCACCATCCAGCAATCCAACAACTCCTTTTACCTTTTTAGCTATAAAGTCCCTAGAATAGTGATCTGACTCATGTCAGAATAGTAAATAAATCTCCATCATGGCTTATCACGTGATCCCAAAGTGTGGTAGGGTGAAGGCTGCTTAGTGGGGACCACAACCCAAATTTTATGGTAAATTTGTTTTTTTGTGTTTGAACATGGTGTTAAGGTGATGCCTAGGTTTAGTAGGTTTTACCAATGTTTTACTTTTTTTGTTTTTATAAATATATTTGTATTTTAGGTTTGGTTCAAGTGTCAAAATTTGTATTTATTTTATTTTATTTTGTACCACACTTTTATTTGTACAAGTATATATGTCTCTTTTAGAATCTTGTGTCTTGGGAAAAACTTAGGGGAGCTATTGTTAACCAACTCATATTATAACTGCTAAGTCTTATAGGTTCCTAATAGGGATATCAAGTATATTCTCTCATTAATTTATTGGTCTATAATTTTAATGGGATTTAATTGCCCATCCCATACAAATTCCAGAGAGAAAAATGATAGTTGTAGGAGGCTTCAATTCTAAGTTTAATACTTTTATCTTCATTCTCATTTTGGAAGCCCATGTTAATGAATTGACAAGAATTGCTCTTGGCTACCCTACTAATTTTTTGATAGCAAGTGAACATTACTATAGAATCTAGTTCATCTAAAGACCTATTGGAACTTTTAAATTCAAATGAATACACAAAATGAACTATAAAATAAAATAACATCTTCCATTTTATAACATATAATTTTATAAATCAATCACCTATGTTTTGAACTGAGCCCACTATACCCATAAGAAATTTTCACACAAAAATTGTGAAATATTTCTATCAATTGTTTTACAATCAGCATATGAAGAAGACTCTCATTACATAACTCCTCCATATCACTTCAATGCTCATAATGTGAAACTCACAACTAAATATTTCCTCTCATAATCAACTTAATACAAATTTCTAACTCTACCTTACACAATTTCAACAAAATACAACAATAAGAAAATTTCTTTTTACATCACAGTGGAAACAACAATGGGGACTTTACAAAACAACACATTTTTTGATAATATGAGGAGATTGGTCTCTCCACACATTTGAAACTTTCAACATTGTCAAGGGAAAACCCCTAATATCTTCAAGGAGTCATCTTCACAAAACCTACAAAAATACACAAACTAGGAACCATGGAGGCTCACCTTCAATCCAAGGCTTCTATGAAGCAACCCATTGAGCAAGGGAAACAAGATCCAAACCGAGTTTTATTCCAATCTAACAAATGCATGAACATCACATTAGTAGAACTTAAAGATCCCATCTCAAGGTATTTCACAATGGTTCACCAATGGAACCTTGAACATAGGGTGAAGGTGTGCTTTTCAAAAGGAGGTTTTTCATATCATATCATATCTACAATAAACAACTTTCATTCCCTTTTGGGGCTTTTCACAAATCAAAAGAATACCATGCCCTTTTGGGGTTTCCACAAAAGTCCTGCAAAACACACTACCAACAACTATAGCTTCCTTGAAACCCATACTCAATTAATTTCCTTTCTTTACCATTTCTCCCTTATCACCCCCAAAGAAAGATATGAATGAAAATGGCATACAATGGAACCCATACTCCAATGTCCTCAACTATATTTCAAGCACAACTATGCCCCTCACCCTAGACTTCTCTTCCCTTCCCAAAAGGATGAGTGAATCCCTCACACCCATGATCACATTCAATATTCCAAGCCAAACAAAAATAATCAAGAATGAAAAGAATTAAAAATCTTCAAGAACACAATAAACATTCACATTGCCACAACATAATACCAAAATCCACAAAGTAAGTGCTCAAACTACAATGCATACTCCATTGACAAATTGTCCATACTTGCAGATTTAGTTTGCAATACTAAAAGAAAGAAAATGAAACATGGTTTGGAAAACCATCCTTGGTCCAAGCTAGGGCAATGATGGTTGTAGTAGAGCTTCCTTAATCTTTTTCCCAAAACCTAACTATCTCTAAACATAGAGAGTGTGTGAACACCCCACTAGTTTGTCCAAGACTCTCTAATAAGACCTTCTCACTGACTATTTTAGTAAAGACACTAAGCCACTCCCTCTTACAAAATTATCTCCTCTAAATTTTCTATATTGACTTAGTGGGAACATGGAAGAGAACACATGTGACAACTCAAATTTCGAATTAGTGGGAGAATGCATGGGTAAAGGGGCCCCTTAGGCTATCTAGTCACTATCATGGTCAAGATTAGGTCCCTAACATGTTATACCATCACATGGGTAGCTCATTTTCACATAAAAGTCGCTCTAGGACCATCTAGTGACCCCTCAAAACCGTAGCCAAGTATAAATTCGAATTTCCTTTGATTGTGACCCATCTTACCCCTTTTCAAGTGGTGTTACTTGCTTATTAACAAGGTAGTTAAGTCTAGGGTAAAATGCCACCATGACCAAAACCCTAAATGACATGTCAATTAAACACAAAGTCCACAAATGTTAGGTGACACGTGAAAACATCTTCACATAACCATGACATGTCCTTAATGCATCTTTATGATTAAACATTTTCACATACAAGAAAAGTTAAATTTATTAAATAAAATACATCACAATGAGTATTTTGAATCATCCAAAGATTCACCTTGGTTAAATTTGTGTTCACATTGGTTTGGAACTTGTTTCCCAAAAAAAAATCCATGGTTCCACTTCCTGCGCATTAAACTTGAGCATCAATAGTCCAAGGAGGTCACATAAAATATACATCATAAATGCATATAAACTTAAATGCTATGTAATCCAAATTAACACAATTCAATGGAATTCCTTTACTTTGTCGTTTCAAATAAGATATTCAAAATGTTAGAATATTGAAATCACATATAGCCATAAATCATCATAATCCATTTAATGTTTCGCATCACATCATTATCCATTTCCTATCATAATGACAAAAATATTGAATCTATATTGCTAAACTAGTCAACATGAAAATTAGTTCAAACATACCTTAGATCAAAACCACCCAAAATGGAATCGTAACAACTAGTATACTTGATTCAATTAAACATAGTTGAATATTAACACTAGCTCATTATCATTATGAAATATTACATGATAAGCCTTTTGTCTCAAAATCACTAATGTCAGGGAATTAGGAAGTTTTCATAATCATGTATACATAGTTTCAAAAATAGTCATTAGGTAAAATCATTATATCTATTAGTCAACATATTATATCTTCATCTCTAACATCATTCACTATGACAACTGACTTATTATATTTATATGATGCTAAGCCCTACCAAGTAGGCCTTATCTAAATTGATAAAAATTTCTATCTATAATTACTATTAGTACCCACAAGAGCGGTATTAATTCATCTTTCCATACTAGCCATTAACTATCCAAATAGACCATCAAATATCAGGAACCCATTGACATAGTTTTCTAGGTTATGGTAGCTCAAGTCTTTACTACTTATGGTCTTAACTCATTAACTTAATATAACTTGAACATGATAATTAGCATAAAAATGACTACAAAATACATTAGTATTAATAAGATTTTAGGTTCATTCTAAATCAAGGCATGCTTAGATTCCAAGACCTTCTTACAATCGTTCTATCATAAGGTGTGTGGTAACAATCTAACATTAACAAAAGATAGAAGATGACACCTTATATCATTTATTCCTCCTAGATCTAACCTTATTCATGTTATTAAGGTTTATAATAAGGTATTATGCAAGGGGCCTTACAATAACACAATAAATTTGGTACCAAGAAACTCTCCAAAAAGAATTTAAAACTCGAGCAGGGATGAGAGCCACAAATCTTCACTATTGTAGCTGTAAAGTGTAGCCAATTAAGGTTACAAGAAGTTTGATTATAAAATGTGATCTACCCTATGAGGGTCTTCCTATTAAAGGTTTATAAATATTTTTAGGTTTCACCCTATTAAAGGATTTCAACAAAGTTCTAAAAGTGTGCCTTATTAGAGGACTTAAACTTACATTAAAGCAAGAACTTGGTTAAGAGATTTAGACAAGTTTTTTAAGACTATTATGTTAGAATATGTACTCAGTATCACCTATTAAAATGATTCAACACCAAGATCCTTTAGTTAGCACTATGTTGATAGATGTCAGATCTTCTCTTTCGTAATGAATCCTTGATCCTTCTAATCAGATATGTCTCCTTTGTCCTCTCTCTACTTTCTTCTGTTCTCTCTAACTAATTCTAGAATTCATAACTCTATTTCAACCTCCTTAGTCACCTTGAATGCCTTCTCTACACTTAGCATTCATTTCTCTTGGGTGTCCTTCTCTATCTCTATGCACATAGAAATTATTTAGGTTTTGGCTCCTTAAGTAAACACAAATGGACTTAGGTTAGGTTAGAATCAATGACTATAGTTGACATATTATCGCTTAGAAGATCCCTAAATTTTATTGTTTGCATGTTATAGATAGGGACTCACAATATACATCCATCCCAACTTCTAGAATTATAAAATGATCATTAGGTTGGCCCAAAAATGGTTTACATATAAGTTTGTGCCATTACAAACAACTATGCAAAAAACTATTTTCTTGACACCAAAAGTCTATCATGCTCAGCTATTACTATATCTTCAATATTGTAACTTAGGTTTTGAATGGCTCAACCTCCAATATTTAATAAATACCTAAATCACCCAACATGTATATGCATTCTTGGAACTTGCGTGACTCGACACATACTAGATATATTACTCAGTTCATATTGATTACTCAGCTCACTCTAACCACTTGGCTTGGACTATACATATTGATAGATAATGACTATTTTTTTTGTCTTTCCCTTGTCAAAATCAATCTTAGATTAACAAAATCCCCCTTTGACATGAGTCAAAGAAACATGTTGTCATGCAAATATAATTCTTATTATAATCATAACTCAAACAATATATATTTGTGGCTAGAAAGTTGGTTATCTTTCTTTAACAATGTCTCAACATAGGCTAGTCTCTTGTGCAACACTTCTATGTGTAGGGTCAACATGAATTAGATACTTATCAAGGCAGCTCTAGTAGTAGCATCATGTGCTTGTAGCATAACAAGACTACCTTGTGTGGATTGCATTCTTTCAGAGTGAGCTTGGCTTTGATTAGGAGATAAATTTAGAGTACTAACTATAGTCTATAAATCTCCTTGCAACTGGTAAACATGCATTTAAACTTTTTGTATCAATAGATATATATCATAGATTGGTGCAGAGAGGGAAAATATTCTCTAACACCTTCTTCACACTCACCATTTTTTTTTCTAGATCAACTTGTCCTAGTGCAATAGCACTAGACATCTTTTCAAGTACCTTTGAATGAAATTTCCTTTCAGACTATACTAAAAGTTTAACATTGGTGTCTAGGTCTTCATCCTTTATTTTGTATATAATGGTGAAAAGTTTCCCAATGATGGGCTTATCTTCATTTAATTCTAGGAGATTGAAAGCATCATAAAATATGTCTTTTATCTCATGCAAAACTTGTTTTTTCTTGTACTCCCTCCTTATCATCTCTTGCATTTTCTTCTTTTGTAGTGCATCCTATGCAATGTTCATATGCTCAATAGTAATTGTTTCTAGATCAAAATTGGGCAACTCAATTACCTCATCTAAATTGACATCCCCAAAAGAAGTTTCATTTGGATTTTTGGATGTACTAGAACTTTGCCTTGATATTTGCAATGGTGTCACATGTGTGCTCTTCTATTGAAGAGACTTATTATTGGGAGGAGAGATAGAAGCTATTAGGGTCAACAAGGTCTATATAAAAGTTTTTTCCTTTTGTGTAGTAGCCACCTTCAACTCTTCAATCATTAAATAGGTGTAGTAGCTTCCTATCATGCTTGAGTATAAGGTGTAGGACTTGCTTCTTGACCTATATGAATGTATGTTCCATCTATTGCTATTGTTAATATTTTTGGGATACCTAAACTATGTAAAATAGGCATAGATGTATCTGTTTTTTTTGCCTTAGCCTCTTCAGTCTAAAATGTAATGGTTGGCACTATAGATTTTGACTCTATGGTAACTATTATCTATTTAGGGTGTGTACTTTGATATACTTGGAGATCCTATTTTGGTTTCTTCTTCTTTTATGTGGATTGAGGGGGGAAATCTAATGTTTCTTTTGGTTGTTCCCCTATAGATGCAATTTTTTCTTCTCAATCTCATCTATTGTCACCAATATAGGATTGTTTCATAGTTTTGTCATTGTGGTGGAATCAACCAATATCTTCTTCAAATCTACCTTAGTCAAGGCATTGATTTTCTCAGCTAAATTATTAGGAACATACTTGATCTACACTGAGTCCTGATGAGTCACTTGGTTTGTGTGTGGAGGGCTAACACTTGACACTTACATATTAAGTACATCATGATGCTCATCCTCAGTTGTGGTCCCTTCTACTTTTGTCTCCTTAGTCCCACCTGCAGTACCATCCTTGACTAAAAATCCACCATCTTGAACATCTTTATTTACATCACCTTCCTTAGGTTCCTTTGTTCCTTCCTCTATCATCCTTCCAACTATGGTGGTAGGTATCCCATAGATAGTCTTCCAAAGAAATGTGCTTTGTGTTATCACTTCTACATTGTTTCTCAAAATCTTGAAAGTTCTATATTTAGGCACAATATTGCCTTATTCATGGTTTTATCCATCATCCTCTTATTTGAAGCAGGCATATATGTCGGGCTAGTTGTGCCTCTCTTATTTGTCTTTCTATGGTCAAACTAAATTGCTACTTTTTCTCAACTCAATCATATAGACTCTTAGGAAATGAGTTGGCAAAATATAGTGGAATGGATTTGAAAGTTACCATCATGTTACAAATTGCCTCTTCAACCTTATTTTTGTCCTCACTCCCTATTTTATCAAAATTTACATGTGTGAAGCTAGCCAAATCTGCATTTTAAACAATATTTTCACACAAATTGTTCAAATCAAAGGAGGGATTCTGGCTTACTACTTTGAATTGGCTCATGTCATCTAACTCTATTTTCTCCTCATTTGAGTTTGGTTTAGGTGCTGACTTATTTTTCAATCTCTTGCATGTTGTCTTAATAGGCTCACTTGGCTCTACTATGTCAAAAATTCTCTCTCCTTTAGGCTTAGCAACTTCTCTTTATTGGAAAGTAGCTTCCCTTGTGCTAGACTTCATTGTAGATGCTATAGGCTTGTGTTTTGGATTCTTTATGACCTTTTCTAGTTTCTTCAGTATTTGTTATATGGATTTCCTCTTCTTAGCCTTAGTGTCAGTTTGTTCTTCCTTAGCTTCTTCTCTCTTGATTCTACATCCTTTCCTTGACCTTGATTTAATGCCAATGGGACTTGGCCTTGTTCTTCCACTTCCTCATCATCACCTTCTTCTTCTTCATCTTCTTCTCCCCCTTTGGAAAATCTCTCCTTCATCTTTTTAATAAGTTTGTTCTTTATACTAAGAACTATATTTATTTTCAAATTAGTATTTATCCTTGATTTAGCTTCCTCATAGTTCTCAAATGAGGTGGCACTCTTATCAATATCGTCTACCAATAAGGTTGTAATTGTTGTAGGCGCTTCATCTACATTTATCTCATATTGAAAGGCCTTAAGACATATGACCCTACATATAGCTACCTGCACATATGTGTGCTAGGCATCCAATAAGAAACAAATATCATCATAGTGTTTCTCCATTAAGTATGCAAGGATCCTTAACCTCTATTTCATGGATTTCTTAAAATCATCAAAATAACTTCTCATCATTGACTCAAAATTATCACCTCGTTGCTCTATGAATTATAAAATCTATACTACAATATATGTATTGGTCTTCCAAGTAGTTGTACCAAATTTTGGGAATGCGTTATGCAAATAGAAGAATATGTAGACCACTAAAGAGCCAATTTTTCATGATGCACTCTTTTGTATCCTTATGGCCTCCAAGTTTTCTGATAGTTGCTATAGTTACAACTCAAAAAGTTCATAAGGATGCTCTCTCTTTTCCATCATGTATCCCAAATCAATAACCATACAAAAAACATTGTTTAGTTAGATAGACTAAAAAAACTTGTGAGTTATCATTCTCACTACAAAGGAAACTAGGGCATCTTTGATTGTGTCAATAGACATTCCCTGTTTGTTCCACACTACACTTGTGTTCTTCTTACTCACCTCCTTTGCATCTCTCATCATTCTCTTAGGTCAATTAAGGGTAGGGTACCCTAATACTTAGTTTATGAACCTCTTAGTGAACTTAATCAGTCCATTATCCAATGAGATGTAGTTGTCCTATATCTTGCTAAAAATAGTTCTAATCCATTATGTCTTAATCACTTGAGTAAAATCTAGGGCTTGGTTCAACCCTTTCCATTCTCAAGACTCCATTATCACAAAGTTTTTTGTAGAAATCCCTTATCTTCATGTCACCTACTTCTCCTATCTTTCATGTGGAACAACACCTAACATCTTGAACCATTAAAACTTTTGATGCTATCATTGAAAATGCACAACACAAGTCTCTAATGTATGCTATCTCAAGTATTTCTTAGAAAGGTGGTTTTTATGCATCATTACTTATTAATATCACATTAAAAACCTCCTTTACCTCTTTCCTAACACTTGTAGACAAACTAGATGCCATTTTAAGTAACTAGGGTTTAGAAAAATTCAAATAGTGTAACTCAGCAATAGTAAAATACTTTTCCAATCTGACAAATGGGTTGAGTTATAGTTGAATCCAGTTCACAAATGTTAGAATCACTTTTTCCACTTCATCTTTGTGCTCTTCATTTTCTCTTAAATCACTAATGAATACAAATGAGTCAATAATTGACTATATAACCCTTCATATTTGGCAGTAAATGCTCATTGTTTACACACCTATAAGCTCGACTATCATAGGACTTATTTTATGCTTGGATTATACATGATTTCCATTATTCTTGGCTTACATATTGAGATTAGTGAATACTAATCACACTTCCATCATAGTGAGATTACTTCCAAGTTCTAACTACTACATTGTTCAAAATAATTCTAATCCATTCTATCTTAAACACTTGAGGAAAATCTAGGGCACGATTCAACCCTTTCCATTCAATGATTTTGTATTTTTCCTTAAAGAATAAATTATATATTTTTTTTTCATAGGCATCCATTATCTCCATGTCACCTACTTCTCCTATCTTTCATGTGTACCAACACTTCACATCTTGAATCATTAAAACTTTTGGTGGTATAATCGACAACACACTAGATAGGTCTCCTCTTACATCATCACTTATTAATTTCAGATTGAAAACCTCCTTTCCCTATTTCCTAATACTTTTAGATGAGATAGATTCCATTTCATGCAACTAGGGTTTACAAAAATTCAAATAGTGTTACCCAACAAAAGTGAAATAGCTTTCCAATCTAATGAATGGGTCAAGTTATACCTAAATCTGGTTCACAAATGCTTGAATCTCTTTTTCCACTTCACCTTTGTTCTCTCTTAAATTTATGATGAATGTAAGTTAGATGAAAATTGACTAATTAACCCTTCATATTTGGTAGTAAATGCTCTGTGCTTACACAATTGTAAGTTGAGCTATCATAGGACTTCCTTCACACTTGGCTTTTACATGATTTCCATTATTCTTTTCTTACATATTGAGCTCAACCAATACTAATCAAAATTCCATCATAGCAAGATTTCTTCAGGGTTCAAACCACTACATTGCTCAAAATGATTCTAATACATTCTATATTAGGCACTTGAGGAAAGTCTAGGGCACAGTTCAACCCATTCTGTTCAATGATTTTGTATTCCTCTGTCAACACTCCATTATCATAAATTTTTTTATAGGAATCCCTTATCTTCATGTCACCTACTTATCCTATGTTTCTCATGTAACAACACCTGATGTCTTGAATCATTAAGTTTTTTTGTGGTATCATCAACCATCCACCAGATGGGTCTCCTTTGTATGCTATCTCATGCATTTCCTGGAAAGGTATTTTTCTTACATCATTTCTTATTAATGTACACTAAAAATGTCATTTCCAAATAGTATGGTTTACAAAAATCCAAATAGTGTAACTTAGCAATAATGAAATACCTTTCCAATCTGATGAATGAGTTGAGTTGTATTTGAATCTAGTTCATAAATGCTAGAATCTCCTTTTCTAGTTTATAATCATGATCTTTGTGCTCTCTTCAATTTCTAATCAATTTAATTGAATAAAAAATTGACTTATAACCCTTCATATTCATCAATAAATGCTTAGTGTTTAGTGCTTACATGTTTGTAAGCTCGATTATCATAAGACTTCCTTCACACTAGCATTATACATGATTTATAGAATGCTTGGCTAACATAGTGAGCTCATCCAATACTAATCACAATTTCATCACTCGACAATAACTATGAAACTTTAAATGCTTGAAAATGACATGAAAGCTAACAAAACTAAAGATTTTTTTCAAGGTTCTAACCGCTACATTGCATCTAAATTCATTCACATATAATTTTTTCATATCATAAATTCCTAGACCTGATGTATAATATAACAATTGAAATATCAGTATCATACCTAACTATTAATTTTGTAGTTGGCAGTGTTGTGATCACCTAATCCATTGGATGAGGTGACCTCATATGAACTTGATGTTCCAATCTTCCTTCTTCTTCCATGTCTTTTCATTTTCACTTTGACCTTCTCAACATTGACCTTTTCTTTTCCTTTTTTTTTTCCATTAGTCGGTGTTGGTGATCTAGTTGGACAATTTCTGCTGATATGACCAACATTGAGACAACTAAAGAATGTAGTCCCACTCAACCATCTATTGTAGTAGCCTATGAAATATGCTCTGCTGCAATTCTCAGGAACATGTCCATACTCTTGATAATAGTGACAACTATACATTGTATTGTAATCTCAATTATAGGATTTTCCATTCTTTTGTACCTTTTTTTTCTTGTTTGATGTCCACTTGGCATTAGATCTACATTAATATGCTTTATTTCCATATTTCTAATAATTATAGCAATATCCTTCAAATCTTTGTGTAATTAAGGTCTTGGTCATACATTCATGTGCCTGGTGTCCTTTCTTGTTGTGCTTATGATAGTAACCATTGACGTTATGCATAGGATTCTAATTTGCATTGTTACTGCTACAAACATTTGTTGTATGACCCAACTTTCCACAATTATGACAAGTGGGTTTGTAGTTCTTACCTTTTTTATTTCTCTTTTCACCACTTTTAGATGATTGTCCTTCCTCAAAATTGGAGTATCCCAATCTAGTAGTATCGTAGGTAGATCTTGGAGGTCTCATCAATTTCTCAAAGTATTTGATGGCTTCACTAGGTTTATTGAAACTTTATGGAAAATTCCTTTTTTGATGTCAGTTTATTCCTTAGTTGTTTATTCTGGAACTTAATGGTTGTAATTTCAATATCATATCTAAAGCATTTGATCAAATATTCAAATCAAATCCATGAATCTCTCGAATACTTGCATGTAGAAAACCTACATCATAGAAAGGAAAAAGACAAGAAGAGGCAAGAGTTTGCTCTGAAAAACTTGCAAATTGTATATTCGGATGAAGAAGAGATGATGAATTACAAAGAGATCAACCCTTATAAAAGGAGATTAAAACCTTAAAATAGTAACCTAAAGGTAAAAGCCATTTAATAATTACTAATTAATTATTAAATATAGAAAGCAAAAAATTCATAAAGACAAATCTTAAGAAGGGAGAAAAGGTAATTTCATAAATGGTTTTAAATTAACCTTTTTCTCTAATAATTACTAATTAATTATTAAATAGAGAAACCAAAAAATGCATAAAGAAAAATCTTAAGAAGGAAGAAAAGGTAATTTCATAAATGATTTTAAATTAACCTTTTTATCTAACACCTACCCTTAACATGAGAAACAATGTAGTTACAAACAATGTAGAAAGAACAAGGAAAATACAATGCAATGCTGAAAGCTAGCTTTGGTCCTATCAATAAGACTTGATGAGATACCCAATTGCAAAAAAATCTCTATGAAATAGAGAAATAAATAAAACCCAGTGGGAAAAACTCTACTTGAAAATGAGATAGCTGAAAACCTAGTGAAGGAATACAAAAGCCTCCAACTAGAGGAATGTTCCAAAAAATAACAAAGAGATATCATGAAGAAAACCACTAAAGCATGAAGAAGCCACAAACTCTGTCAAAAGGAAACTACTAATTTGTAGAACCTCTTATGAAATAGAACTTGACTAGGTAGAGAAGACTGTAATCTACATTGAATTAGGAGGCAAACAAAGGCAAACAATTGAACTCAAAAATTTAGATGGCATGAAACAACAAAGCCTTCAGTGTTGATCAATCAAACCAAGGAAGGTTGCAACCAAAGTAGGTATGAAAAGAAGACTGTCTATATGGTAAATGATCCATCTAACCAAAATGCATAGGTATCTAGCCACTACAATTGCCTAGTACATAGGATAAAAGGATGACAAGGGTGAGGTGACAAGAAATTGAGAAAGTGGATAAAAAAATCCCTTACAAAATAGAAAGAACCAAGAACATTGAGAGTGAGGAAGAGGTACAAACACATATAAAGGCACATGTCATCGACACATCATGAAACTTAGTTGACAAAGGAAGAGGAAACTAAAAGGACAAAAACTATCCCCAATAGCACATTATAATGTAGTGTGAGTACAATATACCATCATGATGAAAAAGATCCAAAAAAGCACGGAGTACCACTTTATCGTAGTGCATTTACATAAAACTTCTTACAAGTGATATAGAAAAATATTAGAAAGGGAAAAGAAGCAAATAGTACAACCCAAAAGAAGAGATCCCATGCCAAGAAAACAGTGCTCAGACCTAAAACATCCAAGATATCCACCATAGAGAAAAAAGGAAAAATATATTATAGAAAGAGCATGGAGGAGAATCTACAAGAAATTATAGCATTTCTAAAAGAGAACTAAACTTGATTTCCAAAAATGTAACATTTTTTGAAAAATGGAGATAGGACACTCAAGATATGCCCTCTGGAGTGAAAAAAGAACATCTAACTTTGATTTCCAAAATAGGCAACCAAATTGCATCAAAACCAACAAACTCTTGCACCACTGTCTCTGTCTTGGAACCATCTTTCTGGTGCTTCTTTTAGATTGAAAAAAGACCTTTGTATACTCACATTATAGAAAAAAAAATAGTAGATCCAAAAAGGACCTAAAGGGCTTGCAAGAGTGCTGATGTAGTGCTGACATCATGCTAATGTCATCATTTCACTAGATTAAATTTGATGGCCTGCTAATCATTACAGCAAGAAAAGACTCCCATGTGGCATCCGTGTGGCAGTGGGGCCCAAAGTTGGTGATGTGGCACTTGACACATGGTAGGTGCTAACATGGCACTGGTGCCACATGAGCCACATGGATGAGGCTACAAGGTGGCTATGGGGGTGGTGCAAAGGTGGTGGCAGTGGCAGTGCAACTATTCTGATGGTGGAGAGTGGCAAGCAGGCAAAGTTTGGCAATGGCACAAAGTTTGGCAATGGCACTAGAGTAGCAGGGGAAGCTGGCAATAATAGGCAGTAGCCATAGAAGAAACTAGTGTAGACAACTGGAGACTAGTGCCGAAAAATTTTGTTGACTACTGAAAATGATGCTGATTAAGCTTTCCCATGTAGAAAGTTAAGAGAGTAGCCAAAAAAATAGATGTTGGGCACTAGAAAATAGATCCGTGGGCTAGAAAATGGCTTGCAAACATGTTTTGATTTTGATTTTGATTTTAAATCACCTCATAATGTGTGCAGGAGGTCCTATGACCTTTTAGGAAAAACTTATTGCCTTTTGGATCAACATTGTCCAAAATGAACAAACTTTATATGGAAACATGGGTTTTGACACCTTCTAGATCCATTTGCATAGTCTGTTTGACCTCAAACTACTCCAAAAATTACTAACCAACCTATTTTCTCAAGAAATACTTGAAAACCTCTAGATATGATCTGTCAAACCCTTGTTCTCCCTTTTTGTCCAAATACTAAACAAGCTATAATAGATTTGGCTTTGATACCATGAAGTATTTGAGCAAATATATAAATCAAATCCATGAATCCCTCGAATACTTGCATATAGAATACCTGTCATAGAGAAGAAAAAGACCAAGAAGAGGGAAGGGTTTACTCTAGAAAACATGCAAATTGTATATTCAGATGAAGAAGAGATGATGAATTACAAAGAGATCAATCCTTATAAAAGGGGATCAAAACCTGAAAAGGGTAACCTAAAGGTAAAAGTTATTTAATAATTACTAATTACTTATTAAATAGAGAAAGAAAAAAATGAATAAAGTGAAATCTTAAGAAAGGAGAAAAGGTAATTTAATAAATGAAATTCAGTTAACCTTTTTCTCTAACAATTTCAATTCAATCCATGATTTTCAATCATGGATTAATTCATTGTATCTAGTTACATGTTTGTGTTCTTTTGTCATCTTCATTAATGGCTTTTCCTTCCTCAAATTTCTTTTTCTGTTTGATCTCCTCACATATCAATACTAATTGGACTTCTTGTTCTATCTTAAGATTTCTGCCCTATTTAATTAGGGCACCATTCTTTTCCATCAAATCAACAACTTTTCCATCAAACTCACTGGAGTTTCCATTTTCAAAAAAATATAGTAGTGTCTTCTTCTTTGTAATGAGTGTCATTTTTATCAATAGCTATATATTTCCTTCTCCTCAATGAACATTGTAGTTCTTCTCTTGATTTATTGAGTTGGTGTAGTGTAAGTTGTACTTCAATCTTTTAGTTGTTAATAACCTTTCCCAACTTGTATATTTCCATCTTCAAGATCTATCCTCCAAAGTTATAAATATTTCCTTTCCAAAGAACAAGGCTTTGATAACAATTGTTGGATATAACAATGGGAAAGTAACCTCTTTAGGGGGAGGGTAGGGAGGGTGCTAAATCAGCACTTCAAAAATTTAAACATAAAACATTCACTACACATTCATCTAAAAAATTAGCATGTAAATTGACATAGCTAAGTACACATGTGCATCCATAGCGTGAAACAAATAGCACATAACACAATCAATTTGTTATGCAGAAACCCTACAATCGTAAGGTAGAACTTGGGTGAGGTTGACACCTAATATTATTCACTATTGTAGTTGTAAAGTGTAGGCAATAAAGGTCACAATAAGTTTGATTATAAACTATGAACTACCCTATAAGGGGTCTTCCATGTCAAAGGCTTATAAAGTATGTTAGGTCTCACCCTTTTAAAGGATTTCAACAACCTTTGAAAAGTGTACCTTGTTAGAGGACTTAAACTTACAATAGATTTACATAAGTTTATGAACAATACTTTGTTAGGACATTTACTCTATATCACCAATTAAAATTATTGAGCACCATGATCCTTCCACTAGCATTGTTTTGGTATATGTCATATTTACGCTTTCCTGATGAATCCTTGATCTTTTTGATTAGATATGTCTCCTCTATCTTGTCTATACTTTCCTTTATTCCCTCTAACTAATTCTACAATTCATACCTCTATTTCAACGTCCTTAGTCACCATGGATGCCTTTTCTACACTTCACATTCATCTCTCTTACATCTCCTTCTCTATCTTCATACACATGCAGAGTGTTTAGTGTTTGCCTCCTTAAGTAAACAAAAATGGACTAGGTATAGGTTAGAATCAATAATTGAACTACATTTTATACATAGGGATTCACAATATTCCATCCTTATCTTCTAGAATCATAAAACGTTCATTGGGTAAGCCTAAAAATGATTTACATAGAAGTTTGTGCCATTACAAATAACTATGTCAAAAAATATTTACTCAACACCTAAAGTCTCCGATTCTCGACCATTATTGTATCTTCAATGTTGTAACTTGGCTTTTGAATGGCTTGGCACCCATTTTTTTCTTGACACCTAAGTCACTTAGTATGTATATAGTTTATTGGCAGTTAACTGACTCAACACATACTAGGTATATTAGTTTTTGGTCTTTAGATGGTTTTGACATCTGAGTGTCAATACACTTAACCACTTTCTACATTGAAGCCAAGTACACTATGTATGCTGAGCCATAGTGTGTGCTAAGTTAGTATTTCAATAGGTGCCAAGTGACTTCAAGTTCCAAGCAGTATATAAGTGCTAAGTGATATATGGGTTCTAATTCATAGTTAATGCTAAGCAATCTAGAACTATACATGTGCTGAGCAATCCAAGATCTTAAATGTGCCAAGCAAGACAGAATGTAATACATGTCAAGCAAGCCAGGATGGTATATGTGCCAAGCACTAGTAGTTCAATATGTGGCAAGTAACACAAAATCAACATATGAGTTTGTGCCCTCACAAACTCATATGTAAACCATTTTTGGATCTAACATAGAATGATTTCAAAGGAGAAAAAGGATAAGGATGAATCTTTAACATTCCCTATACGATTAGCATGCACCCAATTAGATTAATGGAGAAGGCATGCAACCAATGAGGAAAATGCAAGAAATGAGTGGGAACATAAGATTCAATATGGATCATAGATCCATACCTAACCCTAAGTCTTTAGAATGTTTAAAAGGAGATTGAAAACCCCATTCTCAAAGTCAAAGAGAGTAGTGTATGGGAAAACTATAGAAAAATTTAGTGTGAAGGAAGAAAGACTTAGAGGAATAGAGTAGCAGTTATACATCTAGTTGATTAGAACAACACAAAGGGACAAGGGATACAAGCATATATTAGATCTTAGAGAATCAAGACCAGAATAAGCAGATGAAGTTCCTAAAATTAGTAATTGAAGATTGTAAGCAATCAAGTCAAATGTTTCTAATACTTTCTAGCCATTGAATTAGATAAGTGAAAATCCTATGTTAATAGGTTAGCTTAAAAACTACTTTTTAGATCCTTTGAAGAGGTCACTAAATCCTTTAATATGGTGACATTTCATGTAAAGTGTTTATAAATCCTCTAACTAGGTCACTATCGACATGGTGTAAAGCCTTTAACAGGGCAGACCTTCATAAGTGGTCAAACATATATTGTTGCAAAATTTTTTGTGGGTATCATCCCCACCCTAGTTTTATCTTCTTATTCCTTGAGGGTTTTTGGGTTACCAAATCTAGTGTTATGTGTTATTTCATGTGTTTACTTTATGTTCATTTATATGTTTACATGCATGCAGTTTATTTTTTAGTTATTTAATTTAAATTGAAAGAACATGTTAAAAGTGCGATACTTCTGATTCACCCCCCTCACCCCCTCAGAAGTACTCTTCCCATTTTGAACATTCCAAAAATTTGTATCAGAGTAGTGGTTCTCACAAGGAGAAGCCTAATAGCTTAGAGAAAAGATCTGAAGATGGAAGTCTTCAAACCTGGGAAGATTATAGACAATTGGGTGATTGATGTGCACCTAGCTCTACATGAAGTGGAAGAAGCCAGAGAAGAATTAAGAAAGTTCTTAAAAAGAAGGAAGGAGATAGCCATAGCTGAAAATGACATACACTACAAGGAGATTGATACCACACAAGTGTTCTCAAATGGAGATTCTAAGGAATCTGATGTAGCAATAGTAGAACTAAGGGAGAAAAATAGAGGACAAGCTAAAGAAATTAGATTACTCAAGCTTGAACAAGAATCACAAGCCATAAGGCTTTGTGAAATGACTAAACAAAAGAAGAGAACCATAGAAGACAAGGCCATGATAGAAGATGACAAGAGAAATCTTACCAATACACTGGAGGAGAAGACAATTGATTTTGAAAGGATCTCAACCATGTACTAGATGCCTTAAGTTAGATGATGAATGAAGGATATTAAGATTTCCACCTTGAAAATGTAGAATGAATAATTGCAAAATGAATTGAAGAGAGAAAAGGAGATAACATAAAGCTTCAACAAACCCAATGGGGCTATGAAATACTTTGAACAACTACTAAAATCACCAAGGGCTAGTAATGATACTATAGGACTTGGTTACACAAGCATTGAACAAGGATAATCATCCAAGACTACAGAAGAAAAGAGAAACAAAGGTAAGAACATTAAACCTACTTGTCATTTCTATGGTAAAAAGGGACATACCTATAACATATGCAAGAGCAAGAATAGTCATCAGCATGATAAGCCTACAAATGCAAGCTTTTGTCACAAGTACAAAAAGCAAGGACATCAAGCACATAAGTGTAGAACCAAGAGTATGAGGACACCAAGATTTGAAGGTCACTACTACAACTGCAAAAAATATGGACATAGAGCATTTGAATTTAGATCAAAGCCTATGTGGACACCGAATCAGCTTGGAAGAGGAAACAACCTTGGTCATCACTATAATTGGGACTACAATACTAGGTATAGCTATCACTATTGTCAAGAGTATGGATGCATTCCTAAAAATTGCATAAGGACACATTTTAGAGGGAATTACAGTAGACGGTTAAGCTAAACTACTTGTTTCAGTTGCTTGAAAATTGGTCATATTAGTAGGAACTACCCAACAAAGTCAAAAGAACCCAAGACAAAAGTGAACAAAGGAAAAGTGAAGGTTGATGTTGAACATATAAGAGGGAAAATGAACAAGACTTGGAAGAAGAAAGGTGAGTGCAACACATCAAATAGAGAGATCACTTCACCCGAGAGGTCAAGTGATCACACTTCATCCAACTAAGCAAAAGAAAGGTGTATGGGATTGATATATAAAGTTATATCATACATTAGTTCAAAGACAAATAAATAATACAAGGAAGAAATCTATATGAGCAAAGATGCCAGGTCAAAATCTAAAGTTTTTACAAATATTGTTGAACTATCGTCATATGCCATGTAAAGCTCTAATGGATATCGAGCTGATAGTTGAAGCTGAGTGAAGTAAAAGTCTAGTGGAGGCTGAGTAAATGAAATACAATGGGAGCTGAGTCATATTGAATCCTTCAAGTGTTGAGTTTATAGTAGTATGCGTGAAGAATGTAATGCTAAGCCTTTGATACATATAAGGTTGATTTTTGTTCATTTTCACACCATTCAAACATAGAGAAAAGATGAGAAGAGTGAAGAAGCGATCAAGCAGCAAACTAATAGCCATTTGCACATATTTTAATAGCAATTGGAAACAAATTTATCAATTCAAGGGTGTTTATTAGGTACCAAGCTACAAAAAAGTTAAAATTTTAATATATTTAAACCCTGGTTTGATAAAATGGCCTCTAGCTAAAGAAACCATAAAGAAAATGAAGATCACTAGGTTTAATTATTCAGGAATGAGGTCATGGTTCAAGATATGAGAAAATGGTATAACTGCAAAATTGGTGCCATAGGTGATCTTGAAATATTCTATGCCTATGATAAGTTATGTGACAATGGGGTGTTGAAACATGAATTTCAAATTGTTGAGAATAAGGGTTTGACCAAAACCCTAGTTTTTCCTACAGTGTTTTAGATTGAATGGATTTGCATTATTTTGAGTTGAATTCATTATGGATGTCTATGGCTAGAGACAAGACCTATTAAGATTAAAAAAAGGATAGTGCATAGGGTTATAGGACTCCCAACCCTAGAATGGCTAAAGACCTTCAGAAGTGACAGAAAGGAGGTCATTGACAAGAATACAGGAGCCAAATGGAACAATAGGGTAATGACCGTAGACACTGTAACTGAACCAAAAATTGACTTTGCTATAAGAATAATTTAACACAAATTCTACCAATCATGTAGACTGAACAATATACCCTACATACCTATTGATGTAGCTTATAAGTTGGGAAAGAAAGATCATACCTATGATCTGGTAGAGCTAATGCTTCAACAAATAAATGAAGATTTGGGAGCTATAAGAAGATCTAAGGGATTACAATGCAAATTTGGATCAGTATTAGTCTACATATTCTTTTATGTGATGGAAGAATTCCCTTCAATTGGAAAGGTAAATTGAAATTCCAACAAGTCTGTAATCACACAAATTAATGAATTCATTGATCAGATGGTAGATAACTTTGGGGCTCATATGACTAGTTACTTTGAAGACTTTAAGAAGGAAGACTTTAAGAAGTCTATGAAGTAGAGAATGAGAATACCATTTTCATTGGTAGAGAAACATGTCAATGACATATGCTTCTTGGTTCACATTGACTACACCTACATCCAGGCAACAATACCAAGAGTAAGATGCCTAATGCCATTATGATATGAGCTTGATGTAGATGAAGCCTCAACAACAATCACAACATTGCTAGTAGAAGAGATAGACAAGAAGGCTCATCACTTTGGAACATATGATGTTGTCAAGTCCAAAGTTGAGACTGAATTGAAAATAGCTTCCATTATCACGAAGAAAGAAAAATAGTGAAAAATATAAAGAAGCAATTTAGAGAAAGCATTGATGGTGAAATAGGTGAAGAAGAAGAAGTAGAAGTAGAAGGAGATAGTGAAGAAGAACATGAGCAAATGCAAGGCTTAGTAAAGCTAACACAAGGCTTAGGAGAAGACAAGGAGGAAGGTGTCGAGGGAGAAGAAGTCAAGGAAGCACCTATATTTACCAAGAAAAAGAAGAGAAAGGAAAAAAACTCAACCTATAGCTCAACCCAAGCCCAAGAAGGTTACCAAGCTAGCTCAAGCTAAGTCAGCTCCAACAACAAGGGCTACTACAAGAGCATCCACTCAAAAGGAAAAAGAGGCATCAAAAGAGAAGAAGAAAGCCACTAAATAGCCTATTAAAGAGCCAAAGAAGAGAAGAAGGTATGTGGTACAACCAGATATAGATGATAAAGAAAGAACAAAATCAGAGCTGATTTAAAGTGTTAAGTCATCCTCCAAAATCTGCAATTAACAAACTTTGTGAAAAGATTAAAAATGTAGATTTAAATTATTTTAATTCTCTTAATTTCAATAAGCTCAATAGGGAAGATTAGAATAAAGTAGATTAATCTATGTATGCCATGATGGCAAAATTAGAAAACACACCTCGAGAACTTGACAATACTATGCCTAAGGAACTGTATGAGATAGTTGAGAATAATGGCATTATTCTCTAAAGATGGAAAGGGAGATTAGAGAATCTTCCCTAGCTCATGTAAAGCCTGACATGACAAAGGGTCAGATAAAAAAGGAAAACAAGAAACATAATGGTAAATTTGTACCAAAGTATAGAGCTTTTGGCATCCTTCACAACAAGATTGAGGATTTCATGAATAAATCCACACAATTGTGGAAAACAATATATGAGATAACTAATGACAAGGTAGAGGAAGCAAATAAGGTAAAAATCAATGCCAAGGAGAAGGTAAAGGTGAAGGAAATAGAGAAGTAGGAAGAAGAAAAGAAAGAGGAGGAAAAGAAAAGTGAGGAAGAAAAAGGGGAGGAAGAGAATAAGGAGAAAGACGAGGAGGAATTAACTAAAGGAGGAGAAGACATGGCAAGAGCTGATAAGCAACAACAACAAGAATAGATGTGTAAGACACACAAATCCCACCTCCTAGTCCACCTCATGTAACCATTACACTATTAGAGACAATAATTATCAAGGATGTTCCTAACAATTCAGCTCAGAACATCAATCCCCTTACTGCAGAGGATCTCTCCAAGGTCCTTCATCTGTCCACTCTATAGGCATAATTATGCACAAGCCCTGTATTGGTAAGTGTTGATGAGTTACAAAAGGTAGCAGCAGCACCAAAAAAGGAAAAGTTGAAACTTAAGGAACCACCTTTCACATATATAACTACTTGAACTAATATTCTGATGCTTCCACCACCACCTCCACAAAGAGTAACAAATGATACTATTGAGATGCCGAGTGTAGAGGATGTGAAGTGAGATGAAAAAGAGGACACCTTAAAAGAAAAGGAGCAGGCTACCATTCAGACATTGGTAGAACTACAAAAGACTAGCACTCCTATAAAGACCATTCAAAAGCTAAGCATTAAAGCCATTCCTTTGCAATTCTTAACTCCAAGCTCCAGCTCAACTAGAGTGGCAAGGGTACTTCACTATGGAGATCTTGAATTAAATGAAGATATTGTTATACCATCCTTTGATTTCAAGACCATCACAATAGCACAAATGAATGAAATGAAAAATGCATTAGATAGAAGGATGAGGCAAGAAATACTCTAGAAAGAGTTCAAACATAAGAAAGAACTTCATGAGAGCAAGGACATCTTTATAGATGCCTTTAACTTGTAGTCACTAGATGAAGCAAAGCCAATAATAGAGCAACTATCAGATATAGTTGACTAGATGACCAATGAAGACCAAGATACTAATGTTAAACTCATGGAATGGTCAGAGAGAAAATTTCAAGGAAAAGTGAATGAGAAGATATCAAGTGGCATAGCACTTGAATAGGTAGAGTTGGTCAAGAAAATAGATAAGGTCAAAGTTATCCTTGAAAACATTTTTTCATTATATAGGAAGTTGTGTGATTTTTCCAATTTCATACAAGAAACAAATCAGAGAATAATGATCTTGGAAAGAAATTTGAAAATTTCTAGCATGCAACTACTAAAAGATTCAACTCAAAGTGAGAAGCATTTTGGACAAATTCTTCACACTCAAAGGGAGTTAGCTATACTTATAGTAGAGGATGCTAATATTAAGGCCAAACTGATGCAAATTTAGTCCTCCATAACCACACATTTAGAAGTCCTCCACAAGGAGCAAGTGTATTCTGAAACAATTTTAAAAAAAGATCCAAATCTTTCTACACTTGATGGACGTGTACACTTTACTGCAGAGACTGCTATCCAACACAAGTCACTTGATATTGCTTTGGAAAATTGGGATGCAACTCTAAAAATAATAATGGAGGTAAATTGTTATTTTTTGGCTAAGTATGATATTACTCCTTAGAACCCTTTAACATTAGTGTCAAAAAAATGGGGAGATATATGTTTTGGGCGAGATATGAGGGAATATACTGCAAATTTTTTATAACAAAAAGGGGGAGATAAGTAATAAGACAATGTGAGGGGGGGATACAAAATTTTTGCAATCATATGGAATATATAGAACATAGGTACAGAATAAAGGAACAAGGCAAAACAAAAAGAGTATTAGGCACACAGGATTTTGGTTGAAAGAATGTCAAGGCACAAACATCTTAGGGGGAGTTAAGGTATTTTGAACAAGTTTTGAATAACTTTGAAATTTTGTGGATAGGGTACTCATAAGAATAGATTAGTAATGTTAAGTGTTTTGACAGTCATGTCAAAGGAGGAGATTGTTTCTCTTTAGATGGTTTTGACATTTGAGTGTCAATAAACTTAACCATTTTCTACATTGAAGTTGAGTACACTATGTATGCCGAGCCACGGTGTGTTCTGAGTTAGTATTTCAAAAGGTGTTGAGTGACTTCAGGTGTTGAGTAGTATATAAGTGTTGACTGATATATAGGTGCCAAGTCATAGGTAATGCTGAGCAATCCAAAACTATACATGTGTTTAGCAAGATAGAATGTAATAGGTGCTAAGAAAGCTATGATGGTATATGTACTGAGCACTAGTAGTTCAATATGTGCTGAGTAACACAGAATCAACATATGAGTTTGTTCCCTCATAAACTCAGATATAAACCATTTTTGGAGCCAACATAGAAGGATTTCAAAGGAGGAAAAGGATAAGGACAAAGCATTTACATTCCTTATATGATTAGCATGCAGACAATTAGAAAAATGGAGAAGGCATGCAACCAATGAGGAAAATGCAAGAAATGAGTGGGAACTTAAGATTCAATATGGATCTATGATCCATACCTAACCCTAAGTCTTCATAATCTTTAAAAGGAGATAGTGGAAGAGAGAATTTTATGGGAAAACTATAGTGAAATTTAGTGTGAAGGAATAAAGACTTAGAGGAATAGAGTAGGAATTATACATCCAATTGATCATAACATCACAAAGGGACAAGGGACATGATCAGATATCAGATCTCAAAGGATCAAGACTAGAATGAGAAAATCAATTGCCTAAAATCAACAATTGAAGATTGTAAGCAATCAAGTCAAAGGTTTCTAATACTTTCTAGCCATTGTATTAGATAAGTGAAAATCCTATGTCGATAGGTTAGCTTACCAGCTACTCTATTGATCCTTTGAAGAGGTGACCAAATCCTTTAATAGGGTGACACTTCATGTAAAGTGTTTGTAAATCCTCTAACTAGGTCACTATTGACACGATGTAAAAACTTTAACAAGTTAGGCCTTTCATAGGGCAGACCATCAGAAGTAGTCAAACATATATTGCTATAGTAATTTTTGTGGGTATCATCCCCACCCCAACTTTACCTTCTTATTCTTGGAAGGTTTTTGGGTTACCAAATCTAGTGTTATGTGTTACTGCATGTGTTTACTTTATGTTCATTTATATGTTTACATGCATGTAGTTTACTTTTCAATTATTTGATTTAAATTGAAAGAAAAGATTAAAAGTGTGATACTTCTAATTCACCCCCCCTCTCAAAAATACTCTTCCCATTTTGAACATACCAAAATTAGTTGACATGTATTGTTTGGGAATTGATGCTCGACATGCTTTGACTACTCGACTCACAATGATATCTTGGTTTGCTTTGATCACTCTGCTTGCACTATACTACTGATACATAATGACTAAGTTTATTTTCATTGCCTTGTCAAAACCAATCTAAGATTAAGAAAATCATCATGAAATTCTTGATCAAGTACCACTCAGCCAAGGGCACTCCACCAAATCTTAGTGGCTTCCTACATGGCAGGGGTGCTTGGTCAAGGGGTAATCAACTAAGTACAACTTGAGCTATAAAAACCATTTTTGCACCTCGTAGGCTCTCATTTTTCATGAGGGATCCAAATAAGGACGAGGGGCCTATAGTAGATGCTTTGGTTCAGCAGAGGTAGGTTATTTTTAAATTTTATTACTTTTTCATTTAATTCTATTAATATGATTGTTAAAATTTAAATTTTAATGTATTTTTAATTAATTATATTAAAATAATTATTATTTATTTAAAGACTATCTAAAATGTCAATGTTGATATGAAAACTATAAATTTCAAACCTAATTAAATGTTCTAATCCTTGTTCTATTTTAATATTTTGATCATAACTATAATAATCATCTTAAGTGTTACCCACTACTTAACTATAACCTTTATGTTTATGTAGAAAAAATTATCATTTTATAGGCTCATGTATTTTGAAGGAGATATTTGTACATGTGTAATTTAATTTCATGTTAAATTCAACAATTTATAATGCTTTTTAATTTATAAATTGTGTTTTCAATTTACAAGCTTATTCAAGCATGTACATGTAGTTGTAACAATGTAGTTTACAAATTGATTTACACATGTACATAACAACACACAGACATGGACATGCATGTGTTAGATCAAGCTCATTCAATTTTACTAATTATGTTAATTTTATATCAATTCACATGTGTACACTTACAATGTTTATATATTCTATTATCATATGGAATTCATCATATGCCTACATATTATGGCATATAGTGGTTCAAATACCATTGTAGGGGCTAGTAATCATCAGTCATTACATGGTAGATCATCATAGGCTTCATCTCAAGCCCTTACTCTAAAGAGTGTGATGACTCGTAGACATGGTGTTATGATGGTATTGTGCTACACTCTAGATAAGCTAGAGTGTATGTTGCAAAATACCAAGTGCCTTCCTACAATCTATCAATACTAATCTATTAAGTATGATTTGAGAGATTGAATCATACAACCCTTATAAAGATCTATCCACTGAGACATATCACTATATGTTATCTTACCTAGTTTTAGGATTTATCAAATATAGAAAATCCCATCTATCAAGACTAATCTATTACATATGATCCAAAAGATTGAATCATACAACCCTTATAAAGATCTTTCCACTTAGATGTATCACCACATGTTATCTTACCTAGTTTTAGGATTTAGTAGATATAAAAACTACCATCTATCAAGACTAATATATTAAGTATGATCCAAAATATTGAATCATATAACCCTTATAAAGATTCGTCCACTAAGACATATTACTACATGTTATCTTACCTAGTTTTAGGATTTATCAGATATAGAAACTATCATCTATCAAGACTAATCTATTATGTATGATCCAAAAGATTGAATCATACAACCCTTATAAAGATCCATCCACTGAGACGTATCACTGCATGCTATCTTACCTAGTTTTAGGATTTATTAGATATAGAAACTACCATCTATCAAGACTAATCTATTACATATGATCCAAAATATTGAATCATACAACCCTTATAAAGATCTATCCATTGAGATGTATCAACTCATGTTATCTTACCTAGTTTTAGGATCTATCAGATATAGCACTATAGGTGAAAATATTTTAAAGTAGATGGTTTAGAGAACTCTATTCCCTAATTACTTACCTATGCATGTAGTGAGAGACTACATAGTAGCCGTAAGAAAATACACATACAAAATAGCATGAAATATGTTAACTATTGAAACCACTAATAAGATGGAAACCCCCAGTGGGCATGGTACCCTCAAAATGATGTACTAATATAAAAGTTACTTGTAGGAGGAAAAAATATTTTTGGACGTAGTGAAATAATTACATTACATATGATTACATGTTAGGAGACTTGGAAATGCTATTTGGACATTACAACCCTGTTACGAATTTTGCCAACCTTGTTAGAAGTTGTAGAAGGAAGAAGTAACCACTGCCTGAATAGATTCAAAGGAAAGAACATCGAACTCACTCTCTAATTGATATTTGTATTATTCCTTACCAAATAATATGAATGAAGAAATTTAACTCCTCTATCCTCCTGACTAGACCAAAAGGTATATCAGATCTCAATAACACATTGTTAATTTTGCATCCAATAATCCTTGGATCACTTACTTGTAGTTACCAAGTACTTTGCATATCACACATTTGCTAGCTAAATTCACAAGGAAAATAGCCTTTATGTATACCACATCCTCAAAATAGTTCCTTCAATTATCTTTGAGGTTTTACCAATTAATTATAATAGGACCTCATTAAGATATTGCAATTCATTAAATCCTTTTGCAAATACAAAACATTGCAGTCTCATAGTCACTACATTTTCTCAAATGTGTAACCTCTAACCTTACACACTTTCTAAGATCATCATTAGGTTGTCTACTATCAGTATCTAACTACACTCATCTTGATTCCATCCCTATTAAGAGATACAACCAAAAAACCATAAATCACTTCCTAGATACTATGTCAACACATCATCCTATGTAATTCTTGAATGACTCTTACATGTCTTTAATTCATTTCACACACACTTTTTAACTTCATTAGTATAAAATTTAAAATAAATCATCAATTTCACTTAACCTCATTATCAATACATAGTTCCTAAAACTAAATTCTTGTCTGCTACTCTACTAGTCTTCCTAGAAACAATACTATGTTGACATTAATGATAAACACTGTAATAAATGAAACATGTTACTCATGCTAACCAACTCTTAAAGTCTTAGGATACTCCCACAAAGGAATCTCATCATCATTCATGCTAATGATCCCTCTTTTTGGAATTGATTGTAACATAGATGAAAAACATTTGATTTTCAAGAATACCAAATCCAACGCTATTATTGTTGTTGCTCTTTTCATTTCAAATCCTCTTCATCAATCAAATTTGGAACTCATAGGAATACTTCTCCATATGTGCTTCTTCATTATTAGGATCAACATTATTTGTTCATACTCTAACTCATAGGAAAAACTCTCCTTCTGTGCCTTTTCATTCTCACATGCATCAAAATCAATTGTTCACACATCTCTCCCATTGATATATAACTCATATAACTCATTTATTCTCCCCATTGACATCAATCTATATATGTATTCTCTCCTCCCATTTTTCTAGAGGATGTTTTTCATGTATACTTCTCCCTATTAACATCAATCACAAAGGTATCATTATGTCAATAAATTCCTCAATTTTTGTAACTAGCTCAAGTGTCCAAAGACACTATTCTATACCAAATACCAATAGTCCTTGATGACTCTTCTTATCACATATACTCTCCTATACAGGAATCATAAAAAATCAATTCAAAAAAATAATAGTTCTCTTTATCATTGCACTGATGCAATCTCTACATCATCTACTTCATAGTATGAAATGACATAACCCCAAGCATACCTTGAAAATACTCAAATGTATTCTTAGGAAAATGATTCATAAAGATATCTATAGTCTTCTTCTTTGTAATAATGTATTCTTTATGATTTCCTTCTCTACAACTTTCTCTCTCAAACTATTATACTTAATAGATATATTCTTGGTCTTAGAGTAAAACACATGATTCTTAGACATACTTATTATACTGATGTTATCAAAATGTATAATAATAGGTTTGGAAAACTCTATCCCAATGTCCTTCAGTATATTATTTAGCCATATGATCTTATTATAATAATTTTCTACTACTACATACCCTGCATCTACTCTACTCTATGAGATACAATCATGTTTCTTTCTTAGCCAAGAAACCAATCTTCCTTTAATGAAAAATTCTACACCACTGGTGCTCTTTCTATGATCCATACTACCAGCCCAATCTACATCAGTATATAACAAAAAATTAAAATAGCTGTATATTACTTGATCTATCATACAACAAACCAAAATTGGGTTTACCTTTCAAATATATCAATATTCTCAATATGGTTACACAATGCACTATTCTAAGATATTCTTGAAATATTTGTACTATACCAAATGCATTTTCTATATTTTTTATATTGTGAGTAAGATATTGCATACTCCAATCATGAATCTATCCTTCTATGTAACTATAGGTGACTCATCTTTGATAGATAATTCATGACTATTTTTCATAGGTGTTATAAGAGGCTTTCAAATCTCCAAGAAAAATATTTTCAACAAGTCTTTGAAATACTAAGTCTATGATAGGAAGATACCATTATGTTTCAACTTAATTTGTAGCCGTAATAAATATTTCATATCACCAATTGTAACCATATCAATTCATTCTTCATTTCATCAATAAATTTTTCACTTGCTTCACCATTACATCCAAAGATGACATTGTCCACAAATTTCACAATAATCAAAAATTGATTCTCAATTTTTTTCAAATAAAATTTATGATATGTCATACCTTTAACATCCCACTTTTTCCAAGTACTTGTCTATTCTTGCATATTAGGTTCTAGGTTCTTTCTTTAGACCATACAATGCTTTCTTTAATATACATCCCATGTCCTTATTTTTTTGTCAAAATGAAATAGACTACTCTAAGTATACTTCTTCTGAACTTCTTGATTCAAAAATGCTAACTTTACATCCATATGATACACCCTTAATATTTTATTTTCTGCATAAGCTAAGAACATCCCTACTATTGATATTCTATTAATAGGGGAAAAATTTTCTTCATAATTTATATCTTCATGTTGTGAATAACCTTTGCATACCAATATTCCTTTATTTCTCACAAAATATCCTTTTGCATTCATCTAGTTTTTGAAAACCATTTTAGTTTGTATAATATTCTTTTCTTTATGTATAGGAAGCATTTCCCATGTCCCATTCTTTACAATTTGGTCTAGTTCTTCTTTCATTGCTCGAATATAATGGTCATCTTTAAATGCATAATCTACATTGTCTTCATCTACTTGATAAATCAAACACAATTCTTCATGTACTTTATTTCATGTCATAACCCATTTTTCATCCCTTCCAATAATCCTATTACCAAATTGATTCTTTGTCATATTCTAGTTAGGTGCAGGCAGGTGAACCCACAATAGTGGGTTACACTTTTTTACCTAAATTGACACTGAACTATGAGTTTTCAAGAAAACTTTCACTTTTGGATGCAAATTACCATTTAATGGTTAGGAGTTTGAAGATGAAGTAAACTAGAGTCTTTTAGGATTTTCTATGTAGAATATATATATATATATATATATATATATATATATATATATATATATATATATATATATATATATATATATATATATATATATATATATATATATATTGACTTGATTTCATTGAATTGTTTTTTCTCCCATGAAAATTGGTATGTTATCAAAAACCTTATTTTTAAAAAGTGACATTGTTTTTGACACACATAACTTTTTTTCTACAATAGATATCAATGTGATTCTTTCAGATTTAGTTTGTTAACATCCATACCAAAACCATAGAGGTGATTTTATGTTTTTATCCATAGTATTTCATATTTTATTAGCATTTAAAGCTGACCAAACATGAATCTGGACATACATGGCTTTTGACACATGTAACTTATTATATATTTACCTGATTTAAAAATTTCTTGTTTTGATTGATAGAGGACTTGAATATGAAGACCGTAGTTATTTTTAAATTTTTTTCTCTCTTAGTTACTATTTTTCCATGAGCATTTAATATAGAGATTTATTTTTTATAACGAACCTCTGTTCAATTCATGTGCAAAAATGTATACCTAAAAAATTCAAATTGTAGCAAATTCATAGTCATTAGAAAGCTCATTCAGAGTACTTCTATCATGAAAAATGAAATGATTTCAGTGCTCCATCTGGACCTAGTAATTGAGCCTGGAAGCCATGAAAACAACAGAAACTATTATAGAATTTGCAAAAGACGTCTAGTTTTCTAGTTTTGATAGAAACTAACTTTCTATCAAAAGTTTTTAGATACTTTTGATAGAAACTATTAATATTCAGTTTTGAGGCTAATTTTTTTGTCCTAAATAGTTTCAATCGAAACTATTTAGGACCCTTTTTTTCGTTTACCTAGTTTTGATCGAAACTAGGTTACAAATTAGTTTCAATAGAAACTATATGAGTACTTTCTATTGAATGTTTTTGGGCAAAAAAATTGTCTTTCGCAATTTTGGAGGAATTTCTTCCTCCGAAAAAGTGTAACCCACTATTGTGGGTTCACCCAGGCGTTAGTGACTCAACTATTACTTCTTCTCTAGGTTTTGATCATGTTTCTTATTTATATACAATAACTTGAACTTCATTTTGAAAATTATTGTTAGTCTCAAAGAAAACATTCAACATTTTATATAACAAGTTTATGAATATCTTCTTCTTCATCAGAATTATAATCCAACATTCTTTCTTTGAATATAAACTTTGAATCCACTTTTACATTTGTGCATTGAACAATAGTCTTAGTTGTTACTTTAAGATATCTATAATCCTTTATTTTTAATAAATAACCAAGGAATATACCTTCATCACTTCTTTCATCAAACTTGCTAATATCATCATCTCTCATTATTCAAGACATCCAAAAGTTCTAAATTAGGTTATTGATGGTACATGTCAGAACCATAATTCATAGGGAGCCTTGTTTTTACTTTTTTTGATCTACTTTTATCATTGTGTATACTTATTTGTTGACTTCTTATTTGCAATATTTATTTGATACATCATTCTCAAACATCATTTCTCTTGCTACTTTTGTTACTAACCTATTTATTTTTAAGAAAATTCTTTTTTCTAAAGCGTCTTAGTTGTCGATAGTCACCACTTGATGTCATTCACTTCACAAAGTTATTAAATCCATTTGAGATAAACTCTCCACGTCTTTCTAATCTTGAATATTTTATCTTTACTCTAGATTCATTCTCAATGCTATTCTTAAACAAATTAAACTTTTTAAATGCCTCAAAGTTTTCTTTAAGAAATTGTACCCACATCATCCTAGTGAAATCATCAACAAAAATCATGAAATACATCTCACCATAGAATTCTATTGTTCTAGTAGGATCACTCAAATCTATATGAAACACCTAGAATTTTGTTGTGGTAGTGGATTTCTTGCTAGGAAAGGACACTTTCTTCTACTTAGCCATAACACTTTCTTTGCACATAATATTAGTTAGCTTCATAATTTTATGTAAATATTTGAGTATTATATGTCATAACCAACAATTATCCATCTTTGCAAAAAAATATGTCATCTCTATAGGGTTCAAATGAAAAACATTACCTTTGGATCTTGTACTAGTGGCAATCAATGTACCATCTTTATGATTGATAATGCATGTCTTCCTTATGGTTCATAATTGATAACCTTTATCAACCCACTATCCAATTCTTAATAGGTTATGCTTTTATCAATTAACAAAGCAAACATCATTAGTATTACTCTTTCCATCAAGAGTAACAAAGCCTAATTCCTTTATATCAAAAGCTACATTGTTACAAACTCTAAGTGTTCCTCCATCATGAACATTAAACTTAAACAATTTATTCATATCACGAGTTACATAATGAAAACAACCACTATCTATGATTCAATCATTTTTATTTTCAATGTACAAAAATAGGATATCCTATTCTCTAACTTATTTTTTAGAATATTCTTCTTTTATAGCTACAATCCTAAACCATTGTCACTTTCACTCTAAACTCATTCATCAGACTCATCATCTTCATTCACATTCAAATAATCTCTATGCCTTTTAGACTTGAAATTATTCTTATATTTTTTCTATCTTTTAGGACACTTAGAACTATAATCACAAAATTTATTGCAATTCCATCATTTAAAAATTCTCTAAACATCTAGTTCTTTTCTTACAAGAAGGGTGATTCCTCGATTGTTTCAAGCTCACTTCAATTGCTTCCAATCTTCCAAGTAGAGTCTCTCTAGGAAAATTCTTAGTGTAGAGTATCAGTATTGGAAATACAATAGGGAAAGTAAAATCTAAGAGGGAGGCGATGGGGGATTGGTGAATCAGTCCTTCAAAACTTTTTCCATTAAAACATTCACCACACATCCATGTTATAGTTTGCATATAAACTAAAATAGAAAATTAAGAATGTTAATCCATAGCATGAAAATAATAAAAATTCAACACATATATGACACAAGATATTTGGTTACCTAGAAACCTGAAATTAGAAGGTAAAACTAGGGTGGGGATGAAACTCAATAAATTTTACTACTATAATTGTAAAGTGTATCTAGTGAAGGTTGCAATGTTTGATCATAAACTATGATCTACCTTGTGAAAGGTCTGCCCTATTAAAGGCTTACAAATATTGTTGGATCTTACCCTGTTAAAGGATTTAAACACACTATTAGAAGCATTCTTGGTTAAAGAACTTCAGCTTACAATGAATTAAAAACTCAATTGAGGGACTTATGCAAAGGTTTGCTAGAACTTGGAACCTATTAAGACTAATCTATTAAGAGATTTTACTGATTCACCTTATAAAATGTCTTAGCCTTGATCCTTTAGTTACCACCTCTTTGCTAGATAGTAGATCACCTCTTTCCTGATGTATGCTTGATCCTCTCTAATCATATGCATCACTTCTATCCTCACTTCTTTCCTCTATTCTCTCTAACTAATTATGCAATTAATATCTCAATTAAAACACCTTAGTCACCATGAATGTTATGTCTATTCATACAAACTTCTTTCTTCAATCTTGAAACTCTTTAGGGTTTTTTTTCCATAAGAAGACCTAAGTGAGTAAGACTTAGGTAGGAACCAACGATTGTGACTCACCCATTTTGCCTCTTAGAACATTCCTCAATCTGATTGGTTGCATGTACCACATAGGGATTCTTAATATAGATTTGTTCTTATCATCTAGAATCACAAAAAATATTTAAGTCAGCCCAAAAATAGTTTTCATAGGAGTTTTTCCCCTTGCAAACAACTATTTCCAAAATTGATTACTTGACACTTATATCCTATGATTCTTGGTATCCATTGTATCTTTAATGTTGTAACATGTCCTTTGAATGACTCTAGATTTGAATCACTTAGCATGTACCAAGTTTCTTATCATTGGAATGAATCAGCATTAATTGTTTGCTTGGCACATACTTCTGTTGGGCATGCCTTATCTCAAAACTTATGCTAGGCATACACTACTTACTCGACATGCACTTTATGAATATGACTAAGTTTCTAGTCACTCATATGTCAAAATGAATCTAAGATTAACAATATACCCCTTTGAAAAGAGCGGTAAAAACACCTTTTCATGAATATATAATCTTAACTTTAAGCATGACTTAGATAATCTATAGTCTTTACTAAGCTGACATAAAAAATTTCAAATTATCAAAATTTTGCAAAACTTATGCTCATAAGTCATACCTCAAAATTTCATATCTCCCTGTAAGTTGATTGCTATGTGTTGTATCTGAAACTAATACTCCTACTTAGTAAATTCACTTCAACTATGGGCATACTTTGTTTCTTCTTTTACTTCTCCTTTGGGTAATTTCTCCCTTTCTTCAATATCCCCCTATTCATTACTATCTCCCTTTTTTTCCACTTATGTCATGGGTGGTACATGAATAGTGTGTTTGTCCAAAAATATTTGATGGACCTCTAGTATAATCTTTAGTGTTGTATCCCAATTATTGCATGTTACCTCTAAAGATTGAATTTGAACATCTAGCTTGGCAGCAAGGTCCACTAAGACTTCACGAGTAAAAGGTTGAGGATCTTTCTTTATCAATGTTTCTACAAAAGCTAGTTCCTTGTGCAACACCTCCATGTGTGGGATCAACATGGCTTGAATATTTATCAAGGTATCCCTATTATTTGAATCTTGTGCTTGTAATGAAGGTAGCTGACCTTGAGTAGATAACAATTTTTCAAAATGAGTTTGGCTATGAATAGGAGACAACATAAAAATATTACTTATTGTCTTCAAATCCCCCTATATCCAATTAATAGCCCTTTATGATTCTTGTGTGATTAAGTTCACATCACAAAGCTTTGTGTATAGAGAAAATATGTTCTCTAATACATTTTTCACATCTTCTATCTTGGTTTCTAGTTCAACTTTCCTAAGTGCAATGACACTACAAATATTTTCATAAACCTTTGTTGGAAATCTCTTCTTAGACCATTATAAATGTTTGGTGCCTTTCTCTAGGTCTGCATCTCTAATTTTATCCACTAAATTCACTAGTTGCTCATATATTAATAGGTTTTTCTTCATTAGGTTTGGGGAGGCTAAATGCATCAAGAAATACATTTTTTTTTTATATAGCACTTTTCTCTATTGCTCTCTTCTGAGTAATGAATTATTTCTCAAGACTAACAATGACTTGTAGAATAATGTGCAAACTGAAGAAATAAGAGAAGAATAGAATGCATTACCAAAAATAAGAGTTGAAACAACAAATCCTACCCAAAATAAGAATATGATAAAAAATCATCTTGTTGATCAGATAATAGGAAGTCGAGAAAAAGGAGTAATGACAAGAAGAAGAATCAATGAAGAACTATACCTAATATCTCCAATAGAACCAAAGAGTATAGATGAAGCAATCAAGGACAATCGTTGGATGAAAGCAATGAATGAAGAACTTCAACAAATAATAAAGAATGACACATGGGAACTAGTCCCTAGATGTAAGGATAAAAATGTGATTCGCACAAAGTGGGTACTCAGAAACAAAATGAATGAATGAGGAGAAGTAATAAGAAACAAAGCAAGACTAGTATGCAAAGGCTACTCTTAGCAAGAAGTAATAGACTATGAGGAAACATATGCACCGATAGAAAGAGTGGAAGTAGTCAAAATGTTCTTGGCATACACAACAATTAAAAACTTCAAGGTATATCAGATGGATGTTATGTCAGCATTCTTGAATATAGAACTTGAAGAAGTTTATATTGAGCAGCCAAAATTTTTTCCTTTGACAAAAGAGAAGGATATGCTTTGTAGATTAAGGAAAGCCTTATATGGATTAAAGAAAGCACCAAAAACCTTGTACACAAGGTTAGATAAATACTTAGCAAAGCTTGGATTTGATAAAGGAACAACACACATCAACTCGTACTTGAAAGAAATAGCAAATGATTTGTTGATAATCATTGTATTTGTTGATGATATCACTTTTGGAGGAAATGATGAAGCCAGTAATAAATTCTTAGAAGATACGAAGAATGGATTTGAGACAAGTATGATAGCAGAAATGAATTTTTTCTTAGGATTACAAATTGTTCAAAATAAAGAAGGTATCTTTATTTCTTAGACTAAGTACTTGAAAGATTTGTTGAAAAGATTGAACTAGAAAATTGTAAACCTATTGGAACTTCTATGGTAACTGGTCACAAGTTATCAAGCAAGGATGAGACAGCTATTATTGAACAAAATAAGTATAGATCTATGATTGGAGGATTGTAGTATCTAACTCATAGTAGACTAGATATAGCTAATGTGGTTGGAATTGTGGTAAGATTTCATGCTGATCCTAAAGAATATCACTACACAATAGTAAAAAGGATATTTAGATATTTGAAAGGGAGATCTGATTATGGTATTTGGTATGATGAAGGTACTAATTTTACTCTTTGCATACTGATACTAATTAGGTAGGAGATATGGACGATAGAAAAATCACCAGTCGAGGAGGATTCTTTCTTGGTGGAAGTCTAGTTTCTTTGCTCAGTAAGAAACAAGATTGCAATTCATAGAGTACGATAGAGGCAGAATATGTTGCAGTAGCAAACAACTATAATCAAGTCATATAGATGAAGTAGATGATGAAGGATATTGGAATTACATTCAAAGAACTTGTTATTATTTATTGTGATAACACAAGTATAGTTAACATGTCTAACAATCTTGTTTTACATTCTAAGACTAAGCATGTCTCTATAAAGTATCATGTGTTGAGAGAAAACATTGCAGAGAAAGAAATCAAACTAGAGTACATTAACACTAATGAATAGATTACATACATTTTCACAAAGGCCTTATCAAAGGATACATTTGAGCACCTAAGAGGTATGCTTGGGGTTACGCCCCTGCCTACTTTAGAATAGAAGATGCAAAAGTGCACTAGTCCATGGAATAGATAACCATTGTTAGATTGGACTGAATGTTGATGCTTTCTCAATGAGGGAGTATCTACAATGAATAGAGTCAGAAAATCACTCTTGGTAATTGGTAATTGGTATGCAATAGTGTCTCTAGAAACTTGAGTTGTTTATAGATTTATATACAAATTTTCTAAAGCAATAGACTAGCTTGTGGTCATGGCAGTAAATTATTATATCTTTCAGCAATTGATCCATTTGTGTATTACCTTTGATATTGATGTTAATGGGGGAAAGAGTGACATGAAAAGAATTCTATGTAGTTCAATTTGGAAGAAAGAAGAACATGATGATAAAGAAGATGTATATTTGGTATTCTTGGAACCTAGATATTTTTTAATCTATGTTTCCATCAAGGCCAAAGGGGGAGAGTGTTAGCATGAATGCTGATGCTATGGGGGAGCATTGCAAAACACTGATCTAATGTATTCATTACTATGTTTGTCATTGATGATAACATAGTAATAAGTTTGTAAAGACTAACAAAGAAGCAAACTATGATTTTTGTATTAAGAACATTATATTACTTCTCTAATAATGCATAGTTTCTAGCACATAATACGATATGTCTTTGTTAGGAGGGTAAGTGAGTAGAACCTAATTTGATAGTTTACAAAAGATGTGATTGATCTATGGAGAACCATATGAATTTTTTTTTTTAGGAAAGTAGTTCGTATTATGTGATTGCTATAGTTCATCACAAAAATAGTAAAATGTTACACAGTTAACTGGAGACACTATACTAGTCATTGGTGATGTTAGAGAGTATGTATGTACGGAAGTTGCACATGTGAAATTTTTTTTTACAACTATGAGCTAACAACATTAATTAAATGTGTATTCATTTAATTAACATATTATAATTAAGTGGGAAGCTAACTCAAGGATTTATTATTGAGCATGGTATCAAGGAAAGATGTTTTCCATCTTTAACATATAGAGAGTAGGTAGGACTTGCAAATTATTGAGTAGCAGAGTGCTACAGAAACAAAGTGACTTACCAATCCATGTAAGTGACCTTAAGGATTATTGTTATTGAGTAAAAAGTTCTAGATCTAATTGCATGGTTTGAAGGAGAAGAAGTCTAGCATACTGGATAGAGGAAGAAGTAAAATCTTGTTTCACATCTATTATTCTAAGAGGAATAGTATTGAGGTCAATTGGACAATGGGTTTGTTAATCTAATCGTAAAGCTATTTGAACAGTGGGTTCAGTTGTCTTCCACAATTCCTAATAGGGTTGGAATCTACTAATAGGATTTCAAAGTTTTCTAATAGGGACTCTTTGTACTGAATGTTATAATAGACCCCTAACAAGGTCCATCCTCTAACACAAAATATTTATATTAGTACATCATCTTGTGGGCATCATTCCCACTAGGGTTTTCCCTATAATCAAGGGATTCCCTAGTCAACGTATCTGGTGTAATTGTTTATGTTCATCGTTATGGTTTTTGTTTACTTTGGTTGAATGGGTAAGTTATGTTATTTAACCATTTTTTTAACATCGTTATATGAAATCTAATTGACTTAAATATTACAATATTATGCAATTCATCATAATGTATGAAGGGTCAAGATGCTCCCACATCACCAGGTCCATGCTTCTTCTGCATACTCTATCTTTCTCAAATGACTCCCATCAATGGAGTAAATACTAGCTAATAGCCATCATGCTTTATGCTACTTATTCATACCACCTTATTTTCATCTTACCCAACAGTAGACTCAGTTCAGTGATGCACTTCCCACTCTCGCTCAGTGGTTGCTCTCAACATCCTCCTCCAGACGTATCTCTAATGGAGACAATACCAAGATCCCTGCTTGAGATCTTCACATGCACAATTTCAAATGCATCCTTCTTGCAGCTATGATGGGTCCACATACCACCAGTTATCTCTACCCACAGAAACACTAGACCTTTCGCTGGCTCTGATACCAATTTGATGTAATACATTGCAAACTCCTCCCTTAAAATGCAAAACTACTTTCTCTATTCTTAAGACCCGATCCCCATTATCTTATTTGTCTATTGCATTCAATCACTTTCGAACCAAACCTTCTTGAATCCATTACAATGATGTCCATAGACTGATATTCATACAGTCGACACCATTGGTGAACCTTGATAGCTAGTTAACACATAACATAAATGGAACTGTCAATAGTTGGTCTGCTCGTGCTTAAATCTTCACCACTTTTCAAGTTGATTTGCATTCCTTGGCTCCACATGGGATAGTTGTAAAAAAAATAACAAGATGTAAATACATTTATTAACCAAGACTCCAAAACCACGAATAAGAACTTACTAATGATCATGCATTTCATCATAGTTCAAGAAACCGTTCGTGATCATCCATGAACATAAAGTATTCAAGATGCATACAAGAATAAGATTGCAACATTAGATTTCCACATATCAAATACGCAGCCTTTTTCTATTCACCACCTTCTAAATTACATTGTTCTTCCCTCTGTATTACTGCTCACACCAAATCCATTAGATGGACTTTTAACTTCTTTCCATCGGTTACACAAACCGATTCCTCACTTGCAAAATTGATTTCCTACCTCGGTTCCTACTCTCCCTCCATTAATTATATTCAAAAGTTTTATGAAGAAGAACCGATTCTTGATCGGTTACACAATCCTACACAAAACTAACTCACAAATGACCGAATGGTAAATTTGTCAAAACTACCTAACACACTTATTGCCACAACTAAATCCACAAAGTGGGATGGGTTGACACCTAGTTGTCATTGCATGGAAATTACAAAGCATTTAGACTGTATTGCTAAGACACTTAACATTTACGACTCCTTAAACATTAAAACTTGACTCTAATGGCTTTATGTTAGCCATATTACAATAAAGTGACCATATAGGTCCATATGCATTCCAAGATCTTCAAAATGATGCCATCATGGTGATGTTCCTGCATCACCTCCCCCCCCCCCCCCACACTCTCAGTTATCTTGGTGGACTTTTGTTTCTAATAGGAACTAAACCCCTAACTTTCAACATTTTTCAATAGCTAAAAAATTATCTATAAAAATTAGTAAAATATATCAATTCTTATTCCAATTAGTTATTAAAAATTATTACCCTTAGCTTTATCCATTTCTACACATTTCATTAGTTTACTTCATTTTCAAATTCAAAATAATAATACCAATTTTATGTCATCCAATGTAAATAGTTATACTTATGTTAGCCTTTTCTTTTACAAAAGGGTAACATAGGTTTGTGCTTTCACCCCCATAAAAAAATATATGATTTTATATCTCCAATACTTCCAACCTTACAAGTGTAGCAACATCTTACATCTTGTATCATCAAAACATGTGGTGGTATCATTGATAATGCACCGGTTTGATCTCCCATGTATGCAATCTCAGGAATAACTTAGAAGGGTGTTGTTTAATCTCATTTCTTATTAGTTGAGCATTCAAAGCATCTTTTCCTTCCATTCTAACATCAGTAGAAGAACTAGATGCCATATCAAATAACTAGGGTTTACAATAATTTAGAAAACATAACTTGGCACATGATAAATACCTTATAAATTTGATGATTGGCGATGGGTAGTAGTTGAATCTAGTTCACAAACCCTTGAATCCTTTTTCCTTAATTCACCTTATGCTCTTCATGCTCTCTATGATCATGACTGAATGTAAATGAGTGGAAAATTGATGATATAGATCTTAAAAATTTCCAATAAATGCTTAGTGGTTACACAACTATAATCTTAGCTATCATAGAAATTTCAACTCACTCAACTTACACATGATTTATTTTATGCTCAGAAACCACAATGAGATCGGCCAATACTATCAAATTTAATAGCTTGACATCAACTAAAATTTCATTTTCACTCTGCAAGAACATCAAAAGTTGAAAAAATGATAGATTTATTCCTGGTTCTAACAAATACATTGCATCTTTATTCATGTATATTTGATCTTTTTAGAACTTAGATGTTTGGAACTAATGTACAAAATATATCATTGAAATAATAGTCCCTCATACCTTTTGATTGCCTAGTTGGGTGGTGATGTGATCACTTGATCCATTGGATAAAGTGACCTCATCTAAACTTGATGTGATGCAATCATCCTTTTTCTTTGATGTCTTTTTCATCTTCACTTTTCCTTTATTGAATGCACTGCTAGGTGCTTTTGAACTTGTTGGACAATTCTTTTTGATATGACCAGTCTTAAAATAGCTAAAACATGTAGTTTGACTCAACCATTTATGATAGTCACTTATGAAATGTGTTCTAATGCAATTCTCAACAATATGTCCATACTCTTGACAATAATGAAAACTATGTCTTGTATTGTAATCCCAGTTGTAGGGTTTTCTATTATTTTATTCATTTGTCTACCTATTTGATCTCCACTTGGAATTAGATATGTATTTATATGCTTTATGTCCACACTTCTAATAATTATGGCAATATCATTTAAATATTTGTGTGCTTGTAGTCTTAGTCCATAATTCATGTAGTTTATTTCTTCGCTTGTTGCACTTATGGGAGAAACCATAAAAATTGACTTAGGGTTATAATTTACATTGTTTCTCCTCCAAACATTTGTTCTATGGACTAATTTTCCACAATTATATCAAGTAGGTTTGTAGTAATTACCTTTTTTTCTTCTTTGTTCACCACTTTTAGATGATTCTCATTTCTCATTACTGGTGTATCACAATATAGTAGTATTATTGTTAGATATAGGAGATCTCATCAATTTCTCAAAGTACTTGATCACTTCATTAGGTCTATTGAAACTTTTAGAAAATTATTTTTCTCTTCTTAGATCATTTCTCAGTTATTCATTATGTAACTTAAGGGTTGTGATCCTAATGTCCTTACCATTCAATTCATGATTTGAAATCATCACTTGATTCATTGATTCTAATTGCATGTTAGCACTCATATGTACATCTCATGTCCTCTCTTCTAGTCTATTGGTTAGTGTCCTTTTGTCATCTTCAATCATGACTTTTTCTTCGTCAACTTTATTTTTCTACTCAGCCAGCTCACATAGTAATATTGATTGGACTTCTTTTTCTCTCTTAAGATTTCTGACCTCTTTAGTTAGGGGACCATTCTTTTCCATCAGATCTACAAATGTTGCATCAAATTCACTTGAGTATCCATCTGTAAACAATTTAGTATTATCTTCCTCTTGGTAATGTGTGTCATTCTTGTCAATAGCTATCCCTTTCCTTCTCTTTAATGAGAAATTCAAATCATCTCCCTCTTCATTCAACTAGTGTAGGGAAAACTATATTTAAATATTCTAGTTTTCAATGACTTTTTCCAACTAGTAGACATCCATCTTCAAGATCTTTCGTCAAAGCTGCAAAGCTTTCCTTTTCAAAGAACTCATCTCTGATACAAATTATTGGAAATACAATAGGGAAAGTAAACTCTTTGGGGTGGGGTGAATCATTCCTTCAAAACATTATCCATTAGAACATTCACCACACATCCATCTCAGAATTTGCATATAAACTAAAGTACCAAAATAAGCATGTTCATCCATAGCATGAAAATAATAAATATCCAATGCATATGTGACAAAATATATTTGGTTACCTAGAAACCCTCCAATGAGAAACTAAAATTGGGGTGGGGATGACACCCACAAATCTTCACTATTGCAATTTTAAAGTGTATCCAATGAAGGTTACAATATTTGATCATAAACTATGATCTACCCTAGTTTCAATATTGTAACTCATCCTTTCAATTACTTAGCATCCACTGCTCACTTACATCTAAATCACTTGGCATATACTAACGTGCTTGTCACTAGAATGACTTAGCACTAATAGTCTACTTGACAAATGTTGGTGCTAGGCACATACTCATATTCTTCTTGGCATGCATGATCTAATAACTTATGCTTGACATACACTATTTACTTGGTATGCATGTTATGAATATGACTAAGTATATAGTCACTCACATGTGAAAACCAATTTGAGATTAACATTCACTAATTCAATCATTTGTGCTATTTGTCTAAGTAGTGGTGTCAAAGTTTTGAAGATATTCCCAATAATCTCATATTAATTATTTGACCCATTACAAGACTTAATTCCTAAAAAAAAATTTGATATTATACCAATATAGCTTCTTATAGATTCATCTTCCATCATTTTAGCATCTTCAAAAAAGCATATCCAACTCTATAGTCTTATTATTTTTGCATGCTTATCACCTTCAAAAGTAGATTTTAAATCTTTCCACATTTTATGAGACATCTATATGAATTTTACCAGATTGTATTGCTTCTCAAGAAGAGCTAACAATCATGCTTCTCTGGCACACATATTTAACCTAAATAGATCTCTTTTGACTTTATTGCAATCCTCGAGTTGTCTTTCTTCAAAGATCATATTTCCATTCTTTGTCATCACCCAATACCTTGGACCCATGTATAGAAAATGAGTCTTCATGTTCTCCTTCCATCTCTCATAGGTAACTCTATTGAATTTAGGACATTCTTTTCTGAAATGACCTACCATTGATAGCATTAAGCTATTTAGATTTTACTTCAATGATTTGATTCTTTGACACCAATTGTTGGAAAGTAAAGTCCACCATGATTATTGAGAGGATTGCAAGGATGGGTGTGAACTAGTTTTCCAACTACTAAAACATTTATTAACTTTATTAATCCTTAACCATATATGCAATATAAGAAACAACCATAATAAGTTACACATACAAAATAACACCAGATATGTTAAACTAGGGAAACCTTTTATTAGAGCACTACAATATTTTGGATCAAACAGCATCAAAAATTTATGATGATAGTGTAATTTGTGGTCATTTTTATATTTTTTTATTTACAATTTTCCCCAAAATCGTAACAATACTAACATTGGCATCATAATTGTGATGCTCACATGAGTATAATTTTTTTTTAAAAAATGACACAAAGAATTCCCCTTTTTTTTTATTGTGGAGAGTTGCATGCAAAAGAGGGTGGAAAGCTCCAAACGAGGATGAAGAACTTTGAACATCATCATGCTCTTGTCATTGGTGCATTTTATTTAGTTGTGATCTCTGCATTTTGTTGTTGTGCCCTTTCTCTATGATTTATTTGTCTTGTATCTTTGTATTTTATCAACATTTCTTTGCTCTACGATTTGGTTGTCATGCCCTTCTGATCCCTACATTTTGTTTCCATGCCCTTTCTCTATGATTACATTGTTGTTTCCTTGTTCTACAATTTTGTTGCCATGTTGTACCCTTGTCATCTCTATGCCCTTTCTCTATTATTGCATTTTCATGTCATGCCCTTGTTCTATGATTTTGTTGTCATGCCTTAGCTCTATGATTTTCTTCAAGGAAACTATGTAAATATTCATTTCTTTTCCTTCTAAATAGGTATCTCTTTGTATTTTTTTCTAAACATGTATATTTAGAGATCTTTTTAAAGGTTCTTATTACATATTAAAATAATAGAAAAATTGTTCCAATAGTAAACATACTCTAGAATCCAAATAATAAAATAATGAAACTCACTCAACCCATGCTAAGTGACTTACGTCAAGATCCTCCACAAAAATAATGCAGATCAGGAAAAATGGGCATAGTTAACAAGAAATTTTACAAAAACATATCATAATAGATATTTTTATAAAGAAACTAGCCATAACCTAGTTAAATGGGTGTAGCTTTTAATTAGCTATGTTGATTTCAAATTCCTGTAGAACTATAATTAGATTAGGTACAATAAAACAAACAATCAGTTCTCCCTAGCTAGCAAGATCAAATATAGTTTCCTATGGTGATCAAATTGCATATGAAAGGAATTGAAGAGTAACTTCAGTGAGGAGTTGAGTGTAAGGATTTGAAGAAGAAAGTTTTGCTTCTATACAAATTCCATAATCATGAGGCTCATTCCCTTGTAGAAGCCTCTACCAGAATGACATTGCCTCTAAACAATGCATAGGAAATTGAAGTGGTTCCCAACTATGAAACACTCTCATAAGCATTTCATACATGGAATCATCCCAAGGAGATTGGGGCAATACTTGAAACACTCTTATAAGAATTTGATATTTGGACTATAAATTCTTAAAGATGCTTGTAAGTGATTCCAATGTCATAGTACCTACCACAACACTTTCCTAGATTCTATCTAGATGCTCCCATAATATCCTCTATGTTCTCTAGGTGTTGTTTCTATTGCATAGTCTCTTTCTAAATTTGCTTCTTCTCCTTCTCTTTCTAAAGCCACTCCTCCTTTGCTCTTGTGCCTTAAATTTTGATTATCAAACTTCGAAATATCCACCTGTGTAACTTTGGCATAGTTGTTTGATCATCAATAATTTTCATTTCAGCATTCAAGTTTCCAAGATTGGTCAACACCCTCACTTGTGGACCTCTCATGTCAAGCACACTATGTACCATTTCAACACCATGTTCTTTCTTCTGAGCTAACACTTCTTTAGGTGCATTTTCTTGTAAAAAGTTAATTTTGTTGGATAATTGTAAACTCTTAGAAAGTGCATTATTGTTTTCATTTATGTATGTATATATGTATTTGTATATATGTATGTATGTATATATATGCATGTATGTATATACATATGTATGTATGTATGTGTGTATGCACATAGAAAGATCTTGTAGATTGTAGATTATGGATTATAAACAAAAAAGAAAACAGAACATGACTTTAATTGTTCCCCATTTTTTTCGATTGATTATGGAGAATTACACATGAAAGAGTGTGGGGAACTCCAAACTAGGGTACAGAGATTTGAACATTGGCAGAGATCAGTGGAGATCTATGTTTTTGTTGATGTTCCCATGGGATTGTTGCATTTTTTTGTCATGTCATGCACTTGTGGTGTTTGTGCCCTTGCTTTGTAATTTTATTCAAGAAAAGAAGAGGTACCTATGTAAATGTTTTTTTCTCCCTTCTAAACATGTAACTCTTGTTCATATATAATAGCTTTGGTCAGATTCAAGGATAACTCATTATGATAATTGTATGCAATGTGCATGTATGCATGTATATTAGTTCACAACGTGAACTACTTTACATGCATACATACACAATTCAATCGTACTTGTGCTAAATTAAATTAATCATTCATGTCTTGAATTCACACAAGCAAATATCCTTACATTCAATCAAAACTATTCATACCAAACTATGTATGCATAATTTTTTTCATGTTCACATTCTTTAAATATCACCTATATATAAATGAATAAAGTAATCTTAGGATATGACTTTTGCATTGATCAAAAATGTTGATTTACAAATCTAGAAAAAAATATGAAATAATGTTGATTTTCACACAATGTTAGGAAATTGTATTTCAAAAATAAGGGTACATTCATATTTCAATCAAAAGTAAATCAAAAGAGGCAAAAAGAGAAAGCTAGATATGCTGAATAAACTACAAAACTAAAATTAATGACAGTATGCTTTAAAAATATTTCACTATCATTATGCAAATGAAGTTTTTCTCTCTCAAAGGAGAATGATTAAAAGCGAACATGCTTTCTACAAACATTCTATTTCAATGAAACTCTAAAATACTCATATTTCGCACAAAATCGAAGCAAATCTTCAACTTGAGTTAAATATTGTGAAGGCAATCATTACCTTTTTAAGAGGGATTGTCATATGCATGGATGATTTAAATTAAGAAATAAATTACATAGGATGCTTGATCAAGATTTATGGTATATAATTTCATTACCATGTCTACATTTGCACTTCAAAAAATTTCTTGAAATATAAAATAAAATAATTTGAGCATGCTATTGAATCTTCATGTATTTGTCCCTTCAATTACCACTATGGAGGTGCTTCAATTCCTTTCACACCCAACCACCTAGCTTGTAACTGTCCATGCAAATGTCAGACTTGGTAATGGTGAATTCAATAAAGCTTCTTTAGTTTATTTTGCATCCGAAAATATTATAAAATGAGAGCTATATTGTAATAAGTGTATTATTATTCAATATATTTCAACTATGATTCTTTTTTTCTAAAAACAATTTTATTATGAAATATTTCAAATAATCAATATGATTGTTTGGATCACGTTTTTGTAATTAGGAACACAATAATAGCTGACAATGATGATAAAAATGACTAGTTCTTTTTTTAGTTACAAAATTAATTAAATCAAATTATATTTATGTTCAGTATTATTAAGATGATTTATCTTCCATTTTAATATACATGACAATGAAATGAACATCAATTATTTTCTATAATGCTAAAAAGTTTACATTGTTGAATGCTTCCACTGAAGAAAACCTCTCAACTTAAATATCTCTTGATGATTGAGTGAAGATAAAATACAATTTTACAAGGTTCTAAAATTGCATAGGTAGATGCATAAATGTATGTCGGTAAATTTAAAAACATGTGTCACCCTTTTACAAAAAAAAAGGCTAACATCAAAAAAATGCTAAACTTCAACAATGTAAAAGTCATATTTCTATTTTAAATTTTAAGTTGGTGTAAACTGATGAAATGTGTATAAAAGGATGAAGTTTACGATTATTTTTTTAAACTCTTTAAAAATAAAAATAGTATGTTTTATAAATTTCAATGACCTTTTTTTATAGTTTAAAAATAAAGAAAATTAGGGGTTATAGTTCTCACCATAGAAATAATTGCAAATAAATGCATTTAAATTTAAATTTGAAGTATGTTGTTGATGACATATGTACGTAGAACTATCAGAAACAAAATTTCAAAAATATTTTATAGTTTGTATGCTATAGCCATTTAAAGTTGAACTTTTCATAATTTAACTATTTTTTGTTCCCACCATCTTTTTCCTAGTAAATCTATGTTAACCATTATAAATGTTATATATTATTGAACATGACTCTCTCCCCTAGAACAATTCACCTTTTAAAAAAAAAATCATTATGATCTACTAATTTTTATATTTTTTAGAATGTGCATCATATTCAATGTTGACATACCTATTTGCATTATTTTGCAATTAATATAATCAAAATTGTGTCACCTATAAAAAGAATTATATTGGCATAATTTTGACTACAAGTTCTATCCAATGGTATTTTTATTTTGTTTTGAACCCTAATTTTGATGAAGAAATTGGTCTCTAAAGTGTTAAGTTCTTTAGAATTACAAAAACCATGAAAGAAAGTGTCACATCATATGACACATAGATAGTTCCAATCGGATCTAATCCAGTGAAATCGAATCTAGTTGGATCCATACAACCCATAAATCATCTGCACCAGGTAACATGCATGAGCGAGCTTAAAATATCTGTCCATTTTTAAAAATAATTATTTTTCTAACTTTTATTTTTATATTAATAAAATAGGTTTTTTAATTTTAAAAATCAAGTTTTATTTTATAAATGGTTATATTTAATTCAATTAAATATGTACTTTTATTTTAAAGGTAAAGTTTTATTTTTAAATTGTTATATTTAATTCAATAAAATAGGTTTTTTATTTTAAAGGTAAAGTTTTATTTTATTAAAATAAAACTTTATTATAATTCAATTTATAAAATAAATTGTTATATTTAATTCAATAAAATAGGTTTTTCATTTTAAAGGTAAAGTTTTATTTTAATAAAATAGGTTTTTTTATTTTAAAAATAAAGTTTTATTTTATAAATTGTTATATTTAATTCAATAAAATATGTATTTTTATTTTAAAGTTAAATTTTTATTTTATTTTATTTTAGTTATTATTTGTTTTTATCAATAATTGGTTGAAACTTTTGATGGTAAAGTTTTATTTTTAAATTGTTATATTTAATTCAATAAAATAGGGCTTTTAAAAAAAAAAATTTAATGTCAAGTTTTATTTTTAAATTATTATATTTAATTCTATAAAATAGATTTTTTATTTTAAAGCTAAAGTTTTATTATTTAAATTATTTTATTTAATTCATATTTGGATTTGTAGTACTAAAAAGTTATGTTTTACATGAAATTTTATTAAAGAAATATTTGAAAATTAGATTTTTAAAGTTATATTTTTATTTAAATTGATTAATTAAATTTATTATTTATTTAAATTTTATTAATTAATTTGATTTAAATAAATTATTAGAATGAACTTAGGTGTTTTAAAATATTATGAAAACTATTAAAATTATTAAATAGTTAAATTATTTAATTTATTTAATATATTTAATAAACTGTTTAATCTAAATTTAGCAATGCTTTAATGCAACTACTTCTCTGAAGATTTTGTAGTGTTATAAATAGTAAAATATAATAAGCTTCTAATGTTGAAATATTCTACTAAATTGTCTATGATCTACTAGTTTCTTTGTAATTTAATTTGGAAGTCTTTTCCATGGAGGTGATATCAAGCTCTTTATTCAAGTTTTTGTGCAATGGGGAATAAAGTGAAAAGAGCAAAAAGATATGATCAAGTCAGAGATGACTAGAAGAAAGGATTGACAAAATGTAATATAGAGCCACCAATTGAAGATCCATTCATTGAAGTTGAAGAAGATCCTATTGAAGTTCTAGGAAGTAGTAGGATATTTGGAAAATATGGTTTATAGTTGGAAATTTTGGTGGAGATGGATGAAGACTCTCTTTTTAGAAAACTTGAATCATCTGAACACATGATGCTTGAAAGAACAATTAAGCTAAATCTAAAAATTGTGGGAAGAATTTTTTGAAAATAAATCTTTGATTGGTAAAGCACAATTATTTTTCAGATTGTTTAGGAAAAGAGAAACTACTCTTGTCCTAGAGTTGTTAGGTATGAACAATAAGAAAAGCTCAATAGGCTAAAAGTAGATCGGCATAAAAACATGTACTAATAGCCCTCAAGTGGTCTATTGAAGACTCCATGAAGACATCTACTAGAGATGGGATGTCAACCTCATGATACATATCATCACCTAAAAGATGATGCAGCAGTGTGACCACTTATAGATGTAGATCTTGATCATGTCATTTATATGTCCACTCAGTCAGAAGACATCTCATGCCCTTAGATAATAATAGTGGTAATCCTCTCGTACACATCTCTACATGTATTATCTTCCACTTTATCTCTAGTTGTAGCTAACTCAAAATGTTTTTGCATCTCCAAAATGTTTGGACCAATCAATTCCCATTAATTAATGGGCACAAGAGCGTTTGGGTGTCTCAATTCATCTAAGAACCTACTCTAACCCTACCTAGCATGTTCAAGGCTATTAGTGTAATCAATCTCTTGATGTAGATGAAATTCTAAAAATAATTGTTTACAAAAATATAAAGGGAACTCATATTTTTGGGCCCACATGTGATGTGCATCCAACCAATGAGGATACATGAAAGTGCCAAAAATTGATCAATACACCTCATAGCATAGTACCCTCTGACATTTTTTAAAGGTCAATAATGTGGGAACATGCTCTTCACACTCTCCACTTAGACCATCTCATCTATCTCCCTCCATCATAAACCACCACTGACACTATAGGATAGAACACTATAAAATATGTCCAAAGTAACACTATCATCAAGGTTAAAACCCTCAACAATGTGGATCATGAGCTAATCATCTCATCTCTAATCGCAATCACCTTATCCCTACGTTGCAAGGTAGGTGAAGCCTATAGACTATGATCAATAGTATCAACTGTACTCTATAAGCACTGAATAGTATCACTCAATAATGTGACCCTATCTTGGGTACTAGTAGTTGATCTATGGGATCAACCACTATGGGGATGACCATGTACACCAACCTCTCTAGAATCAGTACCCCTCGATGCCATAATGATGAGAGATATAAAAAAAAAACTAGATAGATGATAATATAGATCTACACATTCATACATATACATATGTACACATATTATTAGATAAACTAATTGAATCAAAACACACTAAATGAATCTTGCTAAAAAAACCTATTGTACAACATATAAACAAATGTTAACTAAATTAAATTTGTTTTCAGTAATACGTACAAATCATATTTAGATAACAATTTTAGGGATTATAGGGTTAGAGAGTGCTTTAGGGTTTAGAGAGATGGGGTTTAGGATTTAGAGAGTGGTTTAAGGTTTACATAGATGGATTTTAGGAGTTAGAGAGTGGTTTAGGGTTTAGATAGATGGGGTTTATGACTTACAAAGTGGTTTAGGATTTAGAGAGATGGGGTCTAGGAGTTAGATAGAGACAAAGGGTCAAAAGTTTGAGATCTAGAAAGAGAGAGATGAGGATCAGGTTAGGAAAGAAAAATTATGTAAATTCTAGAGAGACCAAAGTTTAGGGATTATGGCATTAGAGAGAAGTTTAGGGTTTAGAGGGATGTGGTTTAGGAGTTATAGAGTAGTTTAGGGATTAGAGAGATGGGGTCTAGGAGTTAGAGAAACACAAAGCGTTAAAAGTTTAAGATCTATAAAAGAGATAAGGCTAGGGTTGGGAGAGATAAGTTATGTAAATTCTAGAGAGAGAATTTTAGGGGTTATGGGGTTAGAGAGCAATTTAGGGTGTTCAAAGATGTAGTTTAGGACTTAGAGTGAAGTTTAGGGTTTAGAGATGTAGTTTAGGACTTCGAGAGTGTTTTTGGGTTTAAAAAGATGTGGTTTAGGAGTTAGAGAGAAATTTAGGGTTTAAAAAGATGCAATTTAGGACTTAGAGAGTGGTTTAGGGTTTAAAGAGATGGGGTTGAGGAGCTAGAGAGAAGGGGTTTAGGACTTAGAGAGTGGTTTAGGGTTTTAAGAGATGGGGTTTAGGGGTTGGAGAGTGGTTTACGGTTTAGAGAAATAGGAATTATGAGTTACATAGGGGTTTAGGGTTTAGAGAGATGGGGTTTAGGAGTTACAAAGAGATAAAGGGTCAAAATTTTGAGATCTAGAAAGAGAGAGATGAGGTTAGGGTTGGGAGAGATGAAGTTATGTAAGTTCTAGAGAGAGAAAAGTTTAGGGATTATGGGGTTAGAGAGCAGTCTAGGGTTTAGAGGGATGGAGTTTGGGACTTAGAGAGAGACAAAGGGTTCCGAGTTTGAGATCTAGAGAGAGGGTTTTACATTTAGGGTTCAAGTCAACAGATTTGAATTTAAGGTTCAATATAGGAGTTAGAGTCTAATTTGGTTCAATGTGAGAGTTTTAGTTTGAGTTTGATTAGGTTTAAAGTTGTGATTTAATTAAATTCAATGTTAGCTTCCGCACTTGCCAATATTTATAAGGTTCAATGTTAAGGTTTCAATTAGAATTTATTTGTGTTCATGATAAGAGGTAGAGTTTGTTTTAGTTCAATCTAATGGTTTTAGTTACCAGTTTATAGTACTTTCTAAACTTTTACCTTTACAAAAATTTCTGATGATTTTTGATAAAAACAAAACAAAAATATTTAAATTCTCTAATATTATATCTAAGTAATTTTCTATATTTAATAAACTTTTTCTATTGTTTACTAAAGTTTCTAGAATTGCTCTAATATTTTCTAAAAAATTTAATATTGTCTATATAATTTTTGATTATTTTCTATAAATAATGTTTTACAATTAATCTAATTTCTCTAATAATATATAAATTTTACTACATTTCAATAATTATTTTGAACTTTATCTAATATTACAATAGTTAAAACAAAAGAATATAATAATATTAAAAAAAATTGATTCTTTAAAATAATCTACATAAAAATATACATTAACAACCATATTTTTAGCCAAGGAAATGTAAAATAAAACTCAAAAAATATTAAAAATTTGGGAGAAAATCTTGACATGTGTAGTGCCTACCCTCGTTCACATCTTTTCTCGACATATTATTGCTATTATTATCAGACTTTTATGGACTAGTATTATGTTGGTGGATTAGTGCTATTGTTTTGAGACTATCAGACATTATGTATGGATTCAGTTGTTATATGATGAGATCATTTAGACTTTACATTTCATGTATGTATGATGATCATTATATTGTTTTCAGTTACTGCTGATAATTAATTAGATGGTTTATTATCTCATGTGTTTTATTATGGATACTTACCCCATACTTGCATTTGTATGGTGTGCATGTTTTCTTATTGTATGGCATTTCTGATGTGGTTAAGGAAGGGAGTCGTAGTCACCTGCTTAGTCGGGATCTACACGATGCACCACTTCCTGACATTGCCTGTTTAGTTTAACATTATATATATATATATAATGTACATGCATGGTTTTTTTGCAGGTTGCAGGTACCGGGTATCGACTTCCCTGAATTGCAAGGATGAGCGTACCCTATTATACTATCTCAATGATAAGAGAACGGAGATAAATTCTCAAGTCCAAATCCCAAACCCTAAAACCATTTGTCCTAGTGAGTTAGGACAAGTATCAGAGTTGAGCACCCACTGAATGTGTCGGATGACATATTTCATGATTTTTAATCCTTTAAACTGATTTTGTATGAATTTCCATATGATGGGTTTTCATATTTTTTCTTGAAGGTCTATGGTGAATTTTCTATTAATTAAATCTCAACAAATAGATTTAATTAATAAATTAATTATTTGAGAAAATTAAATATCATGCTTTTTGATATTTTGATTTATAATTAATTCAAGGAGAATTAATTGAGAGAAAATAATTTTAAAAAAATAAATAAATTAGAAAATTAAAATAAATAATAATTATAAAATATTAATAAATTAATAAACAAATAATAATAATAAAAGTTATAAAAATTAAAATGAAAGTTATCAAATTAAAATGGGAGTTATAAATATTTAAATGGAAATTATTTAAAAAGTAATTGGAGTTATAAGCTTGCATGGAAATTAACATATTTCTCCATTTTTCATGTGTCAACAACACGGGGGTTAGTGCATCAATTGAGCACATGGTGTCTACAACCCTAGGGCTCATCAAAAAGGTTAGAAAAGGCCCATGCTTAGTTGGTGACACCTTCCAGCTGGTTCTAGAAGCATTCTAGAGGTTTCCTGAGGGCTCTTTATATTCAGGCATTACTTAGAAGCTTGGACATAGCGTGGTTAGTGTGGAGAGCAATTGGAGGACTCAAGAATTCTGAAGAAGGGAGCTTGCTCTGCGGGTTTTCTGAGGAAGATGGAGTTAGCATCAGAATCTGGGTAGATTCTTGTGATTTCACTTAAGCTACTTCTACATCTTGCTTTCCCTGTCTTCTTCGTGTCTTCAATATGTCTTCATTATGCATTTTCAATTTGGGCAATTAAAATTTATTTGAGGATTCTATATGCTTAGATCTGAAAATGACACAGGCTAGGGTTGCAATTCATGGACAAACTCATTAGAATTAGTTATTAGAGAATTTTGAAAATGAAAGTTTGTATTCATAAATTATCATTTTTATATATTTACTGTAACTCTGTATATTATATATATATATATATATATATATATATATATATATATACACACATATATATATATATATATATATATACACATATACATATGTATATATATAATATATATTTATATATTCATATGAGTTAAAAGTCGGATATCTTACTGTGGGCGAAAACGTTTTAATAAACATTTTTTGCAAATGTAAAATCGTGCTGCGATTGTTTGTTTTAAAAAATATAATTAAAAAATGCACATTTAGGTTGGGGTGGAATTGCACCCCCGTACCCGTGCTCTGTATGGTCGTGAGGTACCTACTACACAGCGTACCTGCGACAGTAACAGTTGCAGGGTACCCACGGTAGATGTCACTTCGGTGACAGCCGACAGCTACTGCAATTCGGCTTTGTTAAAAAAAATTTGTTATTCGATTTTTATTGTTATATGATATGATTCGAAATTAATAATATTCGATTTTTTATAAAATACGAAAATTAATATTAAATATTATAGATGTATGTATGTATGTATATATATATATATATATATATATATATATATATATATATATATATATATATATATATATATATATATATATATATATATATATATATATATATATATATATATATATATATATGTAATATGTAAATATGTTATTAAAAGATTTAAAATTGTTGATAAAAGATTTAAGAATTCATCTTTTATAATGATGAATAGTTTTGTAATTTTATAATTTTAACTATTAAGATTTAATTAATAGTTTTAGATTATAAAATATATAAAGTATATGATAATTAAAGTTGGTGGGAAACATTTTTTTTAAATATTATAATTGGAAATTGAAGTTTAGAGGGAACTTTTAATCCATCCAAAAATAGTACATGGAAAAAAAAAAGAAGGTACAAATGTTCCTTTAAATTCTTTCTCTAAACTTGGAAACATAAACTGAGACTTGGCATTCGAATTTTAAAATTTGAAAACTTAGCAAAACCAAAACATGTGTTTACATTGTGTATTCCTTATGCTAATGTTTTGGGATTTTGGGTTGACTAGTGTTGACCAGTATAGGATGTCTACCAGAGGCTTGGGGGTTATGTGATTGTGATGTCATGATGATGTTTTATTTCTCGATCTTTATAAAATCAACCATGATTATGTGATGGAATGCTCTATGTATTGGTTGTGATTACTGATTGTTAAAGTTGAGATTCTTATGTTTGAGACCCTTGACTTAAGCATTCTTTTTGGTCATAGATCAGTTATCCTTGGTTATATTCTAGTCGCCATGATGGGACTAATATGTGGATTTATTCTTAATGATGTCATGTTGTGACATGTATGACTCAACCATTTTGGAGTCTTCGATTAGTATTTTTTTTTTAGATATTCTTGGTTGCTTGTTGAGAACCAATGGATATGATGATCTATTTTGAGATATATTTTGGTTATTAAGAACCAATGAATACTTTGATTATCAATGATACTTCAGTTGCTAATAGAGAGTTGTTGTAGTCATGATTTTCCATGGATATTGCTCATGGAGATTTGATGCTTTTATGCATATTTGATGATTTTGTCATGGATACTTGATGATCCTTATTATGGATATTTGATGATTTTGTGGACTTTCTTTGTGATTATGATACCATGAGCATTAGGGTAGGATATCTGCATGTAGTAACGGGAAGTGGCTTGCAATGGGGGTCGGGGCCCTAAGAGGCTGCCAGGGTAACTCATTGTAAGTTAGATTAATAAGTGATAACATTCACACTTAATACTAACTGAATGAACCTAAAAAGATAAGATTTTTTGTTCTCGCCCATGCCTTGAGTGCTTGTATAGCCTAGGATGGGAGTAGAGAGAACGCATGGTTGCAACCTTGCATTCCATAGTATGCCTTGTCAGTATGAAAGGATACTAGTGGTTGCATGAGATCTGTATGGACTCGTGGAGTTTAGCTAACTGCCAGGGTAACTTGTACGAGATAAATGCTATGACACTTTCTCACTTGCATAGTAGGTTCCTACATGTCATTGTGTGCCTCTAGGAAGTAGATGTCTGTTTTGTGATTGGAACCTTTGAGTTAGTGTACTTTTAGGATTCCTGGACTTTAGAGACTTGTGCTATGTGATTTTGATAGCCTGTTTGGGACTTGAGATTATCTCCTCAGCACGGTGGGAGTGGACCACTTAGGTACCACATGGTCGGGTGGTAGTGTATTTTCCACTCTTATCATTTGAGATTCATTGAGACATCATGGTTGATGCGTCCTTTGTGATGGTGGATATGTATCCTTACATTGATGATTAGCATATGTTAGATGATCTTATCCTATGCTTATATTTGCATGTTAGATTACTTTCTACATATGATGTTGTATTTATTAGGAGTGACATTCCTACTATGTTAATACTAATGATCTCTTCGTTGATTTGGGATGTTACGCACAGAGGGATGGCTAGGGCCCACGATGGTCTAATGATGCTATTAACGGTTGGGAGGAATCGTGCACTTAGTTTATTTCATTTAATCTTTATGATGGATGTATATGACTTTTATGATGATGTATCATGTGAATTATGTGGTTATCTTTACTTTGATGTATCATGGATTAGAATAGGATGATGTAACTTATTCTACATATGTATATTCTTTTAAGCCTTCATACCCTGTGACATGTATAGAGGATGAATGAGCATTTGGATATGTAATAATTGAACATTGGACTTATCATTATTATTTCATGTGGATGTTGTACTAGATAGATTCATGTATGTAATTCAATGTTAAGGGATCTTAAAGAATGTAACCTATTGTGCATATTATGTTTACTCTCTAGATGGACATTGCTATTGCTTCCGTTATTGTGAATAAGTTATATGCGGTATTTACTTTCATGTAATTTTAAGAGAAAAAAAAAATGTTACCAAACTTAGTGAAATTCTAAGTTAATTCTTTGGATCCCTTGGCGGGGCATTACAACATGATTGATTTTTCCAAATGATTCTTGCACCTCTTCCTATTCCACACTTGCAACCAGCTGGTATGATGCAAATGAATGTGTGATTTGTCTTTTTGCAGCTTATATAATTTTTGGCATTCCAATCAGATCAAATTGAGCTAGACCCAATATGGCCAGATCCCTGTGAATGTGTACATACCATTTGACAACTACTCGATGGCACATGGTTTTAGTTAGATTTGGTCTAGCCAGATTTAGTCTCGTCAAATTTAGTCCTATTGGATTCATAAAGTAAGCCCCAAAGGTAACATAGATCGGTGCTTTCATCTATGTATATATGAATGTATGTATGTGTATATGTATATATATGTGTCTGTGTGTGTGTGTGTGTACATATATATACATACATATATATATATATATATATATATATATATATATATACATATACATATATACATGTACATATATATATACATATATATATACATACATATATATATATATATATATACATACATATATATATGTATGTGTATATATATGTGTGTGTGTATACATATACATATATACATATATATACATACACACACACACACACACACACATACATTTCATTGTCATGTCCTTGTTATCTCTACATTTTGTTTTCATATAGTCATGATCTCTGTATATGTATGTATGTATTTATTAATGTATATGTCTATATATACATACATACACATACACATACACATATGTGTGTATGTACATATATATACACATACATATACATAAAAAGAAGTGCCTCTAATCACCTATGGGCAGAAATATAAAGATATACATGTTTAGAAGGAAAGGAAAAGAACATTTAAATAGGTACCTCTTCTTCCCTTGAATAAAATTGTAGAGAAAGCACTAATATGTTTGGGCCCAAATTACACCTCAAATTACATCGATATCACAATTTCACCCAAAATATTGTAGTAAAAAGGGCACATAGATCACAAGGGCATAAAATTGAAATGAAATCATAGAGAAAGGGAACAGAGATCACAAGGGCATGGAAATTAAATGTAGTGATCACAAGGGCACAAAAAAAAAAAATCATAGTTCTCTACTGATCTCCACCAAGGGCACAACAATGAAATGCAGAGATCATAACGATGAAAATAATTGGTTAGTTTTGTATTGTCTTTGATGTTACACAAAAACGTCATATCATTGTTGGTCAGTGTATGTCAAGCTCACTTAGGAGATGAAGCTAGTTTCCTATGTTTTTTGTGCATTCTAGAGTTTATCATGTTTAGAAGATAGTGCCTACCAAGTTCACTCAGCAATAGAGAGAAGTTCGTAGAAGATTGTGTGTTAACTAATCTCACCCAGTGAATAAAGGAAATCTTGGATGGAACCAATGTTAACTAGGATCACTTAGTTACCAAAGGAACTTTTCTAAATGTAGTGTTAACTAAATTCACTTGTTTAACATATAAAAATAATTTCTGAGTTAGTGTCTATTGAGAAGGTTCGACTAATGAAGGATTTTCTTGTTTTGGCATATTGAGTTCAATATTTCTATTAATTGGTTATAGATGACAAAGGAGATTAATAATATTTATTCTAAGTTGTAATTAAGCTGACTTGAGAATGTGTGTGATATAAATATAAGGTCTATTTAATTCTAGGATCATTTCTACAGATGTATTATCATGGCCATTGTTATTGATGATTTTCCAAATATAGATTTGAGGACTCATAAATATGAGAGGAGGAGTTGTGTCTCATGAAGAGACATGTCTCTACAATTAATCATCATTAGTTAATAAATAACCATATGTATAACTCATCTTTAAGAATATATATAAGATTAATATATTAACCATATTTGTAATATATTATTATATTATTATATAATAATATATAATGTATAATATGTTATATATTTTATATATAAGGTATTTTATCTTATATATATATATAAGAAATAGAAAAATATTCATATAAATCATGAATATAAATATCAATGTAATGACTGTATCACTTTTCTTAGCAAGGGAGAAGAGACAAAGAATTTTTATGAGATATTAGTATCAAGGATATTGATACAAAACCTATCATTTGATTTTGACACTCTAAAATAGTGACTTGTCAAATAACTACAATCACAATGTTATGAACAATATTGTAACATATATTTTGAAGTAAATTATTCAAAACACTATCTAGAGTAATCATAATTCTTTCAATATCAATGACTTCTAGCATATCCAAAACAAAAATTGTCATAATAATAGACCCATCATTTGCGAGATTGTCATCTTACAAAGATTACCTTCTATCTATTCGTTATTATGATTTCCAACACTCAGGAACAATAGCTTAATGAATTCTATTATAATAATAGGTCTACCATTTATAAGATCATCATCTTATGATGGCTACCTTTTTTTCATATGTGTCGATGAAAGATCATCATGTTTCATTACATATCATATGTGAAATAGTAACCATCATTAACCTAGTGAGGGGATGGTACAAAGGCGTTAACCTCAACTCTCTCTCATAGAGAATAATTCATTTCAAGAAATTCCATCTAGAGCTTCTTTTCATAGAGAAGATATCATTCACAAAGGATTGCATCTCAAAATTTCTCCCTCTGAACATTGATCATGAGAAGTCAAGTTCTCTAGTTGCTTCCCTAGAAATTCTCTTCACCCAAGGATGCCTATCGAACTTACTCTGAATAAATTGTCTAATTTTTTTATGTTAATTCATCACTTCCTCATGATATACTTAGGAGTAGGTCCAGTAGTCACCCTCATCTATTACTAGACTCCTTCTAAGTATTTAAGCTCCTACATTTCCTTTAGAAGAAGTGTCATACTCCCTTTTATGGTACATGAATCTAATAATCTCAATCATCAAAGATGTTTTCTTCAAGAGCCTTAGTTTATCCATCTTGATCATCAAGGTCTTTTCTTGCAAGAATATCCTCAAACATAGAGGAAAAGATAAAGACAGATAACCCTTATAGTATATAAGGAATTATAGATAAGAGAGACTACAAAGAGTATATAATGTAAAAGATAAGAATATTAATTATCCACACATGAAGATTCAAAAATTGGCTTTTGAGAATGGAACATATCCCATCTAAATAAGATTCAAGTGGGAATGAAACATTGATAATTATTCCCCCCACAATGTAAAATTTCCGCTCATTCTTATATTGTTGAACAATTTTGTATCAAATATGATAGCTCCTTTCTAAGTTCCAACTTGCTCTTTTCATCTATTAAAACTCCAAACAATCATTAAGCTTAATAGTAGAAGTGAACACAAACTCATCCATAATATGCCAATATCTTGATTGAGTATAATCCTCCCATTTGAATGACCCTACAACTTATACGTCAAGTTTTATTTATCAAAGGTAGACTCATAGATAGTTTAATTTAAAGTCACAACTTTATTATGATGTAAACAAGGGGTAGACCCATTCACATAGTTGCATGAATTATAGTCCTCATGATTATTACCATTTATCTCCTCCTGGAACTTAAGATTCAATCATAACATTTCTTTACTCCCTCTGAATTAATATGATTGATATCATCGATGGTTGAAGAAACCATATCCTCTATCTACTTCATTTGATTGATGTATGGTTAGGCTCTCTCCGAATCTGATATTAATCCTCCCTCTACTACAAGATTATTCTTGGAGAAAAAGCTTAAGGAAAAATAACTCCTACAACATATTGACATTGTCATGATTCACATTGTAACTCATATTAATCATTATATAATTTTTAATATAGTATTAGATCAAATAAATATATAATTTAAATGACACATTAATATTCAAGAATAATCAACAATTTTGCATAATGATGTAAAATAATTATAATAATATAGATATATGTTTATATTTTGAGCATATATTCCATCTATATATATACTTAAGAATCTTAAGTAAAATATTCATAATGAAATAGAATAATACATACCTCTAGCTTTCATCAATGTAGGTATCCTTCAATGTATAGTGGCTGGGTACTATAAAATGTATCTCTGAGCTGTAAGAAGTAATCTCATAGCTCAAACAATCTTTTAGTGGTTCATTGATGTATCAAAACAATGAAAAGTATCCTTTATCCATACGTTCTTAACTACTACCTACCCTTCTTACTATATATATATATATATATAATAGATTGATAAATATATCTATAAATTATTTTAGTCAACCATATATCTTTCAAATTATACTTAAACATGTCTTTTATCTTTTATTACCACTTTTCATACACTCATAATATAATTTCTATATATATCACATTTGACAAGTCTGAGTATACATACAATTATTTCCTTTTTGTGCTATTCTTTATTCTCTCATCTTTTATCATTCTTTACTAACTTCCTTTATTCTTCAATCTCTCCTCACATATACTCCTCTCTCTACTTACTAAAAAATGTTGATTCTATTTTTTTATATATTTTTTCATTCACCCTTCTCTTGCATGATTTGCTTCACATATTCTTTTATTTTCCAAACTTTTATTTATATCCAACTTATGTGTGTGACTTTTCACACTTAAAAGTCATAACTATTATTGATAAGAATTGTTCTCTCAACTATTACTATTCTACAGTTATGCCCTTAGCTTGTAACAAATATTGCTTTTCTTTTATGGTTACCTTATGCCATGTGATTGTTGTGAAGGGCTTAGTATATATTCCCATATGCATGAGATTTATCATTTCAAACAGGAAAAAACTCTTGTTGGTACATGTAGATTTCCTCAAATATATCATTGCTTATTAAATTGACATTTATATAGTCATTATATACATTTTTTCCATAAAAATTACAAAGAAAAAGTCATAACTTTATTATATTTAATCTTACAATATATTGAGCAACTCTAGTTGGTCGCATGTTCTCATGTTTCATCACTCCTGTTAGAAATGCTTTAGAATGACTTAGACAGGGGGTGAATAAGCTATTCAAGCACCAAATCTCCAATTCAAAACTTTTCACCAAATGAAATGTACTTATCAAACTATTCATTCATCCAAGATTTAGACTTTCCTACTTAGCAAGTTACTGTAAATTAATATGCAAGCATAACACATGAAGAATCAACACATAACACAATGATTTACATGGAAACCCAATTTGCGAAAAACCACTAGTAGCATGCTACTCAATTCTCACTCTTCTAAAGTGATGCCCTATGAAAGGTCTACCTTGTTAAATGCTCCAATACACTATTAAATGTGACCTGGTTAAAGGATTTAACCACCCTACTAGAAGTGGGCCTGGTTAGAGAACTTTAAAACATTCACTTGGAATGTCACCCTATTAAAGGATTTACAAATGGTTGCTAAACCAACTTAAGTCCATAAAATTTTACTTTATCCTAATTGATACAATTGCTAGAAAGTAACAATAAGGGGTTTTGACTTGATTATAGTATACAACTTATCTTGCAAATCTCATATCACTCTTTAGCTCATAACATTGCCTAGCCTTCAATCTCTGCACCTCTAACAACTTGCCCTCCTTTCAAGATTTTCCCCTTGAGTCTTCATGCTCAATGTACTAGTGTAATCATCTCTCTCTGATCACTTATTGAAGAAAAGTCTATGTGCTCTATACTTGTCCTAGATGCCTTCTCCTTGACACCTTTCAATCACTTTGCAATTTGGCACTCCAGCGGCTCTTGCTTCTTGGTCTGTGATTCCTTAAATAGAAGTCTAGAATTATGTTTCCCACTTGATTATTCTATCCTTTGATTTTGGTTCAAATGGATTAGGTAGTATTCATTGAATCTAACCCACATTTTTTTTCTTCTAGAAATATCTTGAAGAATCCTCTTGAATTTTCTCAAAAATGATTTACATATAATTTTGTGCCACTAGCTCATCATCCTTATCCTCCAACTAGTTTCCAATATTCTAGATAACAACTCTATTGGCTCAGATTTGGAAAATCTTTGACTTTTAAAATAATGTAGTAGCTCAACACTATTGAAACTCTGGTGCTCTGAAATGTCCCTTTTCTGATTTTATATGATATTCCCAACCTCTAATCAGATTTTCAAGATCAAACAACTAATATTACAAAGATCCACCAAATTTCTCAAGAAACACCAAATCGGGTATGCCAGAAATTGTGCCAAAAGCTTCACAGCTTCACCTATTATTAATAAATCTGAAAGTGGACTTTTTAAAAAAATTTCAGCAGCGTAACAGCCTACAAAATGACATTTCCAGATCCGCATATCCTTTACACAACAGTTCTCAAATGTAGGACAAAAACTATGCTCATCGGGCTCTCGAAATTAACACAAAAATGCCCGGAAACATCACAAAAACACTAATAATCTATCTTAGAAGTTTAATCATGTCCCAATACATATATTCACCTCTATTTTAACACCTTAATGTCTGAAATACAGCAAAAACCCAAACTGATATGAAATACTCAACTGAAAACACCAAACTCATACAAAAAACACACCCGAAAACCCACAAATCTGCACTGTTCAGCACAAAGGCAAACTCTATATGAGCATGCACATGGAATGGCTTCAAACTCCCATCCTTAGCCTTCTTGGAAACCTGAAAAATCCTATTCTTGGGTCTCCCTAGAAACCTGCAAACTCTCGTTCTTGGGTCTCCTTCTCCACAGGTTTGGCAACCTCTGAAGAATAACAAAGAATGAGCAAAAATCAATTTTTAGAATCAGCCCAAAATGCCTCCAAACCCCTTAAAAGAGGGCATAACTTTAACTCACATCCAAGAGAGGTTAATGAAACATATTTTAATAATAATTTTATTTATTAGTCCAACGGTTTCCAAAGATTAACCCCCTTTTTTTGAAACTTCACTTTCTTGGGTCTGCCTGCCTTAGCAAAGATTTTTTTTTTTTTTAATTATTTGAAAAGGGGACATGACAAGTCCTCCCCTCCCAAACATTGCTTTTCCTCAAGCAATGGCTGAACAATAAACCAATCAATCCACCTGGATCCCAAATGTAGTCATGAACTATACTACTACCAATTAAAACAGGCTCCTGCAATATCCTCTGCAATATGACCAAGAGGAATCCATAATCAAACTGACAATTATAGCTCGACCAAACTCCAAAATCACCACTACCACAGTCAAAAACCCATGAGACACAAACTCTTAGAGCATCAAAACCCAAGTAAAGTGGACAAATCAAACTACCAGCATAGTAAATATCATCAATGCATCTCACTGGCCTATACAGAATGTACAATCCAACTCTGCAACAATGGTGAATGCTCCCGGATGAAAGTGTACCAAGTATGGAGAATCCACGCACTATACAATGTCTGCAGTCAACACAACTCTGTAGATCACTTACCACTATCTCATAACCATAACTACCATGCACCCCTGATGGTGAAAAGCCATCACAAGATAAATAGCAAGAATTGGAACTCAAACCAAATTTTCCTACCATCAACTCCTCAACACAAGGATCAAATGCTAACTGATGTACATACCTTGCAATATAATGTTGATAAAAAAAAACCAACCTTAGTCAACAACTCACCATGAACAAGTGATACAACCCGTTGTGACTGATCACCGGCTAAGTCAGGAGATGTCATAGCCAAAGGAGTAGAATCAATAACAACACCCGTTGAAGCATCACTCTGAAACTCCTGCTCTAAGTCATGTATTATCAAGCTGTCAACTGTAGAACCTATCGCCATATCATGCCCATCACAACCCTCATCCTGAGGTGTCAAACTATCCCATAATTGATGACAAGCACTAGGAACCAAAGTACATCTTTGTATCATCATCTCATCAACATGGTCATCAAAGGTAAATTGATGAGTGTACCTCATAGTGTAATGCTGATAGAATGCGCCAATCTCAATCAGTGGCTCAGACTGTAATCTAGATGAAACTAACTGCAATCGATCATTAACCATGTTGGAACTAACTACTACCTCTGAAGATATCACCAAGGGAGTAGTATTACTAGTAGGAACCATGCCAACTGCCGACTCACCAACATCACACATGATCTTTGATACATATCTAGTCTCCGTACCTTCAATACTAGAGGCCACCACCCTGTCATGCATACAACAATTTGCTACAACACCCAACTCAACTGAACCCGACTCTAGTGGGAATGAACCTGATATGCCAATGTTAGTATCAAAGATGTATGCATCCCCATCTCCACTATCTCTAAAAATCTCAGCCATGGACATCCTCAGATCACCAAACACCACAGCTTGTGACTGTATAGAATCAGGTAAAGATTGTAGTCACTCTAACTCAATGGTCACCTTAGCCAAATGAAATTATGACTCCTTGAAAGCCAACTGTGTACTCTCAAGAATCTCAGAAGTCACCTCAAGCTGCTCAGTAAGCTCACTCACCTCATCTTCCTTGGCCAAAAATGCATCATATGCTATACTACCCCACTCCATCAGATAATCTATGTCGGCTACCAACTGCATATAATTCTGTCTCAAAATCTGAATAGACTCCCATAAAGAGTGGATCTCTGTCAAGGAAGGATAACTTCCTTCCTGCTCATCACTAGTAGGAGAACCCCATCCATAAACTGCTAACAACTGACGAGCAGCATCAAAATGTTGGCAAGTGATAGCAATGTCTCGGTCACTAACTCTCAACTGATTAGACACATGATGGCACTGGCTTGACTGTCTCCTACAAACCTCCTCTGATGCACTATCTAAAGGAGTATAATCAAAGTCACTAGTCTCTAGAGTATTACAATCCATATCCTGTGAATCAAATCTAAAGCTCATATCAACATACGGAGTATCAAAAAAATTAGCACGACTATCCAACTCCTCTGCACCCAAGGAAACTAAGTTTTCAAAACTGCCCACTACATCCTCCTGGATGTCATCAATGCCAATATGATCCTGGGACTCATCTGTACACACTGCCAAATATGAAAGATCATCAACACATTCCAGCAAATATGGTCAACTGGATATATGAACAAAGCCCATCATCGATGTATAAAAACTAATACCAACATCAGACAAGATACTGGCACAAGAAAAGACAACACCATGTAATCTGCTAATCAAATCCATGATAGCACCCAAACAAACACTGCTACCAAAAAGTGTTAAAGATCTCCAGTCAACTAAATCCCAAATGCCAATATAACAATCTCGAGTCCATATCCGTAAACTAGAATCAACTGGTAACTCAAGAAAACTCCTCACCTGAGTAATATGACCAATACCAACTAACTCCACATACCTATCATGATGAGATAATGAAGTCACAATACTATCTTTGTTCACCTTCAGCTAGCTGGACAAATCATGTGAAGTACTACCAGCCTCAACCTCATGTGGTGAAGCATCTAACTATGCCTAGTACTCTTTCTCAGCAAAATCATGAATGCTCAATGTCTGCTCATCTCTACTAGGTATCTCACCATCCTACACAACAACATCCTCATAATCATCATCTGAACCCACTACACTGTAGTCACTGCCTGTTGTAACTATCCCATCCTGAATACCTGTGGCATCACCCTTTGACAACCTGTAAACAATTATCTCAATTTGAGTATCAAGTTGACCATTACTATCAATCTGTGTAATATCCTTTCACACCACCTCCTGTGGTAGAGTAGAATCTGAGACCTCTACCTAGCTATCAGCTAGTTTCTCAAACTCTTCATGCAAGTTCTTGGTAATTGTGTCATCTACCCTATGAGAAAATTTGCCAAATAGAAATCCAGTAAAATTATCCACCTTAGCTGGGTCAGACAACATGTCATTCATTATACGGTGGTGCTCAATCAACTATTCAGACATGTCATGGCTTATTTTCATAAGTTTATCTCGAATGTCTAAATAACCATCCTTTCTACTATTTTGACTCTGGATATCAATTGTCCAAGATCGTGTCCTTTGAGATTCTGTACGATAATTGTCCATTCTAGATAAATTAGAGTGTAACCCCAATAGGATATAACTTCTTCAAACACCAAGAAATAACATGCAAATGATTAGAAGTAGCATGCAACCATAGATTTTGACATGCAACTGATTAGAAGCAACATGCAACCACCAAATTTACCAAGAACTAACATGAAAATGATTAGAAGTAGCATGCAACCATAAATTTTTTCATGTAGCTAATTAGAAGCAACATGCAATCATCAATGATGACATGCAAGATCTTGGTAGTTGTCAAAAATGCAAGATCTGGGTAGTTGTCAAAACTGACATGCAAGATCTGGGTAGTTGTCAAAACTGACGTGCAAACTTCTACAACCACCATATTCACCAAGAACTAACATGAAAATGATTAGAAGTAGCATGAAACCATAAATTTTGACATTCAGCTGATTAGAAGCAACATGCGACCATAAATTATGACATGCAAGATTTGGGTAGTTCTAAAAACTGAAATGCAAGATCTGGGTAGTTGTCAAAACTGACATGCAACTTCTACAAACCCTCAGGCTGGCAAGATCATGGCTCTGATACCACTGAAATGTCCCTTTTCTGATTTTATATGATATTCCCAACCTCTAATCAAATTTTCAAGATCAAACAACTAATATCACAAAGATCCACCAAATTTCTCAAGAAACCCCAAATCGGGTATGCCAAAAATTGTGCCAAAAGCTTCACAGCTTCACCTATTATTAATAAATCTGAAAGTGGAAATTTTTACAGAAATTTCAGCAGCATAAAAGCCTACAAAATGACATTTCCAGATCTACATATCCTTTACAGAACAGTTCTCAAATGTAGGACAAAAACTATGCTCATCGGGCTCCCGAAATTAACACAAAAATGCCCGAAAACATCTCAAAAACACTAATAATCTATCTCAGAAGTTTAATCATGTCCCAATAAATATATTCAGCTCTATTTTAACACCTTAAAGTCTGAAATACAGCAGCAACCCAAACTGATATGAAATACTCAACTGAAAACACCAAACTCATACAAAAAACACACCCGAAAACCCACAAATCTGCATTGTTCAGCACAAAGGCAAACGTTGTATGAGCATGCACATGAAATGGCTTCAAACTCCCATCCTTAGCCTTCTTTAAAACCTACAAACTCTAGTTCTTGGGTCTCCCTAGAAACCTGCAAACTCCCGTTCTTGGGTCTCCTTCTCCATAGGTTTGGCAGCCTCTGAAGAATAACAAAGAATGAGCAAAAAACAAGTTCTGAAATCAGCCCAAAATGCCTCCAAACCCCTTAAAAGAGGACATAAATGTAACTCACATCCAAGAGAGGTTAATGAAACATATTTTAATAATAATTTTTATTTATTAGTCCAACGGTTTCCAAAGATTAACCCCCTTTTTCCGAAACTTCACTTTCTTGGGCCTGCCTGCCTTAGCAAAGATTCTTATTTTTTTAATTATTTGAAAAGGGGACATGACATTCTCAGCACATACTATGTTACTTTGCATCAACTACATTTTACTAATGCTCAAGATCTACTGTGGATTCATTCAACATCTACTAAGCTTTTTGTTTTCTCATCTCCTTCTATATCACTCAGCACTTGAACCTCATTCGGCACTTGAAGTTCACCCAACACACACTAGATTTTGCATTTTCTCAACTCTAACTGAAAAAATTTCTTAGCTTCAACTAGCTTGCTTGACACTCACTAATGAACATAGTTAAGCTTTGCATTCAACTTTATTCCAACTTATTTGTCCAATGTTTCTAAGTGTATCCAACCTCTATATCTTTTAGTATTTTATCAATACATCATTTAACAATTATCTTAGTTGTTCCTTGTACCTTATTACAATATCATAACTCAACCTTTCCCTTAGGTGCTCTTGTTACATCTTGTTGATTAAATCATCTTCATCAATCAACTAAGTGATAGTACTTGAATATTATAAGCAATTGTCATTCCTACAAATAGTAGGTTTAACATCAATGACAAAAAAATAATTGAAAACATTCTTTATCAACCAACTTCCTTCTTTACAATAATCTCCCTCTTTGATCTTCAAAAATGATCTTTTTAATTAGATTTCCAACAATCTCCCTCGTTGGCATTGATGGCAAACCAAACTAATCTACCATCAGACCAAACTATTTAACCAAGTTCTCAAAATGCTAACTAGGTTAAAATAGTAAGTCAAATGCCAAAAAAAAAATTGGATTGCACAATTATCCTGATTACTTTATGCTAACTTCTCCTTCTTTTTTGTTGTATCCCTTTTCATTCTCTCCCTCTATATGCATTTCTCACCTTCTACTATTGACCTGTTCTACTATTTCTCCCTCTTTATCTAGATTTGATCAGTTTGTTGACAATCTCCCTCTTTGACAATAATGCCAAAGACACATTACTTGAGCATCTTATCATGCAAATATGGCATATTTAGGATGTTTTGATTTCTCCCTCTATCACCTTTCTTGTGACTAAATTTGTAGCTTCTATACTTTGATTACTTTAGTCAAGAATCCTAAAGTAAGTATCCTTTGCATCAATTTGTAATATTTCAAGAATCAAATCTTTTGATATAAGGCAATCTTGCTTTATCTTGAGTAGACTTATCTAGGGGTACTACCCCTAACTTACCTCTAAGATACTCAAAATAATCTTTAGGTAGTGATTTTGTGAAGATATCAGCAATCTATTCTTTTAAGCTAACATATTCCATGTTCACTTGCTTATCTTCCATCAAATCTCTTACATAGTGATTAATTGCAATATGCCTGGTTTTGGCATGCATTACAGGGTTCTTTGATATGTTGATGACACTTGTATTATCATAATAAGTATCATAGGCTTAGTTATCTCTTCCTTCATACCTTGAAACAAATGTTTGATGCATACACTATTGGTGCAATTGATAGCAGCTGCAACATATTTAGCTTATGTTGTGCACTGTGAGGTACAACTTTTCTTTTTATTGGTCCAAGTGATCAACCTTCTACCTAAAAAAAGTGCTCCTGCACTAATGCTCTTTCTATCAGCAATGTTACCTCCCCAATCGGCATCAGTGTAGGCTCTTAGCTCAAACTTTTCACTCCTCTTGTACTACAAACCAAAGTCATTAGTTCCTCTTAGGTACCTCAGTATTCTCCTTACTGTCATCAGATGATTTTCTCTTGGATTTGTAGAAAATATTGCCACTATTCCAACTACTAATGCAATGTCTAGTCTACCATGTATAACATACCGCAACTTTTCAATCATTGATCTACACATTGTTTGATTCACTCATGTTGACTCATCATTCTTGGATAACTTATGTCTAGTTACCATTAGTGTGCTGACTAGTTCCGAATCTTCTAATCCAAATGTCTTGAGTATCTCTTTGATGTATTTGGATTGTGTCACAAATATGCCATGCTTTTGTTGATGTACTTACAATCCAACAAAGAATTTGATTTCTCAAAACATTGACATCTCAAACTCATGTTTCATTTGATCAATAAAAATATTTGCAATGAACATCTTTTCCTCCAAATATTATATCATTAACAAAGATTTTGGATATCAAGATATCTTTACCTTTTTCTTCCTTGATATACAAGTTGTTGTTGTCATCTATTCTTTCGAATACTATCTTCACAAGATATTTGTGTAGTCTCTCATACCGTGCTCTAGGTGTTTGCTTTAAACCATAGAGTTCTTTATGCAGTTTGCAAACCATATCCTTGTTTTTTTATCAAAAAATCCCTTAGGTTGTTCTATGTAGACTTGTTCTTGTAGTATACCATTCAAAAAAGTAGACTTCACGTCCATTTGGTAGACTTTGAAACTTTTGTAAGTAGCATATGCAAGCAGTGTTCTTACTCCTTCTATTCTTGCAACAAGAGAAAATGTTTCCCCATAATCCAATCCTTATTCTTATGCACAACCTTTGTAGACTATTCTAGTTTTATTTCTTTTTATTTCACCATTCTCATCAAGTTTGTTCCTAAAAATCCATTTGATACCAATTACATTCTTATTAACTGGTCTAGGAACTAGGCTCTAGGTTTTATTTATCTCAATCTGGTCTATCTCCTCTTCCACAGCTTTATACCAGTCATCATCTTGTAGTGCATCTTTCACTATTTTAGGCTTAACCTTGCTTAGCAGAAATGATTCATGCCTTAGTCTATTCCTTGTCATGGGTTTGGCATCCTTGTCACTGTTGATTTGATCTATAGGGTGATGTCTCCTTACATACTTGGCTAATCTTGGTTTTTTTCTTCTTCCCATGTTTGATCCTTCAGCTTCATAGTCATTTTGTTCTTCTTCATCTTGTATTTCATTTTCTCTTTCATGTGAACTAATTTTAGAGTTAGAATGTGTATTTTTTTCATTCTGCAACTCGGCTTCTAAATGAAACTTGACATTCATTGGATGTGACTCGGCTGATACTAAAATTTGTTGCTAATTTTCAACTTAATTTGTAGCATTATCTTCAATAGTCATTCCTTCATATAAGTATACAAAGGTTCTATAATCTTTTGGTTCCTTAGATTCATCAACTTGGACTTCTGCATGCTCATCAAAATTTACATTTGCACTTGTCACTATCTTGTTAGTGTTGGTATTCAAACATTTATATGCCTTACTTCTAGTGGAGTATCCAAGGAATATGCCTTCATCACTCTTTGCATCAAACTTGCTATTTTTAGTGTCTTTAAGAATATAAAATTTACAAATAAATACTTTGAAATGTTTTACCTTAGGTGAGTGACCATACCATAATTCAAAAGGTTTTGCATTTGTACGTTTCTTGAATTGAACTATATTTAGGTTATAAATAGTAGTCTTACAACTTCTCTCCAATATTTGAGTGCAACATTTTTCTCCATCAACAATGTTCTTACATAGTCTATCATTGATCTATTCCTTCTTTTAGCAATACCATTATGAGGTGGAGTTCTTAGTGCTAATGTTTGTCTCTTTATTCCTTTATCATTACAGAATATCTCAAATTCTTTTGATGTAAACTCACCTCCTCTGTCTGACCTTAGGTACTTTAGACTCTTTCTTGTTTCCTTTTCAACTCTGGCCAAATACAACTTAAACATTTGAAATACATCAAAAATTTTCTTCAAAACCATGGTAGTCACCATCTTGGAGTAGTCACCTACAAATAGCATTATGTATCTATCTTCTAGGTAGATTTGTACTTCTATTGGAGCACATAAGTCTATTTGGACTAGCTCTAGTACTTCTTTGGAAGTGTATGTTTTTCTTTTGAAACTAGATTTAGTCATCTTTCCTAGTTGACACTGTTTGCACATTGTATTTTCAAGTTTTTTTAGTTTTGGTGAACCCCTAACTTTCTTCTTTTTGTTGACACTAATCAGATTGCCAAAGTTAACATGATAAAGCCTTTTATACCATATCCACACATCATCAAGTGTAACAACAAGACAAGTTGCATCCTTCATATCTAGGTAAAACAAGTTACTCCCAATTTGTTCACATTTTCCTATCAGATTTTCATCAGTATCATAGATTTGGTAGTTTTATTTCCAAATTCTACTTTATAGCCTACATTGGCTAACTGTGATACACTCAACAAATTGTAGTTCAATCCTTCATCATAGTATGCATTATCACATAAAATTTTCTTAGTAAGTTTAATACAACATTTCCCTTTGATTTGACATGGAGCATCATTTCCAAATCTGACACTATTTCCATCATACTGACTAAAGGAAATAAACTTACTTTTATCTCCTATCATGTGATGTGAGCATCCACTGTCTATGATCCACTTGTCATTCTTGTTCACATAGGTTGCCAATGATGTTGCTTCATCTCCATCTGATTCATCATTCATGGTTACATAGACTACTTCATCATCATTCTCATTAGAATCTTCTTCAACAATGTAGCATCTTTTGCCTTTATCCTTGTAATCTATGTTATCATCCTCTCTCTTATTATTGTCCTTATTTCCTTCTTTGTATTTTTTCTTCTATGTACACTTTGCAACAATATGACCTACTTCATTGCAATTGAAACAAATAATAGGGAGTTTAACTTTGAATTTATGTTTGCCTCTATGTAATCTTCTAGCCAGTAATGCTTCCAACTATTCTACATCTTCCTCATCTATGTTGCTATCACTAGATGCATGTTTTCCTTATCTACTCTTCTTGTTTGATGTCACCTCCTCAATGTCTTTCAATGTTAGCTTAGCCTAGAAAGAACATTCAAAGTTCTCAGGTCTGTAGTTATCAAAGTTGGATAGTTCAAATGTAGTAAGTCTTCCCACTATTCCTTCAAAGGTTAGTATGTTTCATTGTAGACACCTTAGCTCTTAGATGGCTAAAACTCTAATAGCATAATTAGGGAGTAGGGTTCTCAAGTATTTTCTATTTATAGTCTCTTCTTCTAATTGACTGCCCAAACTTCTTATTGCACCTAATACTTCTTTCATTCTAGAGCCATATTGAGAAGGATTTTCACCTTCCTCCATTTTCATGGCATCAAAATTTTGTTTGAGGCTTTCTCCCTTTTCTCTATAAACATTCTAATCTCCTCCATAGATATTTTTTAGGGCTTTCCACATTTTGAATGTAGTGTCACATCCTTTGATGTTATCAAATTCAACATAACTAAGTGTAGAGGCAATCTCCAACATTGCCTGATTTTGCTCCTTCCTTTTGTTCAAATCATCTACAGAGAGGGGTCCAAGTGGGTATACATGTTCCACTCCAATTGAGGTTTTTGGATAGTCACCTATTGATCCAAGGTGCATCTTCATTATACTTTTACATGCAACTAAGCTATCTTTGTTGAGCTTGGGAATTTCTCTCTTGGACATCTTGATATTCTTGCTTCTACTACCTTTAAACTAAATTAGTAGTTGCCTCTAATACCAATTGTTAAAAATTATTTAGAATAACTAAGAGGGTGAGTTAGTTATTCAAGGTCCAAATGTTCAATTCAAAACTTTTCACCAAATGAAATGTGCTTATCAAACTATTTATTCATCCAAGCTTTAGACTTTCCTATTTAGCAAGTTACTATAAATCAACATGCAAGCATAACACATGAAGAATCAACACATAATGCAGTGATTTACATGAAAATCCAATTTGAAAAAAACCACTAGTAACATGCTACTCAATTCTAACTCTTCTGAAGTGATGCCCAATGAAAGGCATGCCATATTAAAGGCTACAACATATTGTTAAATATGACCTAGTTAAAGGATTAACCACCTTGTTAGAAGTGTTCTTGGTTAGAGGACTTTAGAACATTCACTTGGATTGTCACCCTATTAAAGGATTTACAAATGGCTATTAAACCAACCTAAGTCCATAGGATTTTACTTTACCCTAACCAGTACAACTGCTAGAAAGTAACAATAAGAGATTTTGACCTGATTATAGTATACAACTTATCTTGCAGATCTCATATCACTCTTTAGCTCATAACATTTCCTAACCTTCATTCTCTACACCTCTAACAATTTTCTCTCCTTTAAAGCTTTGTCTCCTTGATTCTTCATGCTCAATGTACTAGTGCAATCATCTCTCTCTAAGCACTTATCGAAGTAGAGTCTCTATGCTCTATACTTCCTTCTCCCAGATGCTTTCTCCTTGACACCCTTCAACCACTTTACAATTTGGCACTCTAGTAGCTCTTGCTTCTTGGTCTATGACTCCTTAAATGGAAGTCTAGAATTGTTTTTCCTACTGAATTATTCCATTCTTTAATTTTAGTTCAAATGGATTAGGTAGGATTCATTGAATCTAACCCACATTTTGTTTCTTCTAGAAATATCTTGAAGAATCCTTTTGAATTCACTAAAATATGGTTTACATTTAATTTTGTGCGACCATCTCATCATCCTTATCCTTCAACTATTTCAAAAATTTCTAGGTAAAAACTCTGTCATCTTAGATTTGGCAAATCTTCAACTTTTGAAATAATGCAGTAGCTTGGCACTATTGAAATTATGGTGCTCAACACATACTATGTTACTTGGAATCAACTACATTTTATTGATGCTCAACACCTACTATGGATTCACTCAACATCTACTAAGCTTTCTATTTTCTCAGCTTGTTCTATATCACTTAGCACTTGAACTTCACTCGGCACATGAAGTTCACTTGACACACACTAGATTTTACATTTGCTAGGCTCCAACTAAAAGATATTCTTGGCTTCAACTAGCTTGCTTGACACTCACTAATGAACTTAGTTAAGCTTTGTATTCAAATTTATTCCAACTTATTCCTCCAATGTTTCTAAGTGTGGCCAACCTTTATATCTTTAGTATATTATCAATACATCATTTAACCATTGTCTTAGTTGATCCTTGTACTTTATTACAATATCATAACTCAACTTTTCCCTTAGGTGCTATTGTTACATCTTGTTGATTAAATCCTCTTCATCAATCAACTAATTGATAGTACTTGTATCTTATAAGAAATTGTCATTCCTACAAATAGCAAGTTTGACATCAATGACAAAAAAATGATTGAAAACATTCTTTATCAACCAAATTCCTTCTTTACAATAATCTCCCTCTTTGATCTTCAACAATGATCTTTTCAATCAGATTTCCAACAACTCCATGGTTATGTTCCCCCCAATATAACCTTGAAATCTTATGGACATTGTCTAGCATAATATATACAATGATAGTTTGATATGAAGGTTGTCATTGACTATGATGTCTCACCTATATTTTATGAATGTATTAATTTATTTTTTGTTTGATCATTCAATTGCTATTTGTGTCTTCTATTGATTGGAGAATTCCCCAAGCTCTTTGAACTCTATTGTGCTACTTTCTTAATGCTTAATATCATTCAAGTATAGTCTCGATGATATCCCATATTCACTAACTATAGTTTCCTATTTCTCTTCAATTACTTGAATGTCTTGATTATTCTCTATGTATGACAATTTTTTAACAAACCACAATAAGTTTGTGAATCCTCCTTGTAACTTATCTTCACCTGTCTTCTATATCAGACATTGACAATCATATGTGCCATAATCTCCACTTATAATTACTAGTTATTATCAAGTTCTATGTTATGTACTAACAAGGAGAGATGTTTAATTTATCACTGAGTGTAGCTAAATTTGATTGCTTAATACTTCATTGTCTAATCTTTTCATCTTTTCATGCTTCTCATAATTCTACTCATTGTTGAACATTTTATTATCTTCTTCACATATGGTTTCCCATGTCTACATTTTCTATCCCATATTTTATTTCAACTCTTTCTCCTTATTCCCAATGATCAACTACAATAGAAGGTGAATCTCCATAAAAAATTGAGAAATATTTAATGTATTTTTCCTTTCTACTCTGGCACCTTCCTTTGTAAACAAATATGTATTTTATTTCTTGTTTCTTTCCTCTCACCTCGTCATATTATTATTACTTAATATTTCTAACATAAATCTCCTTTCCCTTTGATTTCATATCTTAATCATAAATCTAGAAATAGGAGGGATATTCCTATTCGATAGCTCCTTGTTGACTCGACCAAGCCACTGCTTTACTCAATCAAGTCAGAGTGAGAGTTCATATATGCTAAACAATTTTATTCATTTAGTTCTGATTGGATGAACATTCCTTGAACTATGCTTCCATTTTTTATTAATTCTTCTAATTCTATATTTTCTCTTTTCATTTTCTATATTTTGTAGCCTATTTCTCTGATACCATGTGAAATTTTAGGATCATTTCTACAAATGTAGAATCATGGCCATTGTTATTGATGATCTTCCAAATGTAGATTTGAAGACTCATAAATATGAGAGGAGGAGACATGTCTAATGAAGAGACATGTTTCTATAGTTAATCATTGTTAGCTAATAAATAACCATATATGTAACTCATCTTTAATAATATATGTAATATAAATATATTAACCAAATAAGTTATATATATATATATATGTATGTATGTATGTATGTATGTATGTATGTATGTATGTATGTATGTAAAAAAATTAGCAATAATATAGGACATAACAAAATATTCATATAAATCATGAATACAAATACTCAATGTAATGAGTATATCACTTTGACTAATGCTATACTTCAATAAGGTCAAGTTGAGGATTGAATTTATAGAAGAAAATAGAAGATTTGAATATTCTTAGAGGAAGGGAATTGGAAGGATACGAAGAATATCCTTGTGGAAATGAAAAGATACATTCGATCATAAAGGATCAAGTATACAAGCCAGAATTGAGATCTATAATTAGTAGTTCAGTTACATTAGAATTTAGGTCATCTCATTGTTACTGTCTAACCATTATAGTAGTGATCTAAATCTCTTAATAGAGTTGGCTTAATAGTTATTTATAAATCCTCTAACAAGGTGGCATTTCTAGATTGAAGTGTCTGAAGACCTCTAACAAGGCCACTACTAATAGGGTGATTAAATCCTTTAACAAGGTCACACTTAACAATGTGTTTTTAAACCTTTAACTAGGTTGGCTTCTAATAGGGCTCACCTTAGAAGAGAGAAAATTAGTAACTGGCTACAATTATTGGCTTTTCCAAAATTCTGTTTCCACATTAAATTTTGGTGTCACTTGTGTTCATTTTTTTAATATGAAACTAAGTTAAGTAAGGTTAATCACTGATAATATATTAAGATTTACATGTTAAGTATTTACCAAGTTATTTAGTACTTACTGAGTTACAACAATTGCTAGTGTAAGTTGTGTGCCTATGTGTTTGTCGAGCATCAATATTTTTAGTGGAGTTTATGTTCTATGTTGACATATAAGGGGTACAAAATTTATTTTAGTGGTAACTTATTCACCCCTCCTCTATTAGTTACTCCTCTTATATTTCCAACAATTTGTATTCGAGCTTTTTTATGTGTGCAAAGAAGGTTTCAAGGACCTAAGCTAAAGATCAAGATGTCTTACAAAAGGAAGACCCAAAAGATAAACTAAGATAAGTTCAAGGCATGGCAGTAACTCATGAGGCTACACTTTGAAACCATTGGATATTTAGGGATAAAGTATCTAGACAACAAATACATGACACTTGGTGGAATTAAGATTGTTGAATAAATTATAGAAAAGAAGATTAATAACATCATGATGATTGATATTGTTTCATCTCTCAACTATGTTGAATTTGATGAGGTCAAAGACTATGGAACTACTTATGAAATGTGGATGAAGTTGAAAGCCATCTACACAAGAGATGATAATATAAGAAGAGCTAAATCTCAAAGTCTCATAGGATAATTTGATCAAATAAAGATGAGAGAAGATGAGAACATTGCAAAGTACAATGACAGAATCAAAGTTGGTGTTTGTGTTATCAAAGCTTCAAGAGGAAAGATTGAAGATGAAATAGTGGTAAGGAAGTTTCTTAGAACACTTATTCCTATATATGCAATTAGAGTATCAGAAATTTAAGAGATGATATGCAATCCAAAGAATGATATAACATTGGATGTAGTAGTTGGAAGATTGATAGCATTTGAGCTAGATAATTATGATAATTATGTTGTTGGATCTTTCAATATTAAGTACACATTTGAAGCCAAGTTATCACTAAAGAAGAAAGACAAAAAGTCAAAATACAAACCATTTGATAGTGAAGAGGATGATAGTTTTGATAGTGATCTTGAAAATATTGAGACATTACTTGCAAGAAGGTATCCCAAAGGAAAAGGAAAATATAAAGGTAAAATCCCTTTGATCTATTTCTCTTGTGAAGAAATTGGACAAATTGTTGCAAGATGTCCAAATACAGAAGATAGAGATGAAAAGAAGCACAACAAGTACAAAGAGAAGAAGGATTTCAAGAATGAGAAAGACTACAAGGACAAAGGTAAGGAATCTTGTTTTATGGCTAAACATTTAGATAGTATTGAAGATGATGAAATGGTATATATTATTTTAAAAGATGAATCTAATGATGAAGGGGATAAAATGGCACTTATCTCTCATCTTTAAAAAAATGTCACATGGATTATTGATAGTAGCTACTCACATCATATGAGTGGTGAAAAAATAGAGTTTGAACATATAGAACATTTTGATGGTGGAAGTGTGAGATTTGGAAATAATTTGCCATGTTACATAAAAGGAAAAAGTTGTATATCACTAAACAATGAACTTGGATTTGATAATGCTTACTAGGTTGAAGTACTAAAGCATAATATACTAAGTGTGCCATAGTTGAATAATATTCAAATCAAGGTAGAATTCATGAATTGGAAGGCCAAACTATTGGATAGAAAATTGAATCTAGCTGGGTTTGAAAAATAGACAAAATGTAACCTATTCTACCTAGATCTCAATGAAATTTCATGTTTTATAACTCAAGTAGAAGAAAATTGGTCATGGCATAAAAGGTTATGATATGTCTACTTTCATAATATGATCAAAATAAGCAAGAAAAAAAGAGTGAGATTTATTCCTAGTCTAATGAAACCTAATATGGGCCTATGCAAAAATTGTCAAATTGGTAAGATGGGAAAGATAAGTTTCAAAAGAAAAAACTATCATTCTGAAGAAGTCTTGGAGCAAGTTCATATAGACTTATGTGAAACTTTTGGAATAGAGAGTTATAGAGGAGATAAGTATTTTATTCTTTTTGTTGATAATTATTCTAGAATGATGACTATAATATATCTGAAAGAAAAGTCTGAAGCATTTCAAAAATATAAGTGGTATCTAGTAAGAGTAGAGAAATAAGCTAAAGTGTTTGACATTAGATAGAGGTGGTGAATTTATCTCCAATGAATTCAATGAATTCTACATTGAAAGAGGAATTAAGAGACAGGTATTAGCCCCTAGTACACTAAAAAAAAATGGTATACTTGAAAGAAGAAAAAAATCCATCATGGATTCTACAAGAACCTTGATGATAGAAAAGAATGTTGCAATAGAATACTTGAAGGAAGAAATCAGTACAAGAGTGTATACCTTGAATAGAGTACAATTGAAGAAACACTCAAATCAAACTCGTTATGAACTACAGTATCACTACAAACCTAATGTAAGTTACCTGAAGGTATTTGGTAGTAAATGTTATATATTGAAGGAATTGAGGAAAGTTAAATTTTATGTCAAAGGTGATGAAGGCATATTCCTAGGATACCCCTAGAGAAGAAAAGCATAAAAATGTTTGAGTTTTTCAATTCATAAGATCATAGAAAGTGCACATGTAAGAATTGATGAGTTTGTAGAAAATATTGAAGAAGAAAGAAACAAAGAACTTAAGGATTATAGAAATGTTTTCTACTATGCACTTGATAGATTTCCAAATCAGATTGGAAGTCAAAAGACTTTAGCTCTCAAGTCCCTAAAATCTCCAAAGAATATCAAATTGCTCTAGTACAACCTAAGTCATAGTTTGAAGGACCCAAGTCATAATCACAAGCTATTGAATTGTTGCTAGAACAAACTGAGTCTGATGGACCCAAGTCACAAATAGTGGGACCCAAGCTTGGTATAGAAGATCATGGAGAGGTTAGTGGAAAAAATTATAAAATCAAAGTACTTGTGTTAACAAGATATGTCAAAAGGAACCATGCACTTGATCAGATCATTGGAGACAAGTCGAAAGGAACAATGACAAGAAATAAATTGAAAGGTAAATGTCTGCTTATTGAATTTTAATCTAGATTAGTAAAAAATGCTTTGAATAATCAAAGTTGGATTAAATCTATGAATGAAGAAATAGAATAGATAGAGAGGAATAAGACTTGGACTCTTGTTCCTAGACCCAAGGATCAAATGTAATTGTCACAAAGTGGATTTTTAGAAATAAGTTAAATGAAGATGGAGAAGTTTCTAGAAACAAAGAACTGTTAGTATGCAAAGGTTACTCTCAAGAAGAAGGTATTGACTTTGGTGAAACTTTTTATCTTGTTTCTAGATTAGAAGGTGTTAGAAATTTACTTGCTTGTGTTGCACATAAAGGATTTAAAGTTTATCAAATGGGTGTAACATATGTATTCTTGAATAGAATTATTGAAGAGGAAGTTTACAAAGAACAACCTAAAGGTTTTTTGGATACTAGAAAAAGGGATATGGTCTATAAATTGTACAAAGCATTGTATGGTATCAAGAAAAATCCTAGAGCATGGTACGAAAGACTTCATAACTACTTGATAAAGATTGGTTTCCAAAGAAAATATGATAATAGTAGATTGTAAATCAAAGAAGGACTAGAAGATAAGTTGTATTAGCTTAAATCTTTGTTAATGACACTTAATTTATAGGAAATGATGATTTATCCAAGGAATTTCTAGAAGAGATGAGTAAATAATTTGTGATGTCTATGTTTGGAGAGATAAAATTTCTCTGTTGGATTAAAAATCTAGCAAAAAAAAATGGTATCTACATTACTATATCCAAATATATAAAGGTGATCCTAAAGAATTTTGGAATGGAAGATTAAAGAATATTTAGAACATCTATGTCTACTGGACATAAGATTTCCTAAAATAGTGATTCCAAAGAGGTAGATAAAACAACATAAAAATTAATGATAGGAAAATTATAATATATAGTGCACACAAGGCATGATATTGTATTAGTAGTTGGTATGGTAGAAAGATTATTAGAATATCCCAAAGAAAATTACATGATGGAAATCAAGAGAATCATGAAGTATCTAAAGGGTACTGAAGACTATAGATTATGGCAGAAGAAAGGAGGAAACCTATATTTGAAAGCATTCATATATGTTGATTGGGCAGGATGTGTTGATGATGAGAAGAGCACCAGTGGTGGAGTGTTCTTTCTTGGTAAAAGACTCATGTCTTGGACAAGCAAGAAGCATAATTGTATTTCCAAGTCTATAGTAGAGGCAGACTATGGGTCAACAATAGTTAATTGTTCTAATGTTGTTTGGTTCAAGCAACTATTGGTAAGTATGAAGATAGAAATCAAGGATTCAATGATTATATATTTTTTGATAACACTATTGAAACTAATATATCAAATAATCATGTGATGCATATGAAAACCAAGAGTATTGCTATTAAATATCATTTTTTAAGAGAATTGGTGCAAGATAAAGAGGTAAGATTGGAATATGTAAATAGTAAATAAAAAATTATAGACATATTCACTAAGCCATTACCTAAGGATGCATTTTTGTATCTAAGAGGTAAGTTAGGGGTCATTCCCCTATTTGAATCTCACTAAAATTAATTTTAGAGATGCATCGACCAAAGCATGTTGAAGATAAGAAAATTGATGTTGTATTGAAAAGGGCATATTGCATATGAATTAGTACATGAGGTAAACTAATATGCTCTGAATATTGTCTTTGGCATGAAATGTCAAAGAGGGAGAGTTTGTTGTCATCTTACCATATAAATTTTGTAAAGAAGGAGAGTATACATTTTACAAAATTTTTTTTTGAAGATATCAAAAAGGGAGAACTTGGTCTGATATCATAAAGGGGGATTTTGCTATCAAAAGAAGATGATGAAGACATAGTTTTTTTGACAAAGGGATAAATTGAAGGTAGAAGGAGTTCACACTAATAGAGGGAGCTCTCATGGATGAGAATTAGAATGGAACTAAGGATATGTTCCTTACTTTATTAATTCTCTAAAATTTCATTGTATTATGGCATGTGTTGCCATCAATGCCAAAGAGGGAGATTTATTGAAAATAATTGATTTAAGTATGGATTGTCTTTGATGTTACAAAAAATGTCATATCATTGCAAGTTAGTGTATGTCAAGCTTACTCAATAAATGAAGATAGTCTCCCATGTCTACCAACCATTCCAGAGTTTCCCAAGTTTAGAAGATAGTGTCTACCAAGTTCACTCGGGTGACAAAGAGAAGATTGCAAAAGATTGAGTGTTAATTGCTCAAGCTCACTCAATTAATGAAGGAAATGTTGAATAAAACCACTATTAACCAAGCTCACTTGGTTACCAAAGGAATTTTGTGAAAATTTAGTGTTAACTGAGTTCACTTGACTAATAATGGAAGATCATTTCAGAGTTAATTTCTTCCAAGGAGGGTTGGCTAATGAAGAATTTTCTTGTTTTGGCATATTTATTTCAATAACATCAGTATTTTTTAGTGAATTTTATGTTCTTTGTGTATATCTAAGGGATCTATGATTTATTTTAGTTTTAATTGATTCACCCCTCCCCTCTCAATTGCTCTTGTATTTCCAACATAGAATGGCATGACAATAAAATATAGTAATCATAGTGTCATGACAATGAAATCTTCACCAATATTTTAAGCTTAGAGCTCTCCACCAACATTTAGATCTCTCCACCCTCTTTTGCGCATAATTCTCCAAAAAATAAAATAAAATGGGGAATGATTTATGTTATATATATATATCAACTTCACATTATGCTGTAAGTCTGGAATAGGTGTTTGATCCTTGGTAGCTTTCATTTCAGCATTCATGTTTTCAAGTTTCCTCTTCATTATATGTGTGGTTTGTCAATGATTTTCTCTAGTTCAATTATAGTGCATCTCAACTAGCTGTTCCAATGATGTAATTATTATCTCAAGATTATGTGAGCACTTGTTATTTTATAGAATTTAGACTGATACAAAGATTTCTAAAGCCATAAACCTGAAAGCCATCATGTGTGTGTCCCAAAAATGGAAACCAAGGATGTAACCATTTATGTGTTGGCACACTCTCCCTGTGAGGATTGCAAGTATCTAATGTTGTTGTTAATTTGGGCATCACTATATGATCTAAAATTTGATGAATTAATGAAGATGGTAGTAAATTCTCCCATGTCTCTAAAAAATGTAACATAGGTTTAGGGTCCCCTAGCTCCTATGAATTTGTAGCATAGGTTTAGGGTAGTAACTCCTTACACTCAACTCTTCACTAAAGTTATACATTCAACTAGTTTTAGTTATGAATAAAGGTCCTCCTTATAGAATGAATATTCCATAATGGTGGTTTATCATAAGACATTTCAGCAGATGCAGTGTAGTCTACTTAGCTTTTGAATATAGAAGGCTAAACTCTGAGTTTCAACATTAACTTGATTAGTCTATTTAGGCCCATTGATTATTATCAAAGGATTTTAAGCATAACTATATAAGGAGTGAGTTAGGAAATATATAGGTTAACCTTACATTAACTATAAACTAAAACACAATGGTTGCACTAGGGTATTATAGTATTGTAATTAGAAAACTGCCCGATTCACCTGAGTGAGTGTATCATGGTGAAGGGTTTTATTAGGTGAGTAAATATCACTAGTAGTTATAGGAATATAGCTACATAAAAAAAAATTAGAAAGCAGAACTACATATTCATTAGGGCAGTTCAAGGGTCTTGATCCTATGGATACAGGTATGTAGGTAGCATGGTAGGCATAGCATGCCTCTAGTGTGTAGACACCTAGGTAGCAGTTAACTATTTTAAGATATTATATGTTAACTCATGAGGCTTATACCATTATAGAAGCCTCATCTACAATGACATTACCTATAAACCATGTAAACAATGTTTTAAGTGGTTTCCAACCTTGAAACACTCTTATAAGCAATGGTAAATCAAATGCAGATGCAATACATATATTACTATTATTTATGTATATGTATGTATGTATGTATGTATGTATCTATCTATCTATCTATGCAAGCCATAACCTAGTTAAATGGGTCTAGTTGTTGATTAGCTAAGTTGATTACAAATTTATGTAGAATTTTCATCAAATTAGGTAAAATAAAATGAACCATCATTTGTTCCCAAGTAGCAGGATCAAAATATAGTTTTTCAAGGTGAGAAAATGACATATGCAGATGCATCACTTGAATGTAGGCATAAAATGCATTCCCCAATTTATAATGAATAGTTTGATACAAAGGCTCCATACACTAGCCCAACAATGGAAAACAATGATGTAATCATGCATGTATTAGCATGCTCTCCCTGCAAACATCCCAAGTATCTACTGCCATTGTTAATTTGGGCATAACTATATGATCCTAAATGTCATGAAAATTCTTCCAATGTCTCCATAAAATGCAATATAGGTGTAGGGTCACTTGGCTCCCAGGAATTTGTAATAACTATTCTCACTGCTGTAAGAATAACTTTAGCAAAGAGTTGAGGATAAGGAGTTGAAGAAGCAAGTTATTCTTCTATTTAAATACCATAATGATGAGGCTCATTCCCTTGTAGAAGTCTCTTCCATAATGACATTACTTCTAAACCAAGAAAAGGATGTTGAAGTGGTTCCCAATCTTGAAACACTTTGATATGCAATGATAAAGAAAATATAGATGCAATACATATATTAATAGTTTTTATGTGTATTTGTGTATGCATGTATGTATGTATGCATATATACAAGCCATAACCCATTTAAATGAGTCTACTTGCTGATTAGCTAGGTTGATTACAAATTCCTGTAGAACTATCATCAAATTAGGTAAAACAAAATGAAAAATTAGTTGTTCCTATCTCATAGGGTCAAATACACTTTTCCAATGTGATAAAATTGCATATGCAAATGCACCACTTGAATGCTAAGCATGAAGCAAATTCCCAAATTTATAACAAATGGTTTGATATAAAGGCTTGATATGTAGGCAAAACATTGGAAGCCAAGGATGTAGCCATGCATGTATTGTTACGCTCTTCCTAGGGAGATCCCAAGTATCTACTGCTACTGCTACAATGGAAAAGAAAATGTAGATGCAATGCATATATTACTATAGGCCATATGGTGGACTAGATAAAATAAAAAAAATACAAAAGAAAGCATGGCACTAATCATTCCCCATTTGTTGTGTGTAAATGACATAATCACAAGGCTCTTTCCCTTGAGGAAGCCTTTGCCACAATGACATTACCTCTAAAGCATGCAAATGATGCAGATATATGATTGTCTATATGTATCTGTATATGTATGTATGTATGAATGTATGTGTGTTTTTATGTATGTATATGTATGTATGTATGTATGTATGTATATGTATATGTATATGTGTGTGTGTGTGTGTATACACAAACATATGTGCGTGTTTATGTATGGATGTATGTATATAAACAAAGAGATCTTGGCATAGTAAAAAATAGTAAAACTTACTCAAAACTTAGCATGGCCATAGATGTTATAGCAATGACTATTGGTAAGTATATTCCTCTTTATCTCTCTATTTTTCATATGTTTACTTTAATTGAACTATTATTTGTTAGGGGTATTTTGTAATATTGGATTTATTTTATGTAGGAGGCAACGAGGACATTCCTAGATGTACCTATCTTAGATGTACAAGAATCAATAAAGAATTGTGATGAATTTCTTCTGAGAAATGAAGATGGCCTTCCCTTAAGAGTAGCAGGAGGTGATGAGGACATTCTTGGTACTTGAATGATTGATCCTTTCTTAAATAATTTAGATGTTAACTAAGACTTTAGATGTTATGTGGACTAGGGTGGGGCCAAATGAGCTTCCACCTTCACATGGTTGACCCTTCTTAGTAGAGAATATTAAACTATTCTTGAAACCAAGTGAAGCTCAAAATTAACCTTATATGATTGCATGACACATATTTGTTTGAATCTCTTGGTTTCACACAATACAAAAGGAGGCCATAGTCCAATATTCAATCTCAATTCATATGCATATGACATCAAGTGTAGCTAAAAAATGCAACAAGTTTGCATTTTTTGTTAGAGGTTTTTAATTGGGTATTTTAAGTTATAGACCACCATGAACATTCTCTTGGTCATAGAAACTAGATTTCTAATTCTCATGATGGTCTATAATTTTAAAAATTAATAGATATATTAAATAAATATAATTGTGCTACATTTGTTAAGATGTGCTTGTTGCCCATGCATATAGAATGCAATTGCACGTGCATTCTTGATTGAGAGTGGCATATTCTTATTTTGGATGTGACAAAAAAATGAAATGCACTAGAAGATGGGAAAATGACATCACTTTTTTTAGGGGTAGGGCTGAATGAGCTTTCACCTTCACACTATTGGCCATGATTAATAGAGACTATTAAACTATTCTCAAAACCAAGTGAAGCTCAATGTGAATCTATTGGTTTCACGGAGTGTAGCAAGATGTCATAGTTCAATATGAAATGCCAATTCATATGCATATGACATCAAGTGGAGGATATGTATAGCATCATTTTCAACTAAACTATACCTTAAGTTGCAATGAAAAATAAGAAAATCAGGGCTATGTCAACCTAACATGCAATTTTAAACTTGTTATGAACTTTCAATTAAAAAGTTGTGAGAAAAGAATCTATTGGAAATTGAATTTAGTTTATGAACTACTAGGCCTTATCTAAAGAAAGTAAAAATTGATTGGTTAAAATTTAGAATTTTAATACAACAATAAAAAAATTCAGGACAAAAATAAGTAGGTCTGTATCTTACCACGTTAATCAAAATAGAATGATAATATTTTTTAATAATACTCTTGATATAAGAAGTAGACTGGTTCTTGGATGTTATACATATTTTTGGGTATTTTTATTCCAAATAAATAATTAGTTATAAATTTTCTCCTATAGTATTTTTGGAATTAAAAAACTCCTATGTCTGACCACCTTAACTAATTCAAAAATTTACAAAATTTAGTTTTTCTTTTATTTGCAATGTAGTAGAAATGGTATATAATGTGATGCATCTTTTGGATTTCAAAAAAATTATACCATTTGAAAGTTACATTTTTTTTTCAATCAGTGTGTCAATCAACACTTTATGTGTAACTCCATTAAAAAATGAATAATAATTACTTACTAAACTCATAATTTGACAAACATTATATTTATGGAAAGATAAGAACATTATTAAAAGACCATTTTCATTTTATCAAATTTAGGAGAAAAAAAGACATTAGGCACATGTTTGAAGCAAAAAAACACACAAGAATAGGCCTAAAACATGTTTTCAGGATATTTTTTAAGTTTACCATGTTGGATTGTGTTGGTTAATAGTTTGTGCCTCTTGCTAATTTCACTTTACCTTGACTCTAGATGTCTAGAATGTGAGAAAACAAAAGGTATCACCAACAAATGGGTCAGTGTATGTGTTATATCATTTCCCTTTGAGTTATAAGGTGCAACTCCCTTATATGAAATATATGCAATGAATTATGTCTTTAATAGATCATTCAGATGGAGGTATGCTCTTATCTTGAGAGAAGAAGAGGATAAACTAGGATGCTCATAACTACAAACACCCTAGGCAGAAATAGATTTGAGCAACCTATAACACCTAGTGGAATGGATATCACAAATTACCTTAAAGCTCTTCTAATACTACTCCAAATTTAATCTAAAGGGACATTATTCCTAATAAAATGTAATGTAGGGAGAAAGCATAGATGCACACAAAAGATGAAATGGAGTCTACGTTAACTGATAACCCTTTACTAAAATGGAATTTGGCAAGAAATTAACAACTCCAAATGCATTTGTGCTACAATCCCATAGATACTATACTAGGATGCAAGGTTAGCTTAGATGAAGGAGACAATAGAAAGAACCTAGGCATGCTAGTCTTAAATGGAATCAGAACATCACATTGCCTAATTATAAACATCACATAAATCCTTCATTCCATCTAACTCTTTGATTCTCACTCAACATCTTGAAATGCAAGGAGGAAAGTTGGATAAAATTTCTAATCCTTTATATTAACTTGGAGAATTACATGTATAGGCCCCTCTCTTGGGTTCTTGGCTAGTTACAATCCAATTAATTATATCATCAGAGCATTTGAATTGCTCAATAGATCATCAATCACTGATTACAATAATTTACTTAAAGAAATAAGAAGAAAACCCTCAAAATGCATTATACACATCATATTAACCTTCATGAAGATGTTTTCAGCATTTGGTTTTGATTTTGTGGCACTTCTAGGAACATCTGGTGATACTTGATCTTTGTTTAGCTCTAGAAATCCCATGAAAATCTCCATTTCCTTCACATTTTTTTTTGGTGCAAAAACTTCTATATCATATCCTAACAGTCACAACAAGTTTGAATCTCCATTGTCGATCTCCTATCAACAATCATGATTTAAACATGGAAACCATTCCATCTACCTCAAAAATTAACTATGAGAAAACTATTGTGAAGTCATGATCAACCATTATATCAACAACACAACCCTCTAGACTAACCATGACTTTAACCTTGCAAACTCATAAAAACTACAACTTAATCCTTGTCGCCTCTTCACAACTACCCATAATAAAATACCTTTAACTTGTGTGATGATGCAATGACTAACTTTTAACTTATTTCATAGCATCATTAGCTTAACCTAAAGTTAACTTTAACTCTTTAATAGTCACTTCATTCTTCACATCCTTGCAAATTGAAATGTGATAACTATTTTTCCACCCATGATGTTGTGGTAGTCATCTTTAGTTTAACTATCACCTTGTGTGTAACTTTGCAACATTAAAACTAACTTTTATTTTAAACCTTCAAAGTAGAAAAATCTTTTGAATCTGACCGCATTTCTTCTTCACTATTATTATTGACTTAACACCTTTATTTCTTACAATGTTTAGATCACTATTTTTACTGATAGTTTCTTCACTTTGCAACCATTCAATTTGAAATCCCTTAACTACAATACCACTTGCGATGGTTAATTTCTCCATAGCATATGGTGAAAAACTTCATATCAGGTTTCCTTTACCCATAGCCATAACTATTATCGATAGCCCCATTGGTCATCATCATGCCATCTTACTACTTAATCCAGCCTCTTATAGGATCATCTCTATAACCTATGTCAATAACTTCATTTTCCATTGGTATAACTAAGATTTTATTATTCAACTACTGATGGTCACTATAGGTTTTTGTGATGGACATTTTTCATCACTTATTATTGTAATTGAGTTTTTTCTCTTGCACTTAGTGATAAGCTTGATTACTATGACTTATGGTGATAGACATTTCTTGATGCAAGAAAATGTAATATGAAAATAGTCTATGTAAGTGGCATTCATTCAGTCACCATTGGCATTTCAATTAATCTATAGTGTACATCTTCATGTAGAGCATCATCCATCAATTTGCATCATTGATTTGATTTTGTATTTTGTTCTCATCACCTTTGACTAGGGTATTCACCATTGCCAAGAAGATTGTACATTTCTAAAAGCTTTTGTTTCCTCCTCTGCATTTGATCAAATTAAACTCATGTCAACCTATTTCCAAAACTTTGTGCTTGATTCTAGTGAGCTTGGTTTTGTTCCTTCCAACCTTAGTGATGAACTTATTTCCTTTTACCATTCTCTTCTTGTTACCATATCCATTTTTGCTCATGTGATCTTTCTCTTATTAAACCTATCTTTTAGGATCACTTTTTATTGAACATACATTGGATTTTATTGAATAGACAATTTTTTCTTCTCATTTGTGGGATATGCTTGACACTTATCCAACCTCCTGGACACACCTAGTAGAAAAATGAGCATTTACTTCCTACTTGGTTGAGCTTTGAGTGGGGAGAGATGAGATAGAATTCCTTTGTAGTCATCACCTAGGTCATGATCATTGATCTGATTAGACTCCACTTGACAACAAATTGAAGTTAAAAACTTGGGGATTGAAAGTGCACCAATAGGTTGGTATCCAAAGCAATACTAAGCTTTATAAAGGTATTAATATTTTGATTTTTTATCAAGATAGGTGGGGAAAAAATTAGAATAGATTTTTAAATGCTTTGAGCCATTTCAGACCTACATATATTTTAGATCTCCACTTTTTGGCACACCATGATCCTGAACATAACTTGGAGCTAAAAATACCCGACAAGATTGCATTTTTGTTAGAGGTCTGCATGGACCTATTAAATAAATGTAAACATGGTGGCCTTTTTCAGCTCCTTCTATTATCCATACATATAGAACGTAGCTACAAGTACATTGTCAATTCAATGTGAAAAAATCTTATTTTGGATGCGATGGAAAAATGACACGCACTCGAAGATGGGAAAATGAAGTCACTTTTGTAGGTCTGGAACCTTTTTTGTACCTTAAGGATTGATCGTTTCTTAAATATTTTAGATGTTAATGGGAATTTATATTTTTGGGAGGGGGGAGGGAGATGAGCTTCCACCTTCATCTCATTGGTCTTGATTAGTAGAGAATATTAAACTATTCTTGAAACCAAATGAAGCTCAATATTAATCTATGAGTGTGTGATAACTAAATGTGTGAATCTATGATTGCATGACAACTAATTGTGTGAATTTATGATTACATGATAACTAACTATATGAATCTACTCTAAGATATGTGAGAACCATAGATGAATTTGAGTCAAATTAGTTTTTATTAATACAACAAGTCATCATAATTATGATGAGTTCTTCAAATTGCTAGCTGTCACTGCCACCAAATTTTTGTCACATACCTGTCACTATTGAGATAGCATATGCTAATAGATATTTGTCACTCCCACAACATTGCTATCACTTTATGTCACACGTGTGATGGTGGTCCCAATGGCTAGTCATCATAATTGTGATGGTGTATATATGAACTCTTATCATGGTCTTGTTCCAAGACATGACAACTTTTTCCACCGTAATTGTGTTAGACTCCCTTGTGGTCATAATTTGTGACAATAAAAGTAAGAATGCATGTCAAATGGGAGCCAAATTATGATGGTATCACCTAGGTGATGGGTGATCATACTAATTTCAAAGGACTATCATCATGATTTAGGCCCAAATGTGCTAGTGGAAAGTAAACCACGATTGGGATGGTACCCATAAAATGATGTACTGATCTAAAATTTTCTTATAAGAGGATGGAATATGTTAGGAGGCAATGAAATAACTTTAGTACATATGTGTCCATATTAGGAGACTTTAAATCCCTATGAGAAGATTCTAAATCAATAAGGAGTTGTACCACCCATGTGAGGAGATGTAGAAGGAAAAATGACCCACTTGTTGATATTTATGCCTAAGATTCCTATTAGTGTGCAAACACTTAGTCATTTACTAGGAAACATTTAACAATCCTCACTACAAGTGAATTATCTAGTATAGGCTGAGCATATAACTACATGTTTATTTTGCATCACATGGTGAACACATTAGAGATTATTGAGTACCCCCATTAAAACCAAGTGCATAAAGAAGCTAGGCTTATAGAGTTGAGACTGAGTAAATTGTAAGAAAATTTTGGCCAACTAAACATAATATGTCTAGTGTGTTCAAGTTGAGTGCTAGAATAAATGTTAGTTATGATCAAGCATAAGATCATTCAAATGCCGAGTAAACCAATTTATTAATATGATTTTTTAATCACATTGACACCTATGTAAACCATTTTTAAAAAAAATATTATACAATATTTAATGATTATAGGGATAAATAAGATGAATTTTATGTATAATTATAGATGGTAATGATCCTGAGAAAAGAAGAAAAACCAATCAAAAAATAAAAAGGTAAAAAAATGGATGAATTGTGAACCATTGATTATGATCCAAAAATTTCAAAGATTATCTATTCAAATGGGGTTCTAATCCTATGATAATCATGGATTGAATTATGGATGTGTAAGATAAGTAATGAATAGGTGAGTGAGAAAGTGAAGGTGCGAACAAGGATAGAATAGAAAAAGAAAGGAGATCAAACAAATGAATCTAAGTAGCAAAGGACTAAATGAAGATATCATATTAAGTCATCAAATAGAGGAGATCCAAAATTAGCTTTCAGAGAAAAGCAAGGGTTAGGTACTGAATCAGTTTCAACAAATTGAGTCTAGGAAAATCTCTTAACAAAGTGACCCTAATAGGTCTATTTAAAATCTCCTAATAGATTCGTTACTTTATTATAACTTTAAACTCCTCTAATAGAGTAAGACCTAATAGTCTTAAATTTTTTAATAGGGAAGACACTTCATAGGGTAGATCATTCATTATCATCAACATTGTAACCCTAATAGGTTAACTTTATTGTTGCAAAAATGAACATTTGAGGTGTTCATCTCCACCCAATTTTACCTTCATATTTAAGTGTTTCTAGGTAACCAAATCATTTATGTTGTGTGTTAAATCTTCCATGGATGTTATGTTTTCATTTTAGCATTACAATTTTTGATGTTAGATATAAGATATGAGATAAGTCTAGTGTTAAATAAGGGAATTTTTTTTGAAATTAAAAGTGTAGGATCATGATTGACCTCCCTCTCAATGTCTTCTTTCCTATTAAATCCTTCTAGCACCACTGTCTAAACAACTTTAGGGGCAAGACAATCAAACTCACTGTCCAACCAATCCTTGCATAATTCCTTCTAAAATAATACACATGAATAATTTAACCTATTCTATTCTCTTGACTTGACTAAAACCTCTTTTAAATAATCCATTGGATCACTTACTCACATATACCAAGTACTATGCATATCACACAATTGCTACATTAATCTATAAGGAAAATAACCTTCCCTTATATGACATCCTTAAAATAATTCCTTGAGTTGGCCTTGAGGCTTTCCTAATATATTATATTAAAATAGGACATCATTAAGATATTCCAATTCATTACATCATTTTACAAATAGAAGATAATGTTGGTTCATAGACTTTACAACTTCTCACATGTGTCACTTGTAACCTTGCACAGATGATGTAGCAACATCTTGGGTGTAAGAGAAATCTTGCATCACCCAAGATTATTTCCTTTCAATTCTTTCAATAAGGGTTGTCTTAATTCATATTTTTTGTCTATGTAGGATTGCTACTTAGCAAGTCATTCATACTAGCTTGAAATGTTTTAATTCCAAAAATGAAGGTTCATTTTAGATATATCACCATGTCAGTGGAGTTTCATGGCCAGATTATATGTATTTGTGGAGCTATTATAGATTTTTGGTGTGTAAGTCTAGTATTAAAAATTTAGGCTCAGTTGTAAAGGCCTTAGAGACCATGAATGATGCTAAACTACTCAATGGATGGGCACTTGCATAGACATGAGCCTATAGATCAAGAGCTAAAGATTTTGAAAAGTGGTTATAATAGCTGATTGGAGCACTAGCTCAAGAGTTATGAGCTTCTAAAATTGGGCTACCCAAAACTTCTAAAATAAATGTCAAAGGTGTATTTGGCCAACTCTATATGTACTCTTAGGGTCTTTCTACCCTAGGTATTAAGTTTAAGTGTCTGGAAGCTTGTCGGGTGACATAAAATTTCTTATTTAAGAAAGATCCAAACATTGACTAAGATAACTCTGGGTGATAGTTTACAACTTTGTCTTACAAATTTTTGTAATAAAGGCCCCCATATGGGTGAGCATATTATAATTCTAAATTCTATAATTCTAAAATTGTGACAATAATAAGAAGCCTATATTTTTTTCTTACAAATTATTGTTATTTATTTTTCTGTGTTATGTGTTTATGGTATTAAGGAGAGCACCCTTCATCATGTGGTGTTAGAGATGGAGTTCCTAAGCATGGTGACAAATTTCTGATTGTGAGGCAATTCACACTAGGATCATGGTTTCATCTATGAGTGTAGATAAATCACTGACTATGAAGTAGTTTGTGCAAGGGTTTTAGTAGAAGTATGAAAATGCCTACATAGATAGAGCATTGTGGAGGAGTAAAAGGTGCTACATGTGAGGATTTTAGAACCCTCTAGAGTAAAATACAAGAATAAATGCATAGAGGAATGAATCTTATCCTAGGAGATGATGAAAGTGAGAATGAAAGAGAATAAGAAGGAAATACAAACGAAGTCATAGTAGAGGAAGTTCTTAGAGGAGGTGAAGTTTTTAAAGGCCATTTCTAGTATTGTGAAAATACCTAAGTTTAATGTTACAACATTTTTGGGAAAGCTCAACCTAGATGAATTGATCAAATGGATAAATGACTTAGAGGAGTACTTTGAATATGAAGATATTGAAGATCAGAATAGGGTCAAGTTTACAATGGCCAAACTAAAGGGTCATGGAAAGTTCTGGTGATAATAGATCTAGTTGGAGTGAAATCAAAGAGGAAATACTAAATCACCACATGAGATCAGATCATAGCTAAAATGAAGTAACAATTCATTTCCAGGGATTATGAGCTTGATCTGTTAAAGAAAATGCAAGTATTGAAGCAAGTGGAAAAATATATTTAAGAGTATACCAAAGACTTTTATCAAGTTCTCATTTGAACTAGCCATGCCAAAGCTGATAAGGAGAAAGTGGCTCATTATCTTAATTGCTTAAGGCCAAGTATTCAAGAGGAGTTGAGTCTCTTTTGAGTGACTAGTATTGAGGAGGCATATAAGTTTTCTCTAAGAGTTAAGGAGAAGCTAAGTAAAAAGTTTGATAACAAAATAGTGGTAGAGGTCAGGGTGGAAGATCTAGTAGATGGTCTTATGGAGGACAAAAAAGAACAAGGATTAGGCTAAAAGTAGTAGTTAGAATCAAAGTGGAAATAATTCCAATCATTTCCATGACTAGAATAATGGAAATCAAAGAGGAAGTGGAAGATCAAAAGGAACCGAATCTAGAAGAGGAGGTTTTTGTGGAAAATTTATTCACTATGGAGAAGAAGGGAATAAATTATTCGAATATTCCCAATGCCAAGGAAGGATCAATCAAAGAACAAAAGTCTAGGCCATAGTTATGCATGTTGATGAAGATGCTAGATCATCCCATTCTGAAGATGCTAAAAGAGGAGCAGTCCTAGCTAACACAAGAGTTATGATGAGTGGGGAGAATGAGCCTAATCAAAGGAGCTTGTTTCACACAAGATGCAAATGTGGAGAGAAGTATTTTGAAGTGATCATTAATGGTGGAAGTACTAAGAATCTGGTGTAAGAAATGATGGTCACAAAATTCAAGCTAAATAGGTAGAAACACCCACACCCATATCATCTTTATTTGGTGCAAGATGATCACAAGGTCATGGTCATTGAGAAATCCATAGTGAATTTCAAGATCAAAAGCTACAAGAATGAGGTGCCTTGTGATATCATACTTATGGACATATTTCATATGCAATTTGGTATGTCATGCTAGTTTGACATGCAAGCTATACATAATGGGTGAGAAAATACCTATACTCTGACAAAGGATGGAGTGAAGCATAAGTTAAAGTCATTGAAGGAGAAAGAAGAAAAAGTATGTAGTGATACCACAATATGATTTGTTAATGGAAAGTAATTTCTCTAAGGTATGAAGCATGTGCACATGTGTCCTTTTTGTGATCCCAAAATATCGTAAAGAAGAAGTTGAGGAGGTACCTACAAAACTTACAAATTTGTTGTGAGAGCTTCTTGATATTGTGTTAGATAATGTACCTAATGCATTACCCTCAATGAGGAAAATCAACCACTAGATGCATTTGATTCTAGGAGTCAGTCTACCAAACAAGACAGTGCACAAAATAACAACATAAAAAAGTGGAGAGTTATATATGTAATACAAGTTCATGAGTTGTTGTAGAAAGGGTTGATTCAAGAGGGTCTAAGTCCATGCGTTTTACTAGTAGTATTAGCACCAAAGAAGAATAGAGGATGTGTATAGATTCTTTAACTATTAACAAGATCACAATAAAATTTTCATTTCCAAGGATGAATGTTATTATGGATTGTTTGATTGGAGCTGTGCATTTCACAAAGATAGATTTGAAGAGTGGATACCATTAGATTCATATCAGAGAAGGTGATGAGTGGAAAATTCTTTCAGTATAAGGGAAATACTATACGAGCAATTACTGATGCCTTTTGGGCTAACCAATGCACCAAGCACTTTTGTGCAGCTCATCAATGAAGTATTAAAGGAGTTTCTAGCTAAGTTTGTCATTGTGTAACTAGATGATATTTTGATCTTTAGTAAGATATTAGATGAGCATTCGATGCTTATTTGAAAGGTGTTTGATAAGATGAGGCATTTGAAGTGGGTTGAGTTTTTGTAGAGTTCACATTTGTTTTGAAACATAGGAGTGGGAAGTCTAACATAGTTGTAGATGCTCTTTGTAGAAGGCAATTTTTACTAATGGAGGTGCAGATTGAGGTGGTTGGGTTCAAGGAACTCATTAATTTGTATGCAAAGGATCCTAATTGTGTTGAAGCTTGGAAGGCTTGTACAGAACCTATTAAACTTGATAGGATGAAGTGGTTGGATTTCATAATCCAAGATGATATGTTGTTTAAAGGAAGCTCGTTGTACTTTCCAAGGAGTTCAATGAGAGAAAACATCATCAAGAAGAAGCATAGTGGAGAATTGGTTGGACACTTTGGGAGAGATAAGACCATTGCCTTGGTTGTTGAAAATTATTACTAGCCATAGTTGCAACAAGATGTGAAGAATTTTGTGCAGAGTTGAAGAGTATGTTGGATGGCAAAAGGAGTGAAGATTCATGCAAGAAAAAGAAGGGAAGAAGAGAGAAGAGGTTAAGTAGGAGATTGACTACCATTTCTAATATTAGAAAGCAATATATTGATATATAAAGATTAAAAGTTTGTATCCAAATTGTCAAAATTATTATTTATGTCTCTCCAAAAGATAACTTAAATTCAAAATTAAGAAAAATATTTTTTAACTATATAAATAAAATAATTATCTAATATCCAAATATAAATTTATTTAAGATATCCATATTAATTAAAATATAGGTTCTTTACCTATACATTTTCTAGTTCAATATTTGTTTATAACAAATCTATTTACCAAGGGTTACATGTTGGAACGGACGTCATGCCTTGCCACCTATTGATCGTCATATATAACAAAAAACCCACGGTTTAGAATACTCCATTTACAAAACCACACTACATTGTTTGTCTCGGTGTCAAAGTAGAGAACATGTACAATACCACATTACGTGACTTTTCTCGTAGTCTGTGTTTTACGCATAGAGCTATGAGAAGGTAGCAAGGTTTCTCCATAGCAAAATCTGGAATTAAAATGGCATCCACAGAAGGGGGAAATGGAAATGAGAGGGTTCATGAAGTGCAAAATATAGAAGATTTGGCGCGGATATTAGAAGAACAAAGCCAAACAAGAGGACTAAACGCAGACTTCCGAAGAGAAGTGAGGAGAGCACTAATAAGGAGGCTTCGAAACACTGGCAAGGAGGCAACAGACTTTCCATCTCAATAGATGCAGGAGGAGGCAACAGAATTGATAGCAGCACTTGATACCATCGAAACATCTCTTCCTCGCATCAATAGCGCTCCATCTTGTGCAATTTGTAGGATTGAATTAGATGTGGGGTAAGATGCTTGCCAGATGTTCTGTCACGATAACCATATATTTCACCATGACTGTCTTCGGCGGTGGTTAGAGAGGAAGAAAGAGTGTCCACTGTGCAAGACGCCTGTTCCTTACCCATATCAAAAATCATCTCAACCTTCGCCTCAGTCACGAGTAAGGGATTCCTAGGTTTTCATTTTGGAATTAGTCAAGAAGATGCATCATTAATTATCCCATAGTGTTACTCATGTTGTCTAAATATTTTAGCCGTGGGAGCAATAATTAGATCACTGGAACGGCTTAGACTCACTACAGAATAACCATCTAGACAAACTAGGTTGTTTCTACAATGTTTGAGATTGACAACAATAGCTAGTACTCTAGAGTCTATCGAATCTTTTAGGAAGTTCAATTGGTATAGTTTGACTAAGATGGTATGTTAGAGGTGTTATATTGAAGTACATTTTGAATTCATAAAGTATTTTGTAGATTAATATCAGTTCATGTCTAGGAGGCTATTGTTTTTCTAAAAATCAAGTTAAAAAATTCATTATTTTATTTTTTAATTTCATTATATGTAGAACAAATTTTTAAAATGAAACAAAGGAAGTTTGATGTAATGAATAAAAAAAATAATAAATATGAATAAAAAGTAAAGATATTTTTTTAATCTTACTTTTATTTATAAATGTTCAAAATGGAATGACATTCTATCAAACTTGTTATTTTGAATTTTCTTATAAAGAATTTGAATTTTCTTATAGAAAATTATATGTTTTTTATAGATGTAGTAGATGTTACATTTGGTTCAATATAATTATTTATTAAATATTCTAATAATAAATGTGCTAGCATTAAAGTTGTTTCACTTTGTTCACTTTTCAATCATTCTATAGATTATTCATCATATCATTTTAAAAAAAAAAATATTTTTCCATTAAAATAATAGAATTACTTTCATGTAATATGTTATCTTTTTTGACATGTTTCATTTAGCCTACTTATTTTTTCTTTATTTTCTTAAGATTCTTGTTGGTTTATAATGTTGGCTATAGAAAATATTTTTAATATAATTTCATCAATATATTAAGGAAATAAGGTATTAGTTACAATATAGTAGTAAATTATGAGATCAAGTCTACTTCACTCATTATCTATTAAAAAAACTAAACATATTAAAAATTGTAATATAGACATTTATATGGAATTTCAAAGATTGATCCATAAAGTTAATTTTAGTTACTAGTTAAAAAAGATAAAAACTAAAATATCATGATAATTCTTAGTCTACTAAATAAAATAGTAAAAATATATAATTATAATAGCATGAACAATACATATTTCCATTTCATTATCTACATATGTTAGACTATTCATCATCACTTTTTCATCTAACTATCAGACAACATAATAAATAAATTCTACTTTATAGAAAACATTTAATAAAATATTGATTATATAGAGATAGTGACACATATATCTATAAGATGACATTGATACATGAAAAATAGAGTCCACTCTATTTAAAATGTTGTCCAGTATAATCTAATATATGGGCAACTAAATAACAATTATAGTCGATGATTCATGCCATTATACCATCTATACAAGATTAAAAATATATAAATGAAAATTTCACATGCTTATCATGCTATCGTGAAGATATTAGAGCTAAACTATAGTGTGGTGGCAAGATTTTAATAAATCCTTCTAAATCGCCTCTTTATGATTTCATTATAGTCCTATTTTTTTATCTCTTACAATTTCCATTTCTTTATTTAATGAATATGACTAGTGTGCTAGCTAATAGAGGAGCTCATTGCTAAGGTGGGTTGCTTGTCTCCCAAGGGAAAGAGCTCGCATAAACAACCTAGAGTGTCAAACAAGAAAAAATTGCTAAAAACTTATGCCCTATGGAGGAAACTATGTGTATGTGTGGTGTCTTCTCTCATTAGGACCTTCCCCAACTATTGGACATTGTGTCCTATTCCATCATGCACTACATCATGCTTTAGGAATATTTCTAGGTGCTAGATTGTTACCACTTTCCCTTCTTAAATCACTTTAGGAATTTGGACTTAATCTCTTTTCTACACCTTACATGACATTCAATGGAGGATAGTGTTTTTAATATCCAAAAAACAGAGGGAAGAAGGGAAACCCTTTTATATCTTGCATCAAACCCTCATGTTCAAACACTAAAAATTCTAGCTTTCCCTTAACCCACCTCTTTTGGTTAATCTCCTTGCCACTATGACCCCTAAGGCCTCCATTGACCCTAATTGACTAGGATACTGATATTGAGTAGAGTAATAATATTTCAAGGAGATCCAACAAGAGGCTCAAAATAGAGAAATTTAGGACCCCAACAACACCCTCCCTTCCCCAAGAAAGTGATGAGCTCGAAATCCACAAAGATGGAAATGAAACTTCCGAGGAAGAGGAAGATAAAAGTGATCCACCCTAGCTCTAGAAGTAAAAATATCCCTATCCCTTCACATGCTTCTAGTATCATTAAAGATAATATATCCCTATACAAGAGCTTTGGTGAGGATATACCTCCCCAATGAAGGAGGATGCTAAAGGTGGGGAGAAAATGAGGAGTCACCAATAGGGAGAGGATAAAAGAAAAATCAAAATGTATAGGTTGGAGAAGTCTATGCATGATCTGAATGGCAGTTAGGAGGCCCTCTAATGGACATTTTGGGCTCTTTCTATGTTTACTACGAAGGTTATGCATTCTGTGACCACCACTTTGTATTTCCTTCAAGTGAAGAACAACAAGAAGTAAGCAAGAAAAGAAAGTGAAACCACCCGCACCCTCTACAGCTTTTAGTAGATGACTGGCTCAAGACCCTATTGGATAAACATGTTAAGGAGGAGGAGAACAAACAAACTAAGGAGGATCTAGATGATAAAGAGAGGAGTTAGCCTTGTTCTTTTTTCCTTTTACGTCTTTTGGTATTTTTTGGCATATGGTGAAGTTTGGGCCTTGTGAGGCAAGTTTTAATAAATTAGCTTATTTTTTCTCATATAGTAGCACCCATATCTTTTGTTGCCACTATATTTTTTGGTTTAGAATTCTTTGTAGTATGGGTGTCTATGTTAAGATTGTTAGTAAGATGAATTTGGATATTTTTCTGGTTGATAAAATATTTTTGATGCCTACAAAAGGCATAGGTTGAATCATAGAGGTGTGAATACCAGTTGTCCCCCAACCTATTGTACTATGGGGTTAGGCACCCTTCTACCTTCTTTTTAATACATCAAAAAAATGACTAATGTTCTCTTTGGAGAATCTTTCCTCTCAGAAGCTACTACTTTTTTTAAAAATTGAATGACTATGCTTCTTTTTGAGATATAACATTAACTTTCATTAAAAAAAAAGATTTTTCTTTAACACTACTAGAGAGGTCTAGTTGATTATTTGGAGGCTTCTATAATCTAGTATTTCTACATTCTTGATACTTATCTTGCTCTCCCTCTGTATCTAATTAAATTGTACAAGTATTACTAGAATATAATTATTGAGAAATTCCAAAGAAAACTAGTAGGTTAGAAAGGAAAACTTGTAATTCTAGAGATGGAAAATTCTTCTACTAAAATTGTGCCTACAAACTATTTTGGTTTACTTTTACAAAAACTTTCCTTATGCCTACTAAGGTGGTTGATGCCTTTGAAATGATGCAAAAATTCTTCCTTTTGTCTTGAATGGAAGATAAAAGAAAAACCTCTAGGGTCAAGTGGAGTCTATTAGAGTAAATGTTTATTTTCCATTTAAATGTTAATTAAGTTTACTTAGATGAGATCATCAATTAGGAGGAAATATATTTTCTTGGATATCAGTATTAGGATGATATTGTGGTCATCATTTTGACTTCAACTACTCCTAAGATATCACACATGGTTAATTCCATTTTTTACACAACCCTTCTAAATTGTAGGTGGATGATAGGTGGTTGATTACACCAGGACTCTTCTTCCTCCAAGCTGAGACAGTTGTCTCAATCTTGTCCAAGTACCCTCCTAGCTCTTCCCTATATAAACATGCTAGCTCTTATATATTACACATTAGGAAATATTGATGATATTATGCTTTTGAGAATTTACATCAAAGATTGTTTTTGTATTGTTATTTTGAAATTTTTATTTCCTCTTTATTAATCTATGTCTGTCCTTAGATTATGGTTATATTTGTTTTATACACATTCTAACATGGTATAAAGCAAGTTTGAAAGAATATATTTTTTAAGAGGTCTTGGAAAATTTTGTATGCTCTTTTGTTCTGTTTCTATACGAACTGACAAATTAGAAAGGATTTATGAAGACTCAATAATTTCTCTTCTGTGTATATGTCTGTTTTCATGATCTATTGATTTTAGAACCATAGATGATCCAAAGGCCATTTTTTATTATGCCATTGTGTCTAGAAGGCTTGAGAAAGTCAAGATTGGCTTTCATTTGATCCCTTTAGAATATCATAAGAAAAAGTTACAAAATAGGGTTTTGTAGCTCACATTTGGAGAACAACATGCAAAATAAAGCATTTTTTGGGCAAACAGAGCTTGCCATTGTGTCTAAAATGTTCAAACGAAAAATTTAAATTTTGACCTTTTTGGGTGCTATGGAAAAAATTGTTTACCTCTACTTTGTTCATAATTTGAGACAATATTATTATTTTTGAATAAAAAATAATAATATATATTCAAAATTAATGGCCACCTATAGTTGAATCAAAACCCCATATGAAAAGAAGCCTCAATCAAAGTGAACAAATTGCCCACATTAGTTGTCATAGTCAAAGCCACCAGGGTAGACTATCAGCCACTCACCCTTGCCTTCTACTTGGGTGCTACTCCATTTAAAGCTTTCAAAAGAACACTTTATTATCCATGTGAGACTAAATATTTTCACATTAAGCCACACACACCTTGAGTTAAAATTGATGTTCATATAACTGTCATTGGATTTGAATGTCATTCATGCACCAAGTGCATTTTCATTTTGATGGCTGATTTTCAAATGACCATATCTTGCTTGTTTTTAGTTTTATCTTTTAACCCTTTTAAAAAAAAATTGGGCTATAATTATGAGAGATTTCTATCGGTGGTGTTATTTTGGCATTTTAGTTGCTCATTATTGAGAAATTATAGGTTTCCAATGTAGCTCTTGTCTAATCCTACATTTGGAAACTTCTAGAGCATCGTACAGACTCATACAAACACATTTTTTAGTACCATTTTTCTTAAAAGTGCATGATTATTCAAGAATCCAAATATGCAATAAAATGATAATCTTATATTGAAGAAAATTTCACTTTTATCATTTGGTCAAAATTGGCACTTGTAATAGTTTGGATTCCTAGAAATCCATTATCAATTGTATAAGTCTTCATTTGCTTCTGATTGGAAGTTGTAATTACAAAATATAAGTTCACTTTGAACCATATTTAGCAAAAGTGGCCATTTTACAGACATGAAGTTATAAATATCCAAAATCACTACTTCTTAGGGGGTGATTTTTGATGTAGCAAAAAGGTGGGGTAGTTTTGTATGTAGTCTCTTTTACTCTCATTGCTCTCTTTGGTTAGCATTTCTTCTCTTTAATTCTACACAATAATCTTTATTTCTGCATTAAAATGGATCAATCAACAATACCAAATGTACTCACACCCTATAACTATGATGAGTGGAAGTTTTCTATGCCCTTAATATTAGTGTATATAGGGTTATGAATAGTCAACTTTTGGCTATCATAACCCTTAATTAATTCATGTTATCATTATTATATTATTATTTAGTAAGGTAGGTCATCCTAGATGTTATGTAGGGTTTTGTCTATTCAACCTAATCATAATTAGGTATATATAGGAGGTTCTGAGTTTTATTTGTAGATCATATTGTGAAGTGTGTTCTCATTGGAGATATTTGTTGGTTGCCCCCTTGAAGTGGCCTATTACTCTCGGTTATTATCAAGTATTTATGTAATATTTTATATTATTTCTTCTATTGTACAATTTATTTCATTATAAGTTTGTATCAAAGTACGATCTTGGCACCATAGACACAAGATTTTTTTCTCAACATTGGGGCAATTTTGGGAAGAACATAACTTTTAGATTTTATCACATTTTTAAAATATATATAAAGGGTTTTTCAAGAGAATATTAAAGAAGCTATAGTCAAATATTTAGAGAAATTGGAGCAAAATTGAGAAAATTATTATAGAATCATTATTTCTACACAATTTATTGAAATCTACATATCTCTCACATCCTATCGAGTTGGAGTATAACTTGTATTTGGTTTTTTAATACATAGTAGAGAAGCCTAAGTTTCAATGCTTGCATAAATTGATGAAAAAATAAGCAAGTTATTGCAAAATTAGGAAAATTCACTCTCAAGGTAGTAAATTTGCTAATTTATTGGATTTTTATTAGTGTATCTTAGCCTTAGTGAGGTACAATAAAAAAATTAATTAAAAAATCAAAGAATTTACATTTAATTTGTGTGATTTATTTTAAAAATATTGGTTTCCATCATGGTGGGGCCTTCAACAAGAGGCAAAATGAATGTTTCCACAATGAGGAAATCCTATAATCAGGATTGGGAAACAATAGAGGATAGTAATCCCAATGAGGAAATAACTAAGTTCAAGGAAGAGGTTAAGAGAGATAAGAGTGACTTGCAAGGGAATATATTAGATATACGAAGCATATTAAGCACTTATATGAATGAAACAAGGAAGGAGTTCTCAAGCAGGCAAGGTGAGACCTTTAAGTCAACTAATAATGACACAAATTTTAATACTACTATGGGATCTAAGAATTTTTTTCAAAGGTGGATATGCGCAAATTTGATGGAAAGGATCCTTTAACATGGATAAATCAAATGGATAATTTTTTGATGTACATCAAACCCCACATGGACAAAATATGATGATGGCTTCCTTATATCTAGAACCAGATCAATTCATTTTGTATCATTGGCTTTCTTCTCATAGGAGGAAAAAAGGGTCTCACCGTATCATGGTCAATTTTTACAGAAGAACTTAAAGCATAATATAGCAATATTGTATAAAAAAAACTTCTTTATCCAACTTGATAAGCTTCAACAAACATGATCAATCAAGGATTGTATTCAACAATTCCAAAATCTATCCTTAAGACTAGATAGAATTATAGAGAACATGAATGATTTATTCCTGGGTGGTCTCAAGGATCACATTCAACATGAGGTACCCATGCTTAGTCCTAGCTCAATAAATGAATCTTTTATATTAGCACATAGGGTAGAGGAGTTCATGATTCCAAAAAAGAAAGGGGCTAGTGAGATAAGAGAAAATGGATCAATTATCCAATAATTAAGACATTTATTAACCTCAAACAATCTTATCTAGTCAATCAAAGTAAACAATAACCATAACAAGATACACATAGACAATTACACTAGATATGTTAACTAGGGAAACCCTTGATTAAAGGGTAAGCTCCAATGGGAATGATACTCACAAGATGATATACTGATATAAAAATTCCTTGTTAGAGGATGGACTATGTTAGGAGTCTGTTATAGCATTTAGTACATATGTGTCCTTGTTAGGAGACTTTAAATCCTTGTTAGAAGATTCCAACCCTGATAAGAGTTGTAGAAGATAGAAGGACCCACTATCCAAATAGTTTCTAGGGAAAGACTATTGAACTCTCTGTCAAAATGATCTCTTAACTATTCATTGAAGAATAATTATGTGTACTATACTTTTACTTCTTTCCTCTCTCCTATCAACTAGACCAATCATTGTCAAATCTTGTAGAGCAGATCATGAACTCGGATCCAAGTATCAAAGTTTGGATCATGAAATAAAACCTCAGTAATGAAGTTTCGTTCACTTCCACTTTGCTCTACTTATCCTTGCATTCTACTCTTTTGATACTAACAGTCATTCATATTCATCCATACTTACTTCTTTAAGGATAAACAAAAATATCCTTCCTTAATACCAAATCCATAAAACAATTCCTTGAGTCAGTTACACCTTCTCAATTAATTATTATAGGGCCACCTTAAAAACACATTACACTTAGCGATAACATTAATATTTTTCCTTGTAGCTTGAATAACTTTCTATACATGTAACATTATGATGAGCAATCTTGTCCACAACATCACCAACATGTCTTCTTCACATCTTTAACTTTGGCTTATTGGAATAATAACTTTGCTAAGAGATATAACAAGTTTGCCAAAACATGCCTCTGTAACTCTATTTTAGAACAGTCTTCACCAAAACTTGTCTAAGTTCTTCTAGACTTAATATCTTATGCTTTTGAGGTTAGCTCCATATACTAGACACATAGTAGAATCTCCCTTTCACCTTGCTACTAAAATTTCTCAATGACATGTCTATACCAACTTGATCTTGACTATTGTTCTTCTATCAGACACCACAAAAAACTACTATATTGACATTAATGACAAACAAAGTCATGAATGTAACATATTATCATGACAATGATCTAATCATGTTTTTACCATACTCCCCCATAGGAATATCATCAGCATTCATGCTTCCAAAAATCTACCCTTTTGGCATTGATGGCAACATAGATGAAAAACATCTAGTTCCAACGATACCAACTACAAAATATTGTTAATCTTTCTTTTCAAATCCTCTCCATCGACCATTATCAAATCCTCTTCATCGGTCATTCTCCCCCATTGATATATATCAATGTACTTTACATTAAACTATCTTTCCATGTTGTACTTATTCTTACTTGTTTTTCATGTTTTACTTCTCCCCCATTGACATCAACGTCGAATGTTTTAGTAACCATAAAAGTCTACAACAACTATTTCTTACTTAGCTCAAGTGTTCAAAGCCACTATTCAAAAAAAACTTGCAACAAGAGTCCTAGATGACTTTTTTTGTCAAAAATACTCCCTCATATAGGAAGCATTAGCATTTAGTCCAAACAAACAATAGTGCTCTATTACAACTGATTAATGCATTCTTACATCTTCTACTCTAATGTAGGAAGGGGCATAACCACTAGCATACCTTGTAAATACTCAAAAGTCTCTTTAGGAAGAGGCTTAGGGAAAATATATACAATCTACTCTCTAGTGATCACATACTCCAATCTACTTTCCTTTTCTACAACTTTTTGTCTTAACATGTGATACTTGATAGAAATATTCTTGGTCTTAGAATGCAACATTGGATTCTTATAAATATTTATTATGTTTACATTGTCACAATGTATGACAATAGGTTAACTAAATTCTATGTGTATATCCTTTAGCATCTTCTTCATCTAGAAACAACTTGAGTACAATTTCTTGTTGCTGCAACATATTGTGCTTCTAATGTACTTTTTTAGGTACAATCATATTTCTTTCTTATGCAAAAAACTAAGCTTCCTCCAAGAAAGAAGGCTTCACCACTAGTGCTCTTTCTATCATCCATATTGCCTATCCAATCAACATCAATATAAATGTATAGAATAAAATCATTAGATTTATCATACCACAATCTGAACTCAATTGTTCCTTTTAGGTATCTAAATATCCTTTTGAATACTACATAATGTGCTTCTTCGGGATTAGCTTTGAATCTTGTAAAAATTCCAACTACATTTGCTATATTTGGCCTTGTGTGAGTCAAATATTACAAACCTCCAATCATAGATCTATACTTCAACTCAATAGTAGGTTCCTCATCCTTTGTAGATAACTTTTGTCTAGTTACCATAGGTGTTCCAATGCATTTACATGTTTCCAAACCAAACCTTTTCAATAAATATTTCAAATACTTATTCTGAGACATAAAGGTTCCTTCTTTATCCTATACAATTTTTAATCTTAGAAAATATTTCATTTCTCCTATCATACTCATTTCAAATTCCTTCCTCATTTCTTCTGTATACTTGTCACTTTCATTGTCATTTCCTCCAAATATGATATCACCAAAAAATATTACAAAAATCATTAATCCATCATCAATTTCTTTCCAATAGAGATTACTATCTATCATGGCTTTTCTATGTCCAAGCTTTGTCAAATTCTTGTGTAACCTTGCATACCAAGCTCTAGGTCCTTGCTTCAAGCCATACAATGCTTTCTTCAATTTTCATACTATGTCCTTGTCATCTATTAAAGGACAACGTTCTAGCTATTCAATGTATACCTCTTCTTGAAGTTCTCCATTCTAAAATGTTGACTAGACATTCATCTAACATACTTTGAATTTCTTATGTGTTGCATATGCTAAGAATAACCTTACTACTTCTATTCTTTCCACATGAGCATAGAGTTCATCATAGTCTATTCCTTCTTGTTGTGAGTAAGCTTTACATACCAATCGTTCTTTGTTCCTTACAACTTTTCCTTGTTCATTCATCTTGTTCCTGATTACCCATTCCATTCCTATCACATTTGTATCTACTAGTCTAGGGACTAATTCCCATTTCTCATTCTTTACTATATAATCCAATTCCTCTTTCATAGCTTTCTTCAAATAGTAATCTTTACATGCTTCATCTGCATTCTTAGGTTCAAATTGAGATATCAAACATAGTTCTTCATTGATTGTGCTTCTTGTCATCACACATTTATCTATACTTCCAATGATCTCCTCAAGTGGATGATTCTTTGTCATATTCTTACCTAAAGTAGGAGTTGTTATCTCAACTCTTGGCTCTACTAAAGGTTTTGAGCTTTGTTCTTGCCTTAACTCTCCTTCATTCTACAAATCATTGTTAGTCTCAAGGAATAGTTCATCATTTCTTGGTTTAGTAACAACATCATCATTTGAATTATAATCAACTATTTTTTCTTGTATCCTTAATTTTTCATCAACTCTCATATTTGCACTTTCTGTAATAGTCTCCAAAACCATTTCTTCTCTAGCTTGTTCTTAATTAACTTTATTAGAAAGTAAACTCTTTCTAGTATTTCCTAATCTCTTAGGACATCTAGTCAAAAAATGAACAAATTCTTTACATGTCCAACAAAAAAAAAATTATACCTTCTGGTTGTCTCTTAATAAGTAGATCAATACCTTCTTCTATCTTTATGTCTTGTTTGGATATGGACGTATCTTTTCTTGTGATTCTATTCTTTTGTATACAACAGAAGGATTCTTGATCTAAAAACTAAATGCTCTATTCTTTACACAAATTTGATAACTCACTAAGAATTTCCACCATCCAGGTGTAGAAAATTTCATCTATTAGATGTAGGATTATCTTTCCTAAACATGTTTTCCATGGACCTCCCAAAGTTCTTAAACTTTATCTACAAAGAAATGATGCTCTAATAAAAACTGTTAGAAACAATAGTCCACCATGATAATTGAGAGGGGGGTGGGGGGGAATTAGTTATCCAATAATTAAAATATTTATCAACCTTAAACAATATTATCCATTCTACCAAAGTAAGCAGTAATCATAACAAGATTCACATAGACAACTACACTAGATATGTTAACTAGGGAAACCCTTCATTAGAGTGAAAAACTTAATGGGAATGATGATTAAAAGATGATGTACTACTATAAATATTCATTGTTAGAGGATGGACCTTGTTAGGAGTCTATTACAACATTTAGTACATATGAGTCCCTGTTAGGAGACTTCGAATCCTTGTTAGAATAGTCCAATCATATTAGGAGTTGTAGAAGTCAGAAGGACCCACTATCTAAATAGCTTCTGGGGAAAGATTAGTGAATTCATAGTCCAACTGATCTCTCAACTATTTCTTGCAAAATAATTGTGTATATTTTACTTTAACTTCTTTCCTCTATCCTGTCAACTAGACCAATCACTGTCAAACCTTGTAGACCAGGTCACAAACCTCATATCCAAGTATCAAACTTTGGATCACACAATAAAACCTTAGCAATAAAGTTTCATTTACTTCCACTCTACTCTGCTTATCTTGGCATTCCTCTCTTTTTCTTCTTACAATCATTCCCATTCATCCATACTACTTCTTTTATGATAAAGAAAAATATCCATCCTTTATATCTAATCCATAAAATAGTTCCCTAAGTTAGTTGTTGCACCCTCTCAATTAATTATTATCGAACCACATTAAGAACATGTTACACTTAGCGATAACATTAATCTTTCACCTTCCAACTTGAATAACTTTCTATACATGTAACAATATGATGATTGAGATTAATGTCCATGTCATTGCCAACATGTCTTCTTTACATATTTAACTTCAGCTTCTCAGAATAACAATTATGCTAAGAGATATAACAAGTTTACTGGAACATGCCTATGTAAACTCTATCTCAGAGGGTAAAAGCGCAAACCTGTGTCAACCTTTTGTAAAGGAAAAGGCTAACAAAAGTATAATTGTTCACCTTCAATGACATAAAAATTTTATTATTAATTTGAGTTTAAAAAATAATTAAACTAATGAAATGTGTAGAAATACATGAAGCTTAGGATTATAGATTTTAATAATTATTTGGAATAAGAATTGATACATTTTCCTAATTTTTATAGATAATTTTTTAGCTACTGAAAAGCATTGAAAATTAGAGGTCTCGTTCACACCACAAAATAAGATGGAAAGAAATTTATTAACCTTTGATCTCAGACTATGTTATAGATAACATATGTAGCAAGAAAAACATAAAATAAAAATCATCTTTAGACCTATACTTTCTCTTTTATAATGATTCAAATTTCAACTTACTTGAAATTGATAGTTTTCATCTCCTACCACATTTTCCAAAACAAATATATTCTAGCTAGGAGAATAATTATACATTCTAAAAGAGGACTCTTTTGTCTAGAACATCATATATGATTCAATATTCTTTTCTTTCTCAAAATTTGCATCATTTCTATTGTTAAAGTATGTACCTATAGAATTTTTTAATTACAATATATTATATCCAACTAAAACACTATAACTCTATATGAGAATATTCTTGACTCTAAGCTCTATAAAATGGTTTTTATATGCTATTAAAAAGATATCATAAAAAATAGTAAGAGTTATTGAAACACCACTTTTATGAAATAATTCTATTTCTTTACTAATTGGATACAAACTAGTATAAAACATGCATTTAATAGAGTTTTCCAATTGGAAAAGTGTGAGACCATATATAGCTAAGGTAGAATGAATTTATCTATAGATCATATGTTTGGACAAAATTTATTTTAAGATAGAAATACTCAAATTCAATCATTCAGATAAGTCAGCCTGAAAGGTAACATAGCTTTGTACTTTTACCCCAAAAAAATCTTCACCAAAACTTGCATAACTTCTTCCAAAATTAATATATTATGCTTCTAAGGTTAGCTACATATATGAGACACATAGTATAATATCTCTTTAACCTCTCTACATAAACTACTCAATGATCTATCTATACCAACTTTATGGTTACTGCTATTCTTCTATAAGATATCACGGGAAATAGATATGTTGATATCAATGAAAAACATGGTCATGAATATAAAACATCATCATGATAGTGATCTAATCAAATTTCTACCATACTCTCCCATATGAATATCATCAACATTCATGCTTCCAATAGACTCCACAAAAAATTGAGGGCAAAAGAGAAAAAGGGTTGTATTTCAATTGTGATAGAAAATATTGTCGATGACATAAATGTAGTGAAAAGAAATTGTTATATATTGAAGGTCCAAGTGAGGAAGAAGACGATGAACCCATATTAGAGGAGGATAGGGAATTAGGTGAAAAGTACTTTTGAAGAACAAATTGGTGAAGAAACTGAACAAAAGTTTTGGTGAAGGAGCTGAGAAAGAAGAAGAGGAAGACAATGAAGAAGAAGATGGCACATAGGTTCAAGCACCATTTCCATTGATGCAAGCTCAAGGAGAGGATTAGAAAGACAAGGAAATAGAAACTATAGAAGGTGTTGAGAAAGAAGAAGTTGAGGAAGTACATATTCCTATTGACAAGAAGAAAAGAAAGGCCAAGACACAAGTAGTTAGAAGACCAAAGAAGGTTGCAAAACCAAGCTAGCCTAAAACAATAGCATCTACCACAAGGGATAGTACAAGAGTCACTACACAAAAAGCTAAAGAGGTAGCCAAGCCTAAAGAGTAGGAAGGTGAAGCACAAAAAAGACCAAGAAGAAAGTATGTTTCTTAGCTTGAGTCAGATGCGGAGAAGATTAAATCTGATGATATGACCTAGATAATTTATGTGAGAATGTTAGAAATTTTTCTGATTTATTAGGTTTCTCTCACACTGAATTTTATAATATTACAAAAATTTAAAAGAATCAAGTAGAGGTGGCAATATATGCCATGATGGCTATATTTAAGAAGGTTCCTCTAGAAATTGCCAACTCCATACCTAGGAGTTTATATGAAAGAGTTGACAAAAAATGGCACTATTGCTTAGATATAGAAGAAAATTAGGGAGACATCCCTTTCTGAAGTTATGCTAGAACTTAGCAAGGAAAAAATGTCAAAAGCCATTAAGAAATATGTTGTCAAATTTGTGCCTAAGTATAGGGCATTTAACATATCACATAACAAAATAGAGGATGTTGTCCATAAGTCCAAATAAATGTGGAAGATTACATATGGACTGGCCATAGCCAAATATACTGACCAAGAACCTATTGAGGTAGGATATGATGAAGAAGATGATGAAGATCAAGGCACAACTGAGGGAGGAACTAATATGAATGTTAATAATCAAGCAACTGCTAAGGAAGAGTAGCAATGAGAATAAAGTATATAAGATTCACAGATGTTGAGTGCCAACACTCCATAGGTGATAAATGCAAATAGTGAAACTATCAAAGTAAAGGATGTCTCTAATCCTACTAATCAAAATATCAATCCCCTAATAGAGGAATATTTGAAAAAGATAATTATCCAATCTAAACTACAAGACAAATTATGTGACAGCCCTATATTGGTAAGTGTGGATGAAATTTAGAAGTCAGAGACTATAATTGCAAGGGAGGAAGTGAAAACACAAGAACTACCAAAAATCACTCCTCAAGTTACAAGTGTATACCCTTCACAACCCTTAGAAGTATGTCAAAGGAAGGAGACAATAGGATGCACTATTAGGAGAACACTCATTGAAGGCACTCTAGTCTCAAAAAATGTAAAAGAACCTGAAAAAGACAAGGTTGAGATAATTGTAGAAGTCAAGTTAGAAAAACCAGTAAATAATGGGACACAAAGCCAAACAAATTAGATAGATACACTAGCACCTCTAGCACAAGGTCAAGGTGCAACTATAATCAAAGAGTCAAAAAATGACAAGTTTGAAGAGACAAATTTGACACCCAAGTTGAAGGAGCTAGTAAAAATCAAAGTACTTGTGACATTAGCAAAATTTGGAACTCCTTCCAATCAAACACTTTAGAGGCCAAGCATATATGCAACACCTTTGTAAGTCTTAGTGTCAAGTCCTAGCTCATTTAAGGTAGAAGAGGTAATTACTTATGGAGATGTTAGCCTAGATGAAGAAATTGTATTGCCCAAGTTTGATTATGCAGAAATAACAATTGAGTAGATGGGTATACTTGAAGAGGTCTTGGCAAGGAAGAAACATCAAGAACTACTCAAAAGGGAGTATAGGAAGAAACAATCTTTGATTGAGATCAAAGAAATTTTCTTAGATGAATTCAGTCTTTCTACTCCAGATGAAACAAAGCCCATTATTGAAAAATTGACCAATATAATGGAAAGAGTAAGTGACACAGACCTGGATACTAATTTCAAACTACTAGAATGGTATAAGAAGAAGTTTCAAAACAAATTGAATGAGAAGATATCTAGTGATATTGCACTCACATAGGTTACATTGGCAACTAAGATAAATAGTTTGAAGAGGTAAGTTAGGAAACATTTTCTCTTTTTACACAAAATTGTGTAATCCCACACTCTTCACACATGAGATAAGGGATCACATCCTGAATTTTGAGCTCATCAAATGTAGTCATCTAGTGCAAAATTTCCCATGTCTCTAGCTCAATGTGAGAAACACTTTAGTACCCTTTTGTAATCCCAAAGTCAGTTAACAACACTACAAGAAGATAAAGCCAAAATAAGGGCTAAAATGATCACCATCCAATCTACATTGATTCCTCACATGGAGATTTTACATAAGGAGATAGGCTATGTAGAAACACTTATGAAGAAAGACCCCAATCTTTCTAGATTAGATGGCTTAGTACACTGTGTTGCTAAGTTGGCCATCCAAATTAAGTATTTGGAGGTAGCTTCTGATAATTGGGATGTATCTTTTAAAATTATACTTGAGGTCCATAAATCATTTTTGAACAAATACACTATTAGTGTATAACCCATTGACATAAATGTCAAAAAGGGGGAGTAAGAGTAATGGGGAAGAGCAAGAAAGGGGGAGTAAGAGCACGTGAGAGATTGAGGAAGAAAAAATGAAAAAAAAAGAGTATTATTTGATGGAAATCTACTTAGTATGAGAAAGATTTTTGATATATAGTATAGAACATGACAGAGAAAATAACTCAGGGGGAGTTATGAGATTTTGAGGTGTAAGTCATGTTTCAAAATTTTGATATTTTGAAATGTTGTTTAGAAGCCAAACAATCATTTATGATATGCTCAAAAGAATAAGTGTATTAATGTATGACCAAGTGTTTTTGACACTCATGTCAAAAGAGGAGATTGTTAATCTCAAATTGGTTTTGACAAGTGAGTGTCCATTACTTAAGTCATTTACTTAGTTCATGCCAAACAAGTAACATATGTCAAGCACAACATATAAGTTAGAGCATGTTGAGTAAATAGTGAATTTCAAGTCACTCGTATGCTGAGTCACTCAAGTGTTGAGTAGATAGTATGTACTGAGTGATTTAGGAGTCGAGCAAGTAGTGCATGCCAATTCATTTAGATGCTAAGTGATAGTATTGAAGTCACAGATAGTGTTGAGCAATAGGGACTTCAGATGCCAAGTAACATAGATTTGACATAGTTATTTGTATTGGCAAAAACTACTATGTAAACTACTTTTGGGATGACTTAAGGATTGAATTACAATATTTTGTTGATAAAGAAAAATATTGAGTTGAAATCCCTATGTATTACATGCAACCAATTAGATAAAGGGAAAGTTTAAGCAACAATATGGATGAATCATAACTGTTCATTCATACCTAAACCTAATTCACCTACATCTTCTTAAGGAGCACAAACCCTAGTCTTCATATGAGTGGAGTCAGAATGAATGAATGATCAAGGAGAGTTTTCCATGCACAAACTAGAATATTCATGGTGATGAAGGTATTAAGATCTGAATTGCATTGTAGAATCAGTTAAAGGAGAACAAAGGAAGGAAACAATGAACAACAGAGAGACATTTGATCAAGAAGGATCAAATATACATTTGTATAGAGCTGATCTTTCATCAAGAAATAGAGTGTTAATCGCAGGATCATTGCTGAGACACTCTAATAGGTGAATCAGTTAAATCTCTTAATAGAGTAGTCCTAATAGGCTGTAATGAAATCCTCTAACAAGGTGTTTACATAATTGTGAGTTGAAGTCCTTTAACTAGGAATGCTTCTAAAAGGTTGTTGAAATATTTTAATAGGGTAAGATCTAATAGTATTTGTAAGCTTTTAATAGGGAAGACCTTTCACAGGGTAGATAATGTTTTGTGATCAAACATTGTAACCTTCATTGGATACACTTTAATACTACAATAGTGAAGATTTGTGGGTGTCATCCCCACCCCATTTTTACCTTCTCATTGGATGGTTTTTGGGTAATCATATCTTGTGACATATATGTGTGAATGCTTACTTGTTTACATACTTTAGATGTATATGCACTTTACTTCATATTTTAGTTTACTTATTGAATATGTGAGATGGATGTGTGGTGAATATTTTATGGGTTAAAGTTTAAAGCACTAATTCATAGCACCCTACCCCCCTACCCACCCCTTTCCTATTGTAATTCTAATACCTACAACCAAACTTGTTAGAAAACCATAAAACATGTTTAGATTTGGCTTTGAAAATAGGGCAAACTAACACTTGGGAGCACAAAAACTAGGGCATTGGTTCATTCTCATAAGGAGAGTATAAATTTAGGATAAGGGCTCATGAGGAATAAGTGGACACATTTGAAAAACATTCAAAGTGAGCTACTTGGATTTGTAGGACTGGAAACACTTGTAGAAAAAGTCTTTTTCATAAACAAAATGGACCTGGAAAGGTGTGCAAACAGATTTGTCAAGACTTGCAAATTGGTAGACTTAAAGTATTTTAAGAGTAGAACCCAATGGTACAATCCATTTGATCTCAATTTTTATGGGATTAGAGTTATGACATCCTAAAAAAGGGCATTGATCAATCTACACTTCTTGAAACCATTAAAATCTTAGAAATTGCATTTGGAATTGTTTACAAAAACCAATCAAATGGATTTGTCATAAGCTCAAATTAGAAACATAACAATTCTTTGACCTATAGAATGAAATGAAAAAGTAATTTTCTCATTTCAATCAATTGGGTCAATGTTATAATTGGTCAAATAGAAACTCCTAGGATTCTGAACAATTTACTTTAGCATGACAACAATAAATAACCTACTTTGAGGGATTCAAAATGTAGTCAAAACATGTCAAAAAAACTTGAAATATTAAACATAGGTTATTTGATAGGCATAATAAACACTCTCAATGTGGTGAGTCATGAAACATTACTAGGTGTGAGATATTCAAATGCAAGCAAGGCCTCCTATCATTGACAATTGAGCAAAAATGCAGATTTGAACATTGCTCAAAATGGATCTTCATAGAATGACTCTGAATGGAATTTTATCTTCATGGAATGAGTGGATATTCTAAATGAAAGGTGTTAGAAACATTAAACACCTCTTAGGGATCAAAAGGATAGCCAGGTACACATGCATTAAATGTGCTTTAAAGGTCTCAAAAGCTTGGAATGGTACTCATATTGGAAAGGTGGTTTTGAGTCCCAACAAGATAAGCTTTACTAACTTTCATATTTTTTTAATCTTTCATAGGATAATAAAAATATTTTATTCATATAAATTTTAATTTTTAATTTTTATAGAATAATTTCTTTTTTATTCACATCCATTATAACTTATATGTAGATTCCTTTAATAAGTTATAAATATAATAAAAAATAACTTGCATGTATTCATTTAATAAGTTACAAATATGACCATAAATAACTTATGATATTAAAAAACTAACAAGATTAAAATTCAAATGCAAAAGAAATAAATTTTATAGAATAATTTTTTTTTAATTCACAGTCATTATAACTTATATGTACATTCATTTAATAAGTTGTAAATATAACCATTAAGATTAAATTTCAAATAAATAAAAAATAACTATCTCTGATAGCACTCCTTCCATCTATATAGGTCCATACTACTATAGGTATTGGCATTATTTCGACTAAATAAAAAATAACTTCATCTCTTTTGTACAATTGTTCAACTTTTTAAATAAATCTCTAGACTTCAAACCTATAATCTTATCTAAGTCACAAGACCAACTACAATATACCTTAAAAAAATTTCTTAACCATTGACTTCTATTCTTGTGCATTCAGTTGCATAGCATAGTTCTTTCACAACTTGTGTAGAATTACTATACTTTATTTTTTCATTCATAAATGAAACAAAATATAGAACTTGGAAACCTATGGTGAAATTAAAACTTGTGTGAGGAGAGAAATTATGGTAGAGCAATGGAGGACAGGAACCTAGAGAAGGTTTCTAGCAAAGAACAAGAATTCTAAGTGGTTTGGGAGGTTAGGAAATGGATGGGAACCTTTGAGGAGACATGAAGGGTGGGCTTATTGGGAGAATATGTAGACGAGATGGAAAAAAGGGAGTCAAAATTTTAGGGAAAGCTTTCAATAGAAGAAAGTGGGATAGAACAATGAAGAAAAGTGCCAAAATGGGAAAGCAAGATAGAACGAAAGTGGCTGGAGAACACAACTAATGAAAATATTCACATTGGTGAATTTGGGTGGGAAAGCCATTTTTTTAAATATAGCAAAAAAAAGAGAAAAACACAAGTAGTAGAAAATTAGGAGAAGCAAATCATTGAGGATCAATAGTGGACTTGGTGCATAGTGGAGAAAGCGGTGCTAGATAGTAGTCTAATAAAGGGGAGAAGTGACTTTTTGGAGAAAAATGCTTTATTTTAAAAGGTTTTAAAAATCTTGAAAATGGTTTGTGCATGGTGATAGTTGATATAGCACAAGATAGGGATTGGATTCTGAATAGTGGCCCTTACTTTATGGATGGATATGGGTTTTATTTAAAGAAATGGATTGTGAACTTTGATCCAACAAAGGAGGTAATAAAGGAACTCCCTATATGGATAGGGCTAAGAGATTTTCCATAGGAATGTTAGCAGGGATAGTGTTGTAGAGTGATTGGAAGCAAAGTAGGAACATTTATAAATGTAGTAGAAATGGTGGATAGAAAAACCATGCAAATGTTTCCAACAGAACACATAATGTGGAATGACTGCCATCCAATCCCATAAATGATTGATATCATTATTGATGGGGTTGCATGGAGATAGTTGGTATCTCTAGAAGAAGGGTTAAAGGTTTGTGAGTTATGTCTATGTGAGGAACATGACACTGAAGAGTGCAAACAAGATGGAGGTAATAAAGAAAAGGAATAGGAAATGCTATATAGGAGGGCGATAAAGATAGCAAGGAGTTTAGAAATTAAGAAAGATGAGAGTGAAAATAGATGGAAGATGGAAATGCAAAAATAGAGAATGTTATGATAGTAAAAATGAGAGAAAATAACTGTTAGGATAGAGGATAGAGGGAAAGTGAGTTTATGGATGGGGTTTAGGCTTTAGGTGCTCATATGGAAAATGATGAAGTAGTCAAAAAATTTCAAAATTAAAAAAAAAAGGTAGATGCAAATAAGTAGTGGAGGAATGGATTGGAGATTTATGAAACAAGGAAGGGTGAGAGGACTAGGGATGAGGGAGAGGAAAGTAGGACAAATAGAAGTGTAGAAGAAATGGAAATAAGGGTTCATAGGGAAGTAGAAGGAACTCAAGAACCTTGGGAGGGTGATTGTCAATTAGAAATGGAGTCTAAAAGACTAGAAGGACATAGAGAATGGGAGGAGAATGAAGGGTATATAATTGAGAAAGAAGTAGATATGGAAAGGGGGAATGGGGATGTTTTTAAGGATATTGAAATTTCCCCAATCAGAAACCTGACAGGAAGATTAACGGAATCAAGTTTGAAGGAGAGTCTAAATGGGGAAGAAATAGATGGAGGTGCAAAAGAGAATGAAGCTTTTTTGGGATGAAGGAAAATATGATCCTTAAAGAAAATATAATGATTGAGGAATCTCAAATTAAAAAACCATAAAGTAATGATTAGGGAGAGTCATAAAAGGGGAAGAAGAAAAATCAATGCATTGATTTAGATAGAAGGAAGTGCCAAAGGTCAAATTAAAATGAAAGCGGGTAGGGGTTAGAACCCCTCTTAGAAAGGATGAAGATCCTCTCATGGAATTTCAGGGGATGCAATGCCCATAAAAAAATGTGCTTGATCAGTAGAGGCCTGGATCAAGAAAAATAGGATATAGTGTTCTTGTGAGAAACTAAGGTAAAGATAGGTGAGGTGGAGGGAATGAGAAGAAAGTTTTGCAAATGGGAAAGTGTATGGTTAGCTACTGAGGGAGCCTTAGGAGATTTATATGTATTTTGTAACAAGGAAATAGTAAAGAGAATTATAATGTAGTCTAGAAGGAATTGGTAGTGGTTAAAAGTCTACTCAAAACAATTGGGATATGATTTCAATGTCATTAATGTAGATGGCCCAACTCAAAGCAGAGAGAAGAAAGAACTTTGGAAAAAAATTATAGAATTGCTAGAAATCTTAGAAGATGAAATCACCATAGTAGTGGAGGACATTAATGATATCTTATATCAAGAAGGAAAAAGCAGAGGTAAGGGATGGATACCAATCTCATAGAAGGACTTCTCATCCTTTGTTATAGATAATGGACTTATCGATATTCCCTTCAAATAGGGGTATTTTATATGGAACATGTTAGAATTATTTAGAATAACTGAGCGGGGGGGTGAATAAATTATTCATAGTCCAATAATTTCCAATAAAAATTTCTAATAAAATAGAGGTGAATCAGAAGTATGATCCTTTTTCCTTTCTTATCATGCATGCAATTAAAAATTAAACAGTCATGTAAAGTAACCATGCATCACCACATAACACAAAGGATTTTGATGACCCAAAAACCCTCCAACAATAAGAAGGTAAAATTGGAGTGGGGATGATACCCACAAAATAACTGTGCAATTGATTTCAACTACTTCTGATGTTTTGCCCTATTAAGGGCCTTCCCTGTTAAAGGCTTTACACACTGTCAGGTGTGACCCTATTAAAGGACTTAAAAGCATTCAACTTAGAATGTCACCTTATTAAAGGATTTACATAGAGCTATTAGGCTCACCCAAGTCCATGGGATTTATAGTCACCTTCTCAAAAGAATCTTTTATCCCTCTCTAAGGATCTCTTATCCTTCTTCTAAGGATCTCTTATCCTTCTCCTAGGGATCTTCTATCCTTTTCTTGAGGCTTATCCACCTAGCTATTAAGCTAACCTAGCAATGTAGGGTTTTGATATCTAATACAATGGTAAGAGAGTATTAGAAGGGTTTTGACCTGATAAAGATTGAAACCATCACTCTTTAGTTCCTTCCTTTTCTTGTATTTTATCTCTTGCAGTGCTGATAGCTTGTTCACCCTTCAAGATTTGTCTCATTGAGTTCTTCTACTCGTTATGCCAATGCACATTATGGCCACTTGATCTACTTAGAGTCTTGATGCTCTGTACTTAATCTGCACTATATCCTCTTCTTGAATCTTCACACTAGCCTTCTCTTGGCTTCTTTGCATGATCACACTCATGACCAACTCCCTCTCACACTCTTGATCTCTAACTTGTAGCTCCTTATAAAGAAGTTTTGTTCTCCATTTCCTGCTCAAATCTTGATTTGATCTTGAGAAAATGATATTGTTTTCTGTCCAAATTGCTTCTTCTAGAAACTTCATGATAAGTCCACCAGCATTCACCTTGAATTGGTTTGCATGGTTTACATAGAATTTTGTGACATCTACTCATCATCCTTATCATCCAACTAATTCACAAAATTCAACGTAACAAACATATCATCACAGATCTGGTGAATCTTTGACTTAACAAATAATGTAGCAACTCGGCATCATTGGTTTACTAATGCTCAGCACCTTTTGTGTTACTCAACTCCTACTGTTGTTTTATTGGTGATTGGTACCTATAGCATTTCTTCTCTGCTCATCACTTGAAGACATACTCAACATCCATTACCTTTTTTCTGATGCTTGACACTTGAACAATTATGTGTAACTCAACACCTAAAGGATTGCTTAGCACACATTAAAGTTGAACTTGCTCGGCTTCAACTAAGAATCTGCTCGGCTCTAACTAGCTCGCTCGATTCTCTCTAATGAACTTAGTTAGGCTTTACAAATGACAGTTAAACTTTACATCTTTGATGTGTCTAAGTGTGCCCATTCTCTATATCTTAGAGTATGTCATCAATACACTATTTTATCAATGGCTTAGCTGATCCTTATACTTCTTTTGAACATCATAACTTCAACCTTTCTCTAGATGCTTTAGTTACATCTTGTTGATTGTCTCCTCCTTGTCAATTAACCAATTGATAGTACTTGGATCACTTAAGGAATTGTCATTCCTACAAGTAGCAAGTTTGACATCAATGACAAAACAATGATAAAAAACATTCTTTACTAGTTCCATTTTTCTCCATTCATGATTCTTTCAATCATTTCCAATAGAAAAATAGGAGGAAAGGTGATGCGGAGATAACAATAACAGTTACAATAACTCTTTGATTCAATCCGATACAATAACAATCAAACCATAATCCATCAAACTTGATATATATGTATATCTATTCTATTTTTCATACAAAGATTAAAAGTATCAACAAAAAGGAACACAAGACTTCATATAATATATTTCATTGATCATTAAAGCAATTACAATATTCATGGCTCTCTGGTTGAAGACCAGAGAGCCCATACTTTTCTAAACTTTTACACTACGCTGCAGCCTCTGAGTTGCTTCCCTCTATTAAAATGAAATCTCCCTCTTGTCTTTTCGATTACATTAGCTATCCCTTTTTAAAGATATTTTGGACAGTTACAAGAACTATCTAACTACCGATGATGCATCACATTCCTATTCCATGTTTGGTTAGAAATATAATTCACCCACTTTTAATATATTATAGTGTGAAGCACTAAATAAACCATTTATTGACATGATTCTATGAACGTCAATATTATAATAACGAGTAAATGGTGAGGTGCCCCTGCACCATACTCCCAAGCTTCAAAATTCTCCATGTCCTCATGGAAATGCATTGATGAGAATTTGTACCTCTTCACCATCATTGCTTCAATGCCTCCTCCACTTTCTTTATCTCTTTTAACTGACTCCTATCAATGGAGTTATGCTGGTCGCCTCAATGTTGCTATGTTTCCTGTCATAAATTAGGAGCCAAACCATTAACCCTTCCTAGGGAATCAAATAACTTTCTCAAAATAAATTTAAATAATAGCAAACCAATTCTACAGTATCCATTTCTAAGTCTAGTTTCCAAATATATAAGTTATTTTCTTTTCTCATTCATAAATCATTGTATAATATCAAATCTTTTTTTGCAACACCATTGAAGGCATTTAAAAACCATTTTTCACTCAAATCTTCATAACTTTCCCAAATCTAAATGAAAATGATTCAAACCAGTTGGAAATGAAGAGAATAGGACCATGCAAATTTTTGGCTAAGAATGGTGAAAATGCTTACAAGGTAGAACTTCCTTCTGATTTGGGAATCTCTCCAATTTTTAATGTTCAAGATTTGATAGCTTTTAAGGGTGATATATCTCAAACTCCTGTAGATTTTCATGGAGATGTGGAAGTTTCTGCTACACCATAGGTCATAAAGTTGCAAGCGGAAAAGGTTTTAGAAACAAGACCCAAGAAGGCTACTAGGCACAAGGTGTATTTTGAACACCTCATCAAGTGGAAGGGTAAACCTGACTCAGAGGCTACTTGGGTGGCTGAAGCTAACTTCAAGAAGCTGAACATTCCATTGGACCTTCTTGAAACTGAAAATGCTTGACTTTCCCCAGGGGGAGGAGTATGGTGTAGGAGCACCTAGGTAGGCTAGTTTGTACCTAGTGCTTCTTTCTTGTCATTTTGGCTTGTAGTGATGCTAGCCACATCACTAGTGGTTTAATAAGACCTAATAGGTCCTTAGGTAAGGTTTTATTAGTTTCTAAGTGGGTTTTTGCTCCTAAGTTGTTGTTATGCCAAAAAGTTGCTCGACAGGGGTTAGGTTGACCAAAGTGGTGGGAAAGTTGACCAAGGGTCAAAAAAAATCTTGGAATGTCTAAATCAACCTAATATGAACCCTTACCAAGTTTGGTGAACTCATTTGTTAATAATTTTAAGTTATGGCAAAAATTGTTCAAAATTGCAAAAGTTGCAAAATTGCAATTTTGCAACTTTTTGCAACTTTTCTTGCAAAGTTGAAAATGAGTGCAAAGATTTAGTTAGGGGTTTGACCATGACCAAAATAGGTTGGAAACACCTATATAAGTCCATTCTTGATTAGTTTCAGGGGTTGGCAAGTTTAGTGGCCATACATGTACGGATTTTGTGTGCATTTTTTTCATGGCAGCCACTTGGTAAATGAGCATTTTGGTGTTGAATATGGTTGGAAGTTTGGTTTTTCTTGTTTGAAACAGTTATATGAATTAGTTTTAATCTTTTTCACATGCTCAAGTTGATAGTACAAGCTTTGTTAATACTGAACAAGTTTTTTTGACGTTTTTGCCAGTTTTCTAGTTTATAGCAGCAGTTTGAATTAAATGGACTCTTTCTCCATTTTCCACCATTGAAACCTCATGATGCTGTGGTATTTGGAGTAAGATACAATTTACATTATGTTACAAAAATAAGGGCTCTTAAATATGAAGGAAAACAATTGTTTGTTGATGCCCGAGGCAAGAAAAGTGTCTTGGCTAGTGGAAATATCGCTGTAACCAGCAACATATCACGTGTTGGGTGATTAAAAATGTGAAACAAAGTATGGAAAGTGGTGGGGAATGTTCCTACTGTACTCTTGATGCAATTGGAGGTGATTGTGTGCTCTAGAAAGAAAGTTATGAAAGATTTTGTAAAACCGGGTTCAAAAACTACTAGCTTTAGTTTTTAGCATTTTTGTGTTTTGGGTGTTTGGCATATGGTGGAGGCCTAAACGTGGTGGAATAATCTCTATTTTTTAAAAGGGTATTCATATCCCTAATTTTTTTAAGGATTTTTATGTACGTTTTGTGAGCAGCACACAATTTTAAGTGTTGAAACCCTCTTTTCTTGGTTGTATGACAGTAGCATTTGTAAAGGTCTTTGTGTGAACTTGTAAGATCTTCTATTGAAAGTTGTTTCTTGGCTTGATAATGTCAATATTAACATGTTAATGTAGTAGAAAGGTCTTCAAGCATGAAGGAAGTTGGAAAAACACAGGGTGTATGTTCTAGCCTTGTTTTGGCAACATTATAGCAGCACTTTGCCAACTTGTTTGTAAAGTTGGAAAATCTTTCTAAAGTGTTTTATTTTGGTTTGAACATGATTAAAAAAAGCTTGATGAAGCATGGTAAGACCACCAAGAACCTCAAGAAAGGTTGGAGAGCATATTGTGGCCAGTTACCTAGGAAGCACCTGGCAAGCCATGTGGTGAATGAAATTTTTTGTCACCTATGAAGTTGTACTTTGTTTCAATTGGTGTCACAAGGTGAATGGAGTGGATCTTGGGTTTATCCAAGTTGGTGAGTGGATAATCACCATCAAGGTCAAAGGAATGACCTATAAGCCCTAGGAAAGGACTAGGTAGCAAGAGCAAACCTTGTGGTTACATCAAAAGGGTTTGTAAATATTGCTAAAAGATTGTATAGGTTCCTTTTAGGGGGGGGACTGGACTAAAGTTGAGTGCTTTTTGGAAGCTAAGATTGTGCCAACTCATTGGTCTTACCACTTTTGCATTAGTCTAAGATTACAGGAGTAACTCACCCCTGATCGATGCTCTTTCAAATTTGAAGCTATGTGGTTGAGGGCATATGGTTTCAAGGAAATGGAAGAAATTTGGTGGTGGGAAGCTCCAAAGAGGGAGGGTAACATGGCTCTTAAATTATTCAAGAAGCTTTAGTATATAAAATAAAAACTAATGTTGTGGAATAGAGAATCTTTCCAAAATATTTTCAAAAGAAAAAAAGACTTGGAAGTAGAATTTAAAATCTTGAATCATAAAATAATTTAGAGTATTTTTCTAGCTACATATGTTATCTATAACATAACATGAGATCGAAGGGAAATAAGTTCATTTTCATGTAGTTTTGTGGTGGGAACTAGACCCCTAATTTCCAACATTTTTCAGCAACTAAAAAGTTATCATTAAAAAATAGGAAAATATATCATTTCTTTTCAAAATAATTATTAAAAATTATAATCCTAAAAATCATATATTTCTACACATTTCATTAGTTTACTTCATTTTCAAATTCTATATAATAATAGTAGTTTTATGTCATCGATGGTGAACAATTATACTTTTGTTAGCCTTTTCCTTTGTCAATGGGTGACACAAGTTTGTGCTTTTACCCTACTGCACTCAATTTCTTGAAGGATAGAGGTATAACAGAGGATGGGGGGGAGGATTTAGTTGTGGAGGTTCTGGAATGCATTACAGATGAACAAAATGCAAGGTTAAATGTTGTAGTCTCTAAAGAAGAAGTTTAAAAAGTGCAATATGGCTTGGGGAAAGACAAGAGTCTAGGGCCTAATGGATTCATAGGAAGCTTCTTTAGGCTCATATGGGAATGTATTAAAGATGAAATTTGGGAGATGGTGGAGGAATCAAGAAGATGAGGTTTTGTTTTAAAATATTTAAATAACACTTTTTTAGCCCTTTCCAAAAAAGGAGGAATGTAGCTCTTATGGGATTTTAGACTTATCTCTCTATGTAATACTATGTATAAAATCATATCAAAGGTAGTGGCTAATAGGCTAAAAAAGGTACTAAATGATGTAATTTCAAAGGAATAAATTGGTTTTGCTCCAGCAAGATCAATATTTGAAGGGGCGATTATAGCTCATTAAATGACCCATTCAACTAGAACAAAGAAAATTTGCAAAATGATGGTTAAATTGAATATAAAAAGAGCTTATGATGAGGTAAATATAGTTTTTTTATTTAAAATTTTGAAAAAAATTGGCTTAAAAGATGAATGGATTATTTGGGTAAAAGGTTGTTTAAATTTGTTTAGGTTCTCTATGCTGGTTAATTGCAGTCCCCAAGGCTTTTTTGAATTAGAAAAAGGGATAAGATAGGGTGACCTTCTTTCTCCTTTCATATTTATAATTTTGGTTAAAGTTTTAGGGAGGCTTATTAAGGAAAGAAGGGTTAAAGGCCTATGGAAATCAGTTAAGCTAGCAAGGGGAGTGGACCCAATCTCAAATTTATAGTTTGTGGATGACACATTCCTTATGGGAGAAGCCTCAAAGAGGGAAGCTAGAATTATGAAGAAAAGTTTTTAGACTTCAGTAGGTAGAATTTTGATGTTAAAATCTAAGGTTTTAGCAGTCCCAATTTTTTTAATGATGCTTTTAAAAATCTTGAAGAAGGTGATAAATTTAGTGGAAAGGAAAATGAAGAAATTCTTCTAGAGTGGGGTAGGAGAGGAAAAAAGTGGCACTTACTAAAATGGGAGAAAATATGTAGGCCTAATATATTTGGAGGGACATGTATTAGAGACTAGAACACAATGAATAAATTTTTAGGGGCTAAGTTGGTGTGGCAATTGGAAAATGATACTAAGCATATGTGGATGAGGATTATGAAGGCTAAATATTTGGATTCTAATGAGAACATAATGACTTTAATTATTCAAAATCTGATAAGAGGTTCTACAATAGGGAATTTTATGCTATCATGCAGGCATGTCATTACTAACCATATGTCTTTGGTCATAGGAAATGGAAATAGGGAAAAGTTTTGGGAAGATTCTTGGAACGGATACAATTCTTTATATGAGGAATTAGGTGATGAAGATTTGGAATAGATTTTATGTGATATGTGGTATAGAAATATAAGAAATTATATGGAGGAAAGTGAAGGGGTTTTTGGGGAAATATGGAAATGGAAAGATTGGTGAATGGAGGGCCTTTTGGATGGATAGCAATAATCCCTAAGGGATATCTTCAAGAGTATAAAAGTTTGCATAATAAATAAGGAAGATAAGATAGGCTGGTGTGCAGTAGCCTCAAGTAATTATTCAATTAAGTTGTGATATAAAATTTTATATTCTATGATGGATGAATGTTATGAAGTAGGAGACTTATGTTGGAGTAAAGAAATTATCTCAAAGGCTAGCACATTTGCATGGTTAGCAATTCAAGGAAGAATCTTAATAGGAGAGAGGAGGCAAAGATTTGGATTTTAGGGCCCTACAAAATGTGTAATGTGTGGAAAGAATGAGGAGAATGTGGATCATTTATTGTTAAATTGTGACATAGTAGCAAAATTTTGGAGTCATCTCCAAGGAAAATTGGGCTAGGTAGGACCATGGAGCCCCTCTTTCAAGGCCATTTTAATTTCATGGTTGAGGGGAGGAAGAAAAAGTTGTTTACAATGCATTTGGAGAATATTCCCCTCAATTGAAATATGGGAGGTATGGAAGGAAAGAAATAGGGGGATATTTCAAGATAGAGTAGAGTTAATTGATCAAACCTTAAAATGAATAGATTATTCTATTGAAGAAGTGGAGAACACAGTATTCTTTAGGAAAAAAGTATCAAAATGTGGGTTCATGAACTCTGATAGGGAAATTCAAAATAGCTGGTTGGGGATTGAAATTAGAAAGGCAGAAGATACACGAATAGGAAATTATAAAGCCACAAAAAGGGAAGAGGTGAAGTGGGAAGCTACTAAAATAGGCTAGTTAAAAGTAAATTTTGATGGAGCCTCAAAATGAAATCTGGGAAATTCAGGGGTAAGATGCATTGTAAAGGATAATTTATGGGATATAGTGGCTTATGGAGCATTAATTAAGACTAAGGGATAGGACTAATAATGAAGTTGAGTTCCAAGCTGCATTATTAGCTTTAAAATATATGAAAAAGATGAGAGAGAAATAAAATTAATTTGGAAGGGGACTCAATGGTGGTGGTGCAGGCGGTGAGTGAAAATTCAATCCATGCATAGCACCTAGGAAATTTGTTAGAATCTATTATGGAATTAAATGGTTTCTAGGAGTTTAAAATATGTCATGTTTTTGTCATCACCTAGGTTTTCACCCTTGTCCAAGGCCTATGCATGAGGACAACCTAGTGAAACATGGAAACAACCTCCAAGCTGTTGGACTTGAACTGTGAGGTTGAGTCTCCGAAGAAGGCGGGCTTCCTCTTATTATAAGGGTGCACCTATCTACTCTTGGAGAGGAAAAGGGAGAAGGAGAGCATGAAAGAAAATCTACCTAGTCTAATCTAAGGAGGTGATGCACCAAAATAGAGTGTTTGGAACAATTCTCTACCCATACATGCACTACTGAACCAGAATGAAACTAAGGATATTACACATCCAGACTTGCTTCAATCAAATAACCACATATAGATGAGAAAACCAAGATGAATGACATGAGGAAGAAGTTCACTTATATATCATTCACATGCTAGAAGAGATACAGTCATGCAAATTACAGATTTTCACAAAACAAAGGCATAGGAAAAGAATTCTTGTACTTTAATACCAATGGCTGAAGAAGGTAAGTAGAGAATCAGACAGTTCAAAGACACAGGGGAGTTCAAACCAGAATTACAGAGAAAAAGTGAAGGAAAATCAGAGAGAAGGTCCTTTTTTGAAAAGATCACAAAAAATTCCTTTATAGTTCAGGCATAACTAAAGATTACATTTACTTCTCACCTACTGGCATTAACTTCTCACCCTAAAAATCCAATCAAAGATCTGGTGGTTTGAGTACCAAAAAATTTGATATTCCTCTGAGAAAGAGCCTAGAGAGGACAAAATGGTGCTAGAAAACATCCCTTGACATAGTAGATAGATCTGTAATGGTGGTAGAATGTCCTTGCACCTCGCATTCACTTCTGAGTTGGTGGCATTGATCACAGGATCAAAATCTCGTGGCAAAAAACCTGATTCATTATTTCTAGCTTATGAATCTGCAAGGTCAAAGCAATTCAAATAGTTCCTTATGCACCAATTGGGCCACGTTATCATTAACTACGCCACGTTATGGACTGAACTAACTACGCCACCCTCAAACTGTTATCATTAACTACAGTGATTACAAACCTGACAATGACCTTAACTGACAGCCGCTAACTGTCAACCCTGGTCTTCCAGCGAGACACTTGTCAGCAAGACACTATATCGCTATGGTAAAGATTGCACAACTTCATCATAGCGAGATAGTGCCTTTTGTTGATCTGCCTTGATCTGATGATCATGAAGACTCATCATGCTCCACGCTGTCCTTACCCCAGGTCCATCATATCTGGCACCACCTCAGCAACCACACCACACCCAAACGACACCTAGCAATATCTAACCGACATACCTTGTTGCAACCTGGCCCCACTAATCCACATGGTGAAAGGGTGGCATGTCGCTATGGTAAAGATTGCGCAACTTCACCATGGTGACACGGTGCCTTTCGTAAATTTTCCTTGATCTAACGGCAAGCAAGATAGATACTGCTTCTCAGTGCATCAATCAATAGAAACTAGCCACATACCACTATTCTGACGGGTCCTCTCTGACATCTGAGACTCATTAGACACGTGGCAAAAGGGCACTATGTCACCATCATATCCTCCATGCAACTTCAAAAGGATTAGAAACCTTGGCCTCATAATACACGTGGCATCCCCACACTGGTCCATGTAGCATCATCTTGGTGACTTGTACTACCTTGACTCATTGAGTAGCTCTTCCTTGCAGATGTGGCATGTTCTGATTTGCTGGCATGGATCAAGGACCCTTCCAACTGGGCAATCAGAGTATGAAATGGGACCCAACTCATTTGCCTAAAGTTCTTGTTGTTGATCTTTTCTGTTGCCATGAACCTTGCTGCCAACACTGGGACTCATCGTAGAAACAACCTCCGGCCGGTCGGGCGCTATATCGCTATGAAGATTTTTTGGCCAAAATACGATAGGGACATAGCGCCCACGGTGCCGTGGAACTTTTTTGACCTGCCAAAACATGTTTCCTAGCCCATTGGACCCACCGGACACATGTCATCATGGCGCCATGTCACGAACGTAAATCTCATGCAGCTTTCGATGGTGAGATAGTGCCAATAGTAGATCTTCATCGGATCTGACGATTACGAACTTGCGGGCCGCAAAATATATCATAAGGCTTGGCATTAAAATAGTATTATCTTTGGGAATTAGCCATTGGATGGGCTGGATGTTTGAAATTTGAATCTTTGGTGGGTGAACAAACGATAACATTTTTGGCGACTCACAGGGGACACAAGCCAGCTATGTGTATGACTAGTGGCCTCATGTATCCATTGGGCTATGGAGTCAAAAAATGGGTCCGTGCATACTATGAAACCCTAACCCTTCTACGAGGAGATCAAAATATTGAAAACCCTAGCCCTACAACTACAACTGAAAACAAAAAACAAAACTTCCTCTGCAACCTGAAACACCTCAAAATCTGCTACCTCACAAAGAGACGGTTGTGCCCGCACACTTCTTAAAAAGCAGGAAACAATAGAGAGAAACTAAACTACCTATATACAGGAACTCACAAATTTTCAGAAACAGGGCTTTAGATAGATCCCATTGACTAGAATGGGCAAAATCTCTCCATTGGGCCTATTCAACTAAAATGCATTAGCCTATTTGCAATTGGCAACCGGATAGGGGCCACTCCATAGTGCATCAAACTTGGAATGTGTTCCTAGTTTTTCCCTATCTACATCCCACTTTAGAACTAAATCTTCTTCTCTGAAGGTTTTGGCCCTAGTTTTCTTATCAAAACTCCTTTTCATCTGCTGCTAATGCATCTCCAAGGTTTGCATAGCTCTATTTCTCTTTTCTTCTAGTTCAATCAGCTCTACCATTCTTACTGACATGGAATTATCTTTAATAAATTCTAGCTGATGAGCCAATTCCAAGGATGGGAATTCCAATGAAATTGGGAGTCTAGCCTCCCTACCATATACTAGCACAAAAGGTGAATTTCCAATAGATCTCTTGGGTGTTATCCTATCAGTCGACAGGGTAGTTCTTAATTTCTTATGCCAGACCCTCTAATTGTCTTCTATTGTCCTCTTCATGATTCTGATCAAATTCTTGTTGGAAGACTCAACCAAACCATTACCCTGGGGATAGTAATTTGATGATGTGCTTAGGTAGATATTGTGATTCATTGCCCATGCATAAATTTGGGTTCCAACAAAAGACTTGGCATTGTCCGAGATGATAGTAGAAGGAGCACCAATCCTAGATAAAATCCCATCAAGGAATTCAACAACTGATGGTATGGCATCCTTCAAGGAAACTGCCTCTGTCCATCTAGTGAAATAATCAGTAGCAACCAAAATCCATTTATGACCTGCACTGATGGAGGATTAATGGGGCCTATAAAATCCAACCCCCATTGGGTAAAGGGCTGATCCACCTGAATAGGATGAAGGGGGAGAGCTGCAAGCTTCTATTTTCTTGCGAAGAAAGAACACTTCTCACATTTCCTCATGTATACATAACAATCATGGAATAGAGATGGCCAATAATAACTAGCCCTCATGATCTTCATGGTAGTTGTTCTTGCAGAGAAATGGCCACCATCAGGGCCGTCATGAAGTTCCTTTATCATCCTCTCAGCCTGATCCTCTTCAATGCATCTCAACAGGGTCCCATTAAATTCTCTTCTGAATAGGATACCATCAATTACAACATAGGGAATGGACTATAGTCTATATTGTCTCCTTTTAGTTCTGTCCAATCCCTGAGGGTATCCATTCCCTAATAAGAAGCTCTTCATATCATTTATCCAGCTCCTTGGACCATTAACATTTCCTACCTCCTGCTGCTCTGTTATTACCATAGCAGCCTCTTCATCAGAATCCTGGCCTGATAACATTTCTTTGCACAATCCTCTCCCTCTTACCAGCTTGGTAATCTGAATATCAACATCATATTCCATTACCCTAGTGATCCATTAAGCTCTCTTTTCACTGATATCCTTGCTTAACAGGAAGTCTTTTACACTGGCATGGGGCACCAACAGACAGATTTTATTGTGGGATAAGAGGTGCTTGAATTTCTTCAAGGCTCTGATGACCGCAAGGGCCTACTTCTCAACAAAGTTGTACTTATCTTCATATTCCTTAAGCCCTTCACTGAAGAAAGGTATGGGCTGCTCCTCATCCTTGTCATTTGTTTGAGTCAAGACAGCAGAGATACTTGACTCACCACCTAGAGTGTAGAGGATGAAATCCTTTTCAAAATTTGGGTTCATGAGAGTAGGCGCTGAGGCTATGGCTACCTTGATCTCTTCAAAACTCTCCTTCCCTTCCTTGGTCCATGAGAAGACCATACCTTTCTTAAGCATAGCTATAAGAGGTTTCACCATGGTAGCAAGATTAGGAATAAACCTTCTTACAAAATTTATCCTACCAAGGAAACTTTGCAGCCCTTTCTTGTGTTTAGGAAGAGGAAGGGCAAGTATTGCCTTTGTTTTTTCTGGATCAATAGCTAGCCCATCCTTAGATACAATGTGTCCGAATAATTTTTCTTGGCTTGTAGCAAAGACACACTTGACTGGGTTGAGGGAGACCCCAAACTCTCTACATCTTAGAAATACCTGCCTTAGGTGATCAAAATGATCTTCTACATTTTTTGAATATACAATTATATCATCAAGGTATACTAAGACAAACTTTTCAATTAATTTTTTAAAGGCCATCTCCATTTCCTTTTGAAATGTGGCACCTGCATTTGTTAGTCCAAATGGCATCTTGCAATAAGCATAGGTGCCCCATTTAGTAGTAAATGATGTCTTATGTCTGTCAGATTCTTTAACAAACACTTAGTTATAACCAGAGAATCCATCAAGAAAATAGAATCTCCTTGACCTGCTGACTCTGGATAGGATTTGCTCCATAGAAGGGAGAGGATGGTGATCTTTAAGAGAAGCCTGATTAAGGTCTCTGAAGTCCACACACAATCTGATTTCTCCATTTTTCTTCCTTACAGGGGCAAGGTTAGCTACCCATGATGAGTGTTTGATAGGAAATATTATATTAGCCTCTATCAACTTGGATAGTTCTTTTCTCATTAGAGGTTCAATCTTAGGATTCACTGGCCTCTATTTTTGACTTACTGGTTTGGCCCTATCAATTAAATCTATGGTATGCTAAAACAAACTAGGGTCAAACCCTTTTAAATCATCATATGTCCAAGCAAATACATCATTAAATTCTTGACATAACTGAATGAAGTTTTCTTGCTCAGTTTTAGAACATACCTTCCCCATATTCAGAGATTTTCCATCAGCAATTGTAACTAGGGCATGATCATCCTTATTTGCAGCTAGATTCATCCCTTTGCCTCTTTTTTGATCATCAAGATTAAAGACACTCTCCAAGGTAATGAGACCCTTGGGAAACTTGTTAGAACTGAGATGAATGATCTGATCACCATACTGATCTTGCAATCTTGACTGGTTTCTATCTGAGAATTCTACCTCATTCTGCAAGAAACTCACAATTTGCTCATCAGAATCAAACACCTGCCAATGAGTGTTGTTGTCAGGGATGGCAGGCCTCACTACCACCCTTATTTGTTGCTTCTTCTTCTCCTCAAGATTCCCTGGTACATCATAAGATGCACCCACTACTGCAAGTCTATCAGCATGTTTATTTTCTTTCCTAGGAATGCTATGAATATTAAATGCATTGAAGCCCTCAAGAAAATCCCAGACTCTGTGTTTGTAAGACTTGAGCAAGCCATTTTTGGCGACATTATAGTTTCTCACTTGGTTGACTACCAACTCACTATCTCCATATACTCTCAAGGCTTGAATTCCTCTCTTTTGGGCAAGTAAGAGACCTTGAATCATTCATACTCAGCCGCATTATTAGTGCAACTAAATTAGAGCCTAAAGGAGAAGTAGTATCTTATTTGTGTAGGAGAGATCAACATAACACCAGCCCCTAATCCATTTCTATTCCTTGAGCTATCAAAGTACATACTCCATATCCCACTTATATCATCATTAGTCCCAACAAGATTAGGAACTTGAGCATCTTTCTCCATTATGCAATATGTACTAAGGCCTATCTCAAGAGTTTCTGACATAGGTTCAAACTAATACGTACTTGCCCATTCATCTAAGAAGAAATCAGGAATCTCCGCTATGGAAGTGGCAGGCTCATTTACTATGTCATTTTCATCCATCTCTAGAATAGGGCAATTCATATTGATGAAGTTGGGGGTGTAAGATTCAGTGTGATGAAGGGCTTGAGGTTTTGCTCTAATTGAAGCATTGGCTCCATATCTGGTCTTAAATGACATATATGACTAATCAGTAGATATGAATCCACCAATTTGAGCAGTGAAGTCTCTTGAAAGATAGATAGCAAAATAGGGCTTGACTTCAGCAACAGATATGTCTTGAATCACAGTGCAACCAGGGCATGCATGTAGGGCAATATCCACATTCCTAAGGATACCTACAGTTTTGATAGTACTACAATCTAATTGTAACACATCCCTAACAATGGGCACATATTTCATTCCTAAAGCATCAGCAACACACCTAGGCATTACTAAGCTATTAGCCCATGAATCTATCATGCAATTGTGACCTAATTTGACCCCTAGAATCAGAGAAACATAGAATGGAGGAGGTCTAACCTTTTTATTTGTCTCCACATCCCCTGCTGGTTGTATTAGACTTGTGGCACTCTCCATGGTAGATGACTGATCCTTGGGTTCAATCTTCTCTAATTCTTGCTGTAGCATCCTCTTCTGCATTGGTATGTTAGCAATAGCATCCCACATAGAATTATTCACATTGGTCTTCTTCATTTGCTCTACCACACTGAATGATGTGTTATGAACTTTGGTAGGAACTTTGGGGGCTGCACTTATGAGAGGTTGAGATGGGGCAACATAAGAATCACTTGCATCTTTCTTTCTAAAATCTTGCTTTTGCTGTTGTGAAGTACTTGTTTGTTCATTTGTTGCTTGTATATGAGGTGTAGTACTTGAAGTTGAGGCCTACTTTGGAGAAGGAGGGGCAGCATGTTCCATAGCTCTCTTCTTACTTCTAGTGTTATGAGCAATGGAATCCTGGTTTACATTACAATGCTCCCCAATCTGATGATTCATGAAAGAGCAATCATCATGTCCTTGAATATATGAGGTCTGCTTGGGATGATCCTCCTTGTATGATTGCTTTGCTGCAAGTTCTTGGTCAGTTAGGGCCAAATAAGATTCTACCTTCTGGCACATGCAATAGGCATAAGAATAGTTGCACGAAGGACATAAATCTTGATCTTGAGCCAAGTTATTTTGAGGGACTATAGCTCTATTCTGATTTGAGCTTGAAGCAGAAGAATGACTATTTTGCCTACCCTGATCAAAAGAGATATTCCACTGATTAGGAGGCCTACCACCATTTGGAGCTTGATATTGTAATTGGGGAGGCTTTCCACCTTGAGCTTGCTGCCTTTCTAAGGCCACCACATTGTTACTCATTTTTTGTATTATAGAAAAACTATCCTCTAATCTCTTCCCTTGGTCCTTCAACTCCCTCCCCTGCTCTTGCAATTTTTTATCCAGGTTCTTCTCTCTTTTATCTGTATTTAGTACTAGACCTTGGAGCATCTCTTTGAGTTCATCTATCCCATTTGAGGATGTGGAAGCTTGGGGAACTGGAGTAAGGGCCTATGATGTAGAAGTTGCAGGAAGAGGGGCCATTGCTAGTTGGTGGTTGGGAACATCAGGAAAGAAAGGCATAGGGGGCCTTGGAGCCAACTTTCCTCCTTGTATCAAGATGTTCTCAACTTTTATGGCTATCTCATAAGCATTAGGCAAGGTATCTCCTCCCATAGTTTGGATTGTAGTGGCAATATCACTGTTAAAAGCTCTAAGGTGATGCAAGAAGGCATTACCAGGGGTAGGTTTCACTGTAGTAGGTATTCTATCCCATGTCTTTTGAAATCTGTAGTTAAAATCAGTCATACACTCATGGGGGGCCCTTTTAATAGCAGTCAACTACTCTAAAAGTGACAGATGGTCACTTCTATCCTCAAAATGTTTGCATAATCCTACTCCTAGTCCATCCCAATCAATTATAGAACCATGAGCTAAGCCTCTATACCACTGTAATGCTTTTTCCTTTTAAAGATGAGGCTAGAAGTCTGACAGTAACATCATCCTCTATGATACCATGAATATTACAGACATTTGTTACTTCTTGGATATGCTCTAAAGGGGAGATGGAAGTTTCACCAGTAAAATCAGGTATACTTTTGAGTGCAGATACTGGTATATCATTTCTTTGGGCTAACAATAGAGGACTTCCATCATTAAAGGTGGAAAAAGCATGGACTCTTGGTTGTTCCATGTAAACAAGTGTTCTATTGATGAGTGTTGATGGCAATCTAGGCTGAGTTCGAATAGTAGGAGGAGTAGAGACAAATCTTACAGGTATATTAACTATTATTATACCCCTAATTGGTGATAATGAATTTCTAGTCCTCCTTCTTCTAGGATTTGAAAGAGAAAGCTCTTGATATTGAAATTTACCTCTAGAAGATGCCCTTGTTTCAGCTCTGGGCATGAATCACTGCAACTTTGGCCTGGAACCAGATCTATTGATGTTCAGAGTCGCCAAGTACTTTGAAGGATTAGCCTCTTAAAGGCTTAAATACTGAAGCCAACACTACCTCTTCAGCATTAATCTTTGAAACTCTTTCTTCTTGACACAAATAGACTTTAAATTTTGTTTGAAAAAATGTCCCACCGGGTGTGCCAAAAACTATCATCACTTAGGTTTACACCCTTCTCCAAGGCCTATGCATGAGGACAACCTAGTGAAACATGGAAACAACCTCCAAGCTATGGGACTTGAACTGTGAGATTGACTCTCCGAAGAAGGCTGGCTTCCTCTTACTATCAGGGCACACCTATCTACTCTTGGAGAGGAAAAGGGAGAAGGAGAGCACGAAAGCAAATCTACCTAGTCTAATCTAAGGAGGTGATGCACCAAAATAGAGTGTTCGGACCAATTCTCTGCCCATACATGCACTACTGAACCAGAATGAAACTAAGAATATTACACATCCAGACTTGCTTCAATCAAATAACCACATATAGATAAAAAAAACCAAGATGGATGACACACGGAAGAAGTTCACTTATATATCATTCACAGACCAGCAGAGATATAGTCATATGAATTACAGATTTTCACAAAACAAAGGCATAGGCAAAGAATTCTTGCACTTTAATACCAATGGCTGAAGAAGGTAAGTAGAGAATCAGACAAATTAGAGACACAGGGGAGTTCACACCAGAATTACAGAGCAAAAGCTGAGAAAAATCAAAGAGAAGGTCCTTTTTTGAAAAGATCACAAAAAATGCCTTTATAGTTGAGGCATAACTGAAGATTACATTTACTTCTCACCTACTGGCATTAACTTCTCACCCTGAAAATCCAATCAAAGATCTGGTGGTTTGAGTACCAAAAAATCTGATATTCCTCATCGGATCTAACGATTATGAACTTGCGGGCCGCAAAATATATCATAAGGCTTGGCATTAAAATAGTATTATCTTTGGGAATTAGCCGTTGGATGGGTTGGACATTTGAAATTTGAATCTTTGGTGGGTGAACAAATGATAACAGTTTTTAGAGAAGAAAACAAAGAGGTGGATGCTTTGTCAAAGTGGGCAGTAGGTTTAGCAAATGATGGGAAACCAATCTTTCAATGTTGTAGACATTGGGAAATGATGGAGGGAGTATAATTTAGCTTTGATTAAGTGGTTACCTTTTTAAGGAAAATCAAATTCTTTGGAGATAGAATGGAATGATTACTGACTTTATAAAGGACTATTAGTAAAAGAGAGGAAGGGATTTGGAAAATCAGCAGTTATGGCTTTCATTATGACAAAAGGTGGCAATCAGCCTGTTTGAAATGTGTGGAGGAGTAATTGGAAATTTTCTTCAAGGAGAAGAAAACTAAAAATAAATATATATTAATGGGAGGAAAGAAATTATAACCACCTAAATAGTAATCAAAAGAAGTGACAGTGACAGATTTCAAAATAGATGGAGGCAACCTTTAACTTTCGAACTAGTTGACAACAGAAAGCTCATTTTGGGTCAGTGTAGGACAAAAGGCTAAAAATACTATTAAAATTCCCAATGCAGGGAGTAGTAGAAGCCATGAAAGAGATAGTTGGTAAGATTTTTCAAAACTCCACATATCATTTGAAGATTAACATAGACATTGTGGCGATCATAATGGCACGGGGGCTAGAAATTGAAAGCCTAGTGGATGAAGTGGAGTGAGTGATGAAAAACATGTTCCCTATGGATTTAATTATGGGAATGGAATCCATTTTAGAGTGGGCATTGCCAGGGAAAGGATTTTACTATAGCAAGTGCTATGAAAAATATGAAGAAGGAATGAGAAAAGGTAGAGTGGGATTCTTGTGGTGGCTAGCAAGAGTGGATAAGGAAGTTTTTAAAGAAAAAACAAAGCAAGCATTTTCAAAATTGGTGATGGAAATTGAATGCTTTCTAGAGGAGAGTGGGTAGAGGGTTAGAGGATTTATCATAAATCACCCAAGAAAGTAGAGAAGTGCTAGTGAGAGAAGGATAAGGAGGATGGGTAGGGTGAAATTCCTAGTGTGGGTGGAAGAATGATGAAGTAGAAGTGGAAAATTAACAATTTTGTTTAAAATTTTGTGGGAAAAATTAAATGATGTGTTTTAAATGAACTAAGGAAGGAATTTTTTGAGGAAAGCAAATGAACTAGGCAATAGAGCAAATCAACTCAAAGATATAATTGATAGCTTTGAATGCACGTTGTAGATGATCGGGGAAAATTGAGTTGAGGAGTGCATGCAAGAAAATGGTTGAGATGAGGCAAAGGCCAAGTGATGGCAAGGTAAAAGGGAAAGCTAGAAATTTTTAGATGATTAATGTTTAGCTCTTTTTAATTGATGAAGCCAATTACAAATGGCCAAGATGTATTTAGGATGGGCTTATCATGATAGGGGTTCAAGGATATAGGAAAGTTTACTTGTAAAAATTAAAAGGTTTCTAGTAAGGAAACGTGCATGTGAAAATGATGGCTACTTTTTGAAGCTTGTATGTATTTCTATAATATTGATATTTTAATAATATATATTAAAAAAACTTATTACTGAACAAAAAAAAAAAAGACACCTACATTAAAATAATTCTAAGAGATTCCAACAATAGTGATGTTCAATAAAACCTCAACCCAAATTTTTTAAACTAAAAGTAAGATGGAGTAATACCAAAATGTGGCACTTTTGGTGAATGATAGAATTTTATTTCATAAAAAATTAAAAGTGTACAACCAATAATCAACAAGTTTGTTGCATATTTTGGCATGGTCAGAGGGACAAAATTATGTAGTCAAATAAATAATGCATAATGTAGGGATGTAAAGTTTAGACACAATAGTCTCTCAAACTATTTTTCCATTTTAAATTGAGATTTACTTTTGTGTTTGTAGAATTGTGATCCCAATTCTTTAACATAATTTGGATTTATCGGCAATGCAGCTCTTAACTTTTTTCTACTTGTTGCTGATTTACATTTTCTTCTGTAGTCAATTGGAGTAGTCCCTTAGCTAGTATTCATTGTATCCTCTAGTAGAAATAACCCATCCAACATGTTTGTTGGTAACAAGGAAGGAATATACAGAACAAGAGAAAAATGGGAATAAGCATGACCACTAAGTAAAGCCTTAGTAAATAACAATAAAATTTGTGAGATAATTTTCATATGTAACAAATTATAAATTACATATTAACTATTTACATTAAAATGAATCACTTTAAAAAAATTATTATTACAATGTATAAGTTACTAGCGGTGTGGTTCATGATGATAATTACTAATCATTTGAAGTTCTAAACAATCTTCATTGTGCTCTTCCATGTGAATCAAAAATAACTTCGACTGCCTTTTTTTTTTTTAAATGCCATTGCAAAGTAGAAAACTCAAACAATTTCATCTAACAAAAAAAATCAAATTAAAGCAATGGTCATATACATTTTATCCCCATTATTGAACCAATCCAAATACAATTATAATAGATAAATTTATAGTTATATATTTACTATTCAACAAGTCAATTTATAAGTATGTTAGCATCTTTAAATGCTCAGTCGACTCCTCATTCAGCTGCAACAATGTGGACAAGCATGAAACCCTACCAGAAAGTAGGTGACATGGAAAAACACACAGATATAAAAAAATGTGTGGTGAAGAAGGAATAACAAAGGCTCATTAGTGGCCATGAAACACTCATAGAAAATGGTAAGTGCAAAGAATTAAACTATAGGGAAGGAGAAATCACATGGTTCATTGGTTACATAGGAAGTAGTAGAGGAAAAGCCTTAAGAGCTTTTCCAAAAATTCTCTTAGTGTATTAAAGGATCTTTCCTCCTTAGAATCTAATGCTTCTAGTTATCTTCATTCCTCCAATTTTTAAATATGCAGTTATTTGCCAAAAAAAATGAAAGCATGTTTCATAACAAAAACATGCACTTAATCTACAATTAAACATGTCAAGGAGAATGTCATCACTAGTTAGAGTCAGGATAGGCACATGCAGATACATTGAATGATACATCTATTACTTTTTAAACATCCACTGCCATGTTTCTCTTTTTTCATTCTATATTTTTTTTGAAATTTCCCACAAAAAAAATGGAAAAGACTACTAGGGAAAAACCCCACAAAAAATAAAAACTTAGAAACAAAAAAATCAAAATTCAGTTTAATAGAAAAAATTGTTTAAACTATAGGATAAATAAAAAAAATTTCAAGCTTGCACATTCTTCAAGATTCAACTAACAGTGGAAAAGCTAATTGAAAACTATAGTCTCATGCCTTAATAATAAGGACTAATAACAAAAGTGACCCTTTTTATATAATATTGAAAATTTTAATAGAAAGTGTAGACATTTCAACTTTTTAAAAATAAAAGAAAAAAAGACAAAATCTAATTGTAACAAAATATGCATGTCATAAACAAAAATTCAGAAGTAATAGATTATTGGTACTTGTCGATAGGCTAAGTACTATTCTGACATGTTTTGGATTACTCTTATTAACTATTTATTAAATGAGATATTCTTTGCCAATTAGAGTTCATTTTACTTAATATTTTTCTATAAATATTGCATTTCTTTTAAGTATATGCCAATTTTTTAACTCTTTCATTTGTATATATTAATTTTTGAGATTTTGATTGGATGAGTGATTCGAAGTCTTATATGCAGAGTTGCAAATTAGTAAGATATGATTCTTTATAAAATATTTGAATTATTTTCTCTTATCCCTAATTTTCAGCACATGTACCTATATTGTAGGGCCTTATTGTCTCCCTATTATCTATTTATTTAGAAGTACTTTAAATTTCTATTTTAACATTTTATTATTTTGCAATAGATTTTTACAATAGTTTTGAAAATTCATAGAGATAATTATTAAAACTATACATTATTACAGTATAATCAATAATTTGATCTTTTATAAATATATTGAAAATATATTAGAATTAAATTAATTATTTAAAAATTTATATTAACATTAAGTGTTAAAAAATTAATATAATGTGGATAAATTTATTCATCAATTTCTAATAAGTCAATTGCTTTCAGGATTTATCAAAGGACTCTATATTAAACATTATCAAAGGTATTATCATACTTATTCCCCTTGCGTATATAAATTTTTGTATTATATAAAACTTTACCATAACACAGACCCTTTTCATATTAATGACATTATAAATTATATATCAATATACATATAAAATTCAAACTATAGGTAGCTACACAAGTAAAGGCAAGTACTTGACCACTACATTGCACTTGTTAGGATGATAGCAATGCTAAATAATACAACAATTTTTTTAAAATTTTTAAAAGATGTAAGATTTAAATGACTAATGAAAGAAGGAAGGGAGGAAAACATAGATTTTTTTTTTATGATGATTCATATAGAGAAAAGTATGATGAAGAGATAGTCGAAGATTTAGCAAAAAACTAATTTATATATAAGAATAAAAAAATTGACTTATTTTTATATAATATTAAAAACTTGAAAATAAATTCTATAAATTTAATTTTTTAAATCTAATTGTAATAAGGTCTCAATGCCAAAATGAAATTTGATTGGGAAGTAATAGGTTATTAGGATGTTGACAAAGGTTCATAAAAATGAAAAATAAAATATGGATTTATAATTAAAATAGTTCACACCCATTGACATTTTTGAGATAGGAGAGCAATTACAGCTACCACCACCAAAATAGAAAAATAGAGAAAAGTATATGTTATTCTATTTTTTAAAAAAAATAGATTAGTATGCCCCATGAACCCTATTAGTTACACTTTGACAAGATAAAGTATTTTTTTAATCATGATATGAGTGAAGAAGATAGATGTATTGAAGCCTTGAAGAAGTCACTAAAGATTGTCCAAATGCTTAGGCTTGGCTAAGTAAAAGGAGAAAAGTCAAAGAAATTTGAAGTATATGTTGATTGATACTAGTGTCAACCAAGCAACAGTATGTACCAAGCATTAATATTGATCAAGCGTCAATATATGTGTCAAACAAAAATATTAGTAGTGACCGAGTAATCTAGTGATGACTGAGTGTTAAAGCCCAGTATTCACCAAAATACAAAATTTGATAAACTGTAATGAAATCATGGTTTCTAGCTAATACAATTTATTTCTACAAATATGTAAAGCATCTAGAAGATAAGGATTGATGAGTTGGAAAATTCAATTCAAGGGGAGTTATGTTTGCATATTTCTATGCAAGGCTTCAAGGAGAAGTTTTGAGAAGTTTCTAGAAGAGAAAAGAGGAGACCAAAGGATGAAGTATTTGATGAATGTAACCTATACATAAGATCTAAGGTAACTTTTAAGGGATATAAGATTATAATTATCTATTTAAGGAGGTACAACCTGCACTAAAGTTGAAGCTAGCAGAACTGGTGAAGACCTAGTGCAGTTGGAGCAATTGTTGATGCTATTGATTGGAAAACATAAGAAAGAGAATGAGAAGAGTTGTGAATAGGTGAAGAGTGATAACTTGAAAATTTTCCAAGTGAATCAAAGACAAAACTAACAATGAAGGTTAGTCAATGGAACAACATGTGAATTGCATGTCATCTTTAATTGCAAAGTGAATTGTATTTGTCAAATCAAAATCTATTATTCCTTTTTAACCATTATATCAATATTCAAATCCTTTAATCAAAGTTGGCCTGGTAGCAATATGAAAATCCTTTAATCGAGTTAGCATTCTAATGGAATGTTTTGAACTCCTCTAAAATGGGCTCCCTAACATGGTGATTAAATCCTTTAACAAGGTCATTTTTAAAAACTTTTATTTTCTAACATTTAATAGGGTTGGATCCTAATAGAGCTCACTTCTGAATAGTGAAAATTGGTGACATGTTGTTGGTAGTTTTTTCCAAATTATGTTTGCACATTAAATCCTAGTGTCTTTTGGAGTTGATAAAATCCAACTCCAAAGATGCTCACGATCACCTGTATGTGAAAACCTATCAAAGGGAAGCCAGGGAGAGAAGAGTGTGGAGTAAGGGAAAAACCCTAAGAAGACGAGAGAGAGAGAGAGAGAGAGAGAGAGAGAGAGAGAGAGAGAGAGAGAGAGAGTATGCAATCACAAGAAAATATGTATTTACAATAAGAATGCGATGTTGTAAAAATACAAAGAGGAAGCCCGAATATAAAGAGCTCCAGAAATCTCCTAGAAGAAGTTAGAAGACACTAGGAGATAAGTGTGACAACTAAGCATACATCCACATAAGGTGGAAAGTCCTCAAACAAGATGAGAGGATAAGTATGACTTAGAGACAACAAACTCCCATATTGTCAACAACTTATAACAAACTCCTAGGCTACAACTAATAAATAAAATGCATTTACCTAAGTAAGCTTAAGTAAATAGAATACATAATAAATAATTATTTATTTATTTACTCTAACATCCCACCTTAAGTGCAACTTAGGGAAATTCCTTAAGCTCACAAAACTAAGAAATGTAGAAATGGGTCCTACCAATGAGGCCATGTTAGGTACCCATGTGCAAAGCAAAAGATACAACCTCTAAAAATGGAGAAAGAGAGAAAACCACGTGGGAAAAACCCTCCCCCAAAAAGAGATAAAAACCTAGTGAAGAACTGAAGAAGCCTCCAACTAGGGAAATGTCCCCTAAAAATAGGAACAAGGAGTGATCATTAAGAGCATCACTGAATCATGAAGAAGCAGAAAATCTTCCATCAGAAAGAAAATTACTGATCTGAAGAACCTCCATGGAAGAAGAAGGCACAAACTAAGTGTGTCTATATGGTAGATGATCCATCTTCACCAAAATACATAGGTAGCTAGCCACTACAATCGCCTTGTATATAGGATCAACCACATAGCAAAACCTATTAGAGCTTGAGTTTCTACATTGGGAGCTTTGGGTATATTGGAACAAAACTAGGACTTTGAACTATAATGTGTATCTCTTCGAACTTGAAAACTAGGTGAATTAAAATAGAATCTAAAACTGTTATTTGCATCACACTGCAACACTTAGCTTTCAAAGCTGAAAATTCTACTTAAACCTAAACATAGGAAAAACTAAAAATTGAAACTTATTCCAGTTGCAAAACATGTATCTTTCATCTATGCTTATGGTAGTATGGCTTTGGTCATCTTTGTGAGCATTATGTTGATCCTTTGTTTGGAGTGTTTGAGGAATCTATTTCAGTATTTGTTAAAAGAACGAATGTTGGAACAATATGGTTTTTGGTTTACTATTAAACTAGAATCATATTTCTCTAAGTGTGTTGTAGTTTCCTTGGTGGAATCATATCCTCCTACAAGGGGAAAGGGTTCAATGGGACTTGCATAGTGAGTTCTTCAGTATTATCATTCATGTAGGCTTCCAAGAGTAAGCCTAATTCTAGGGGGGGTGGATGTAGTGCCTACCCCTTGTTTGCATTGTTGCTATCATGGCCGAACTCTATTAGACTAGTTTTATGTTGATGGTTAGTAGCATTGTTTTGAAACTATCAGATATTGTGCTATGGATTCAGTCGATATGTGATGAGATTACTTAGACTCTACATTTCATATATGCATGATGATTATTACATTATTTCCAGTTATTGATGATGATTAGTTAGAGGTTTATTATCACATGTGTTTTCTTATTGATACTTACCCCATACTTGCATGTGTATGGTGTGCATGTTTGTTCTCTTATTGTATGGCATTTCTGATGTGGTTAAGAAAGGGAGTTGTAGTCACTTGCTAGTCAGGATCTACATGATGCACTGGTTCCTACCATTGCCTATTTAGCTTAGCATATATATATATATATATATATATATATATATATATATATATATATATATATATATATATATATATATATATATATATATATATATATATATATATATATATATATATATATATATATATATATATATATATACATGCATGGTTTTTATGCAGGTTGT